>QLNU02013614.1:17100574-17175670 GCA_006491805.2 Dysdera silvatica
GCAGAGACAGGCCGCCGTCCGTTAGCGTTAAATAATTTTGGAAATTCTTTAAATGGCGCATTTTGCCATATGTGGTAACCTTGAATGCGCTGGATGCGAACACTAAATTCACAGTAGCGGCCAAACGACTAATTTTAGGAAAAAGTGACTAAACAAAAATTGTTTATTTTCATGTCCTCTACCTGCTGCATACACTTAGCAGTTCACAATTCATTTCCAGTGTGCTAAAAAAGGCACTTTTATGCTTATTGCTGACTATGTGGTACACAGATCCGGATCAGAAAAGGGAATTCCGGATGTTTTTGTCTCTGCTGTGTTATTAGGTGAATCACTTAAATTCTGTGTGGAAAAAATATTTTAATTGATGTAATTGGTTACGCAGCCGCGAGGTGGACGTATACACTAAATTCACTCTATTGAGAAACCGGTTCCGTTTCGGACATGCGTTCCATTGGCCGATACGTTTCATTTGTCCTCTACAACCCCTAGAAGTTTGGAAACGACCTTCTGGGACACCCTGTATACACACACACACACACACACATATACACAGTGAGAGGGTATGCTTTTGTATTATTATTTATTTGTTGATCTATTTGTATGCTCCTGGGTGTGTTTAGATATCATTTATTTATCTATTTGTTTTAGAAAGAGAATTTTCATATTTCATCGTAATACTGCAAACACAATTCCCATTAGATCATTGAAGAAGAACATCAGATTTGGACAATATTTTGGAGGGAGATCACTTGGGAAAAAAAAAAGCCGTACAAGTCATTACAATAAAGAACGTTCCCCCAGTGGCTCAATCGCCATCGTCATGGTCTTCGAATTCACAGTGTGGGCTGTTTTTGCAGAACGCGATAGCTACTTTTCTTAAAAAGTTGTAGGAATTCGCTCCTTATAGAAACAATGGGACCTATGGGGAAAATGCAGTTTAGGTGCTGAACGGAAGAAATATTTTATGCTATAAAATTATTTATAAAATTTTGTTCTCTAATGCTGTAGTTGCTTCCTCGAAAGTGTTCACTTTGTAATAAATTTACATTAAACATCCTTAATAAATTAATTACAAATAAGAAATTAGAATAGCCATGTCAATCATATACGACACTAATTGAAATACATTAAAATACAGAGATGCCAACTTGTACGGAGTTTAACTTCACTTTGCGGTTTTACGGTCGATACTGAGAGGACTACGGAAAACCTCATGGAAGATCCCCATCTGCAGTTTCCCACCGGCCCTCAAAAATTCATATTTTTTGTGTTTTTGATAAAAAAAAACCGCACTTTGCAGATGGCCAGCGCCTTCTGTGTTTGGACCCGACTCTTTGGGCTTGACCACTCCCCTCTACTAGCATCCACCCAATATATATTAGGACCAAACACATAAACACTTCTTACTACTCGTTTGTCACGTGATTCCCCGTTGCACCGTGTGGAACACCCGAGAGGGAGAATAAAATCAGTTCTTTGGAATCTTTTCTGTAGTGTTTGCATAGAAACCGTTTCTCTATTATTTTTTACGTCCAGCTTTGTATGTGAAACTTGCTTCAAATTTGGATTAAAACAACGAAATGAAATGCAGCCATGATTATGAAATAGCTGAAATGACAAAAAAAGAGAAAAAAAGTAAGAAATCAGTAGACAAAACTTACCGATAAATGTATCGCGCTATTTGTAGGAAGGAATGGATGGTTTTTATGAAGCATTGAAAATTTCTAAATTTTTACGTGGACCCGCAGTTTTACCACGTTTTAAATAATTTTTTACTGTCAGCGTTTTATTAAAATTTCAGAAAAATTTCCTTACGGTACTTTAAAAAATAGCGCAAGATTTGCATTGAGATTTTGCGGCATATATTTCGGGATATTTCCCCCGTCTGCTTTCGTTATCTACACACGCAGAGGCGTGCAGATTAATTTAAAAGTAAATTTACCTATTAAATAAATTTAATTAATTTACGTAATTTATAATTCTATTCCGTGAAAAAACGCTACCTAGTGCTTGTTTCTAGCACTTAAAAAAATAATAAATTAATGATTTGACTTAAAAAAACGATTTTAACGTTAATTAACGAGTGATGATTTCTTTCGATGCACGATTTCATTCTTGATGCGCAGCCTAGCGGCAAAAATTGTGAACTTTTTAAATGTGCTGTAATTAATGACAGTACTTTTTTAGTATCTTTCCATCAAAATAGAGGAATTACGCAATGATGCACTAGCTATTGGCGGGATACGAAATTAACCGTCGTTAGCCATAGCTTACACCTATAAATTTCCATCCAAAAAAATAATACGTCCTCGATCCCTAAATCCGCCCCTGAACACGTTGGAATTTTTCGAAGTGGTCCTCGGGTAAAATTGAAGTGGAAAAGTGGTCCGCGGCTTAAATTGAGTTGGGAACCACTGTTTTAAATCATGAAGCTATGGGACGACAAAGAGTCTACATCTGGGAATGTTAAGTCGTTTTTTGTGGACACCTTTTCCATAAATCGATGTATGAATAATCCAATAATCGATGTATGAATATTCCAATAATCGATGAAATGAACAACAACTAACCAACCCACCCATCATGGGTCGACATTTATAATTACCTGTTTAAAAAAATAGAGTAAATGGCTGAAACTTAAATGCCAAATTTTGTGTTAATGTAATGAATGATAAAGTTAAGCCATACAGGGTGCACAGGGGTCATTTTTATCCTGGAATATCTCGCGAATAAAGAGAACAACCGCTTTGCAATTTATATGACGGTAGAGTAAACTGACTATGGCCGATCTGATGTGACCAATGGTAGCGCCCCTGGTGGCTAAATTTGGAAGTTATTAATTCTAAATCGAAAAATAAAAGAGATAGAGCAAAATTTCCAATTACAAAGTTATAGAGTATAAGTTAGCTAGTATGAAATCATATTAAGTTCACACGAATAAGATAAATTGTTCCTCATGGGGGGAGTTCATCAGACATCAGGTGAGCTGGTCGATCAACGTCTGGTGCGGCATTTGGAAGAACTGTTTAGTGGAAGCCATATTCTGTGAGGGGAAGTTAACCGGACACAGATATCTTCAACTATTACAGGACATTCTTCCGGAGTTCTGAAACGATATTTCTGTAGACGCGTTACGTACACTGTGATTCTAGCATGACGGCACCCCTGCACGTAAGCAAGCAGCAGTGCGACGCTTCATCGAGGATTGTTTTGAAGACCGAATCATTGGATAAGGTGGTATTGTTGAATAGACTTCGCAATTGCTGGACCTTACTTCGCTGGATTTCTTCCTCTGAGGTTTCATTAAAGGTCAGGTGTATGCAACATCACCGACAAGTCTATTACATTTACATCGTCGTATTATCGACGCTTACAACAATGTGACAACTTCCATGCTGATGAATGTGAATACGTACTTTCACAAATACAAATGTGTATCGTAGCCAAGAGTGAACTCTTTGAACATCCTCAACATTAACTCGTAACCACAGTGAGCAAGTTTAAAAGATTTGTCCTTTTTTGTTTGATTTTATCAAGTTGTATTGACATGATTGCATTTGTATGCATCAAACTATGTGTGTACTAATAGGTATGTGTGTATTTGTTTATGCCTATGCCTTTTCCTTCCAAATTGACGCACATCAATTTTTGAAATTTTTATTTATCTTTTTCGTGTTAACCTAACGTGGTTTCGTACCAATTAACTGATATCTCACAACTTCGAAAATTTTGCGCTATCTCTTTTATTTTTCGATTTTGGGCCTTGCTGACTTCCAAATTTAGCCATCAGAGGCGTTGCTATTGATCACGTCGGATTGGCCGTAGTCACTTTATTGTAGAGTTATATAGATCGCAAAGGTGTAGATCTCTTCGTTCGCGAGATATTCTAGGATAAAGGAACTTTCCTATGCATCCTGCCTACAGTATTCTGGTTTGAAAGTGTGATTTTAGGAGTTATTTTGATACACGGTGGGTATCTTTTTGTTGTATAATTATCCAAATCACTAAACAGCGGTATGATTTGTAAATAATTTGAAAATGCCGACAATCAAGTTTAAAATTTTTGTGATAAATAGTTTTTCAGTAATTATTTACAAGGCAGGACGGTGTCTATTACGACATTGACATAACAAGTAATCGTTTATTGTGTCAAATTTAGAATTATAGACTTGTGATTGTGAAATAAGTTTCAAGATTTCTTGTAGCATTTGTTAAGGTGTAATTTAAAACTTACCATGACACGTAAATAAAAATTAGTCCACATAAAGTAGTAAACATAATATTTACTATTTATTTTCATTTGAATCCTCGTTTAAAATTGCAAGAGGTATAATAATTACTGGATAGTTTATTTATATAACTGTACCCAGTGCCATATTAAAGCAGGTGCCGATGGGGATCGGGCCCCATGATTTCAGGGGGCCCCAAAAGCTGTAAAATTAGTGAAAAAACTTATTATTATTATTAGACTGGTCTGGTCAACAGAAATGTAATGATCGGAGTCATTGATTGATGGAGATTGAGATACATTGAGGAAGATTTGGGGTTGAACCCCAATCCCTCCTCTACGTACGGTCATGGAGCGGGAGGAGGAAAAGGAATAAGTTTGGGCCCAGGGCCAGGAAAAATTTGTCGAGGACTGACTTCACTTACAAAAATGATGATTTTCCTGTGCGAAAGAAGTGGGCATTTGGGTAATTATCCAAATAATTATAAGAAGTAGCAAATAATTAATCATAACTACACCTTTAATCATAATGGCCCAAAGCACAACTATGCGTTGGAGAGCGTATAAGGATACGTAAATTGGGCAGACGCCCTTTTCGCTCTGACTACAATGTTATAAACTTCATTAATAGCGCTTTCAGAAACCACCTTTATTATTAAAAACAATTGAGCTTTTTCAGACAACAATGTGTGCCTTTGATAACAATAAGCACCAAAACAAAACGCTTTATGAAGCAACACACATATCTACATTTCATCGCCCGCTTGTTCAGTCCAAAGACAAAAGGTTGAGAAACACAGGTTGTTGATTGTTAATTTCAATGTAACGAAAATGGATTCTGTTTTCTACACGTGCTTGAATGGCTTTAATGCAGAAAGCTGGTGCTCCCCAAGGTTGTCTCGCGAAAGGCAATAACTAAAAAACTTCCACAGTAACTTTCTTTGACAAATACCATTTCAATTATATGAGACTGAAGGTCAAATGCGGTTTTCGGGTGCCCCTGTCTTCGAATGACGACCGAAGATGCCCATTCCTCACGTATATTGTATGGATGACCTCGTTCCCATTTTATCGGCTAGGTACCCCGCCCATGAGCCGAAGTTTTCACTCGCCGTGCTGCCCATGGGCTATTACGGTGATAGTTGTTGAATTAGCATTTTTTCTTGTTTTACAAGAAAGCTAGGAATACCTTCGCTGTACCTGTTGCTAAGGGCACCACGAGACGTTATTATCATCACTTCAGATCGAAGAAAAAATCACACAAATTTCTGCTCATTTGGAGTCAAATGGCACTTGTTGCATTGCTTTCCATGAATTGGAAATGGCCTCATGTCTGGTCCGCGGAAAATTACAAGGTTTGGATTGATGGTGTCTGGAAAATGCAGGGTTATGATCTTGAAAATCAGAAGGGGTTTAAAAACCAATACCAAAAGTAATAATAAAATTATTATTATTTATATTAATAAATATAGACGTGCACAAATGCTCTTGAGCAAACATGCAATCGAACTATGTTTAAGCTTCAAGTTCTACTGTATAAACTGGTCATATGATTGCGATATATTTTGCAATATTTTTTGTTTTCAGAAATACATGCAGAATTGAAACAATCATTAACATTTATTAACATTATTATTTTATCATATTTGTTAAATTGTTCGATCTTAGTTGTACACTGGGTAAATATAGTAGGACCCTTATATAACAACCAGTTTGGGACCAACGAAAACACTCGGTATATGCGATACTCGCTAAATTCGTTTTGGAATTCAAATGCCAAACTTACAAAATGATGTCCATAGGAAAGAGTGGGAATTGACTCGGATTGGCCTATTCAAATGACTAATACTTAACAAAGGCTTTGATAATAAATAAATAATATAGTGACACACTGTACAAAACAAATAAATAATTATCAACACAAAACTAGCGGAGTTTGAATTTATTATTATCGTTTACTCGACTAACACACAAGTCCTGTAAGCTTAACGACGGAAAAACAAGGAATTTAATCTCGCAATTAAAAATTAATTAATTAATTAAAAATTAATTAATTTCGAAAGCTAAAACGAGAGCTAAAACGTCCCAAACAGCTATTAATCAATTTTTTGGGGGCAAATAAACTTTAATATTTAACTTTTTGCTGTAAATTTACTTGTTGTACTAAACAAATGTTTCTATTCGTTATCTTAAACTTGTCTTTTGAGCTTAAAACTACCTAAGTTCCGAACTAAAGTATTTAAACGATGGAAATGTAATATTTCAGCTACTTCAGAATGACTCCCCTTTTATGACCACCTCTCTTTTATGGCCGGCAAGTGAAGGCAAATGAGGGGTTCTACTGTACATAATAAAAATTGTTCCGCGTATGGAAGTGCTTTTCGCTCTGTTCTTAATAATAGCGCAAAAGGAATTCCCATCAGATTTTTATACAATTAATTTTTTAGCACATTTTTTTAGCAGATTCTTTTTTTAGATGTCAAGTTAATTGGCCATATTCCCTCGTTTAATTCGAGGAACGCAAATTCTTGCTTTCTCAAAGCGGTTAAATTGCATTGCACTTTAAAATTATATAAAAAAAAAAGACCCATATTTTCCTCGCTAAAACCGGAAACTTTCCAAATAAAAGTTCATAATAAGTGGGTCATACTCAGAGGCGATCCTAGACTTTGCGAGGTCCGAGACAGAGTATGCTGCACGAGGCCTTATACAAGAGGATCCGCTTATAACGTGGATCTTGGCGACCAAAGGAAATGCTCGCTATATCCAACCCGCAAAAATCTTTTAAACTAAAAACAATTGAATTCCATTGTACTTAATCATCACAACGAACAAAATTTACATTTTTCAGGATATACCCGAAAACTCGCTAAATATGTGCGTGTTACAAGTGAGTCCTACAGTACTTTAAAGCTTTCTAAATGTTTTTGATTGAGAGGGTAGGACGGCGGAGGAGAGAAGCAAATCGCTAAAAGAAATGAAATACATTATATACTGGTTATATATTTAAATACTAATCACATTTAACAAATGATCCAAGTGTTTGTAACAGAATATATTATACAATATTCTCATTCGACATAAGCTTATTCATACCTAAAATTGTTCGCAAACACTTTACACTCTTTGCTTACCTTATACATTTATAGCGCATTAATTAATTTGGGATGGGATAGATTGATTAACGGTACCTTCAAATAATAATATAATAACACCTTATAATATAATAATATATAAACACCTTCAAATAAATTACGTTTACGCGAAGACCTTAATTACGGAACCAATGATATTTATTATAATAACTCATTTTTTTTTCATCTGATGAATTTATTTCGAAATTAAAAAATAACTAAACTAATCCAAACTTGTTATAACTGCTAAGACTCATTTTAGTGACAGTATGGAAACTATTCCCTAAAATAATGTCTACTTTTCAACCACATGTCCACCTTATTTTCATCTTTTCCTTCCTTTTCACGTAACTGTCAGGCTCTACTCATTTGTAGGCTATGAATTAAATTTCTTTTTTTATTTTGTAGTAATTTCCTTCTTTCTTTTGAATAGAGAAACTTCACACTACTTGAAACTTTTACTGGTAAAGTTTTTTTTATTTATTTTTTTAATATGAAAAATATTTGGATTTTCGTAAAAAGTTTTTCGAAGTTCCGAAAAATCAATGCGATTATTGAAGTATTACACTAGGCTCCGATAGCGCTGTCTCGATTTATCTCAGAGCCGCCTCTGGTCCTACTATATGTTCGTTCGTCAGATCGAAATAATTTCATTCGCTTGACAGGTGCTAAAAAAAAAATTTTTTCTTCGATAGTGCACACATTAACTGGCAATTTACTTGTATCTCCATTAGAGTAAGGACCATTCAAGGCCATAAAGCTTTATATATATATATTTGGATGGGGTTATTATTATTATTATTATCGAGCTATTATGCCGGATACCAGATGGTTGTGGTCCAGACAATTCTTAGCCAATGAAGTATTTTATAGATCGTGACGTCAATATATCGATGATATTTGATGTGAGATCGTGAGATGTGAGAAGACATTTATTATCGATAATGATTACTTACTTATATAAGGTCTGTACCTAAACTATATATTTGGTTTTTATATCTCATGGTTTTCGAATGTTTCTCTGTCATTCTACGAGACCCTTTTCGAACCAAATATTTAGCCAAGGAACCCCTTCCATAAATATTAAAAAGAAAATTTAAAGGTCTATCATTCATCATTGCTTGGACATAATGATAAACAATAAACCAGTTTAAAAAGTAGGCACTACTTTTCTATTGTTGTTTTTAAATAAAACGTAATATAAATAAATATATGAATGCAATTAAATTGTTTTTTCATAACTCAAATTTGCATAAATGAGAAATAATCACGCGGTATTTTGGAAAGAAATCTAAGATAAACCTTTCTTTTTGCAATACCTCAATATTAAAAAATATCGCATTTTTTTAAAAAAAATATTGCTTTACAGCATATTACCTCTGTCATTGTTACATACCCTAGTACGAAACCACTGAAATATCTTGGGAGATTATTCGCACATTCTTATGAAAAAAAAGTTATTTTTGCGAGTGGACTTACAATTATGCAATGAACTATACAACCACGGCCTCTCTTAATGACGTCAGTACTCCCCCTTTATCCTTGGCTTGGGACCGATAACTATTGACGCTGGCTGACCCCTTGGGTGACTGAGTCCACCTTCAAAATAAATAAGAAACAGAAAACTTCTCCCCGAAAAGATAAGATTGCTGTAATAAATAGAAAATGATAATATCCCAGGCTCTCCTTGCATATTGAAACGTTTAATTTAAAATATAAGCATATATTTATATTTTATATTTACCTTATATCCTAATAATGCGATTTTTGAAATTTATAATGATACTGACCACAAAAATCATTTACTGGTTATAGTGTAATAAATTCGCTGGTCCCTTCAATAACGTTATAAGCGTATTTGATTTTAGTTTGTTTGATATGAAATTTGTTGTTGATTAAATAAACTATGTCATATAGTTGCTTTTTTGCGTGACTTATTTTGTTTATCCCGTGGCAAGGATCTTGATACTCAATCATACATATCATACATATTGTTTATATGCACTTGGATTTGGGTATAACCAATGGCGCCGAATTCGTGAGTTTGAGTCACTTTTTGAACCCTCAATAATTTTGTTGTGGGTTCCTCGAACCCCTAATATTTTTGTTCGTGGGGAAAATACGCGCACGAAAATATAGGCACAAAGCTTTCCGTCATCAGTTGTTCAAGATTTTCATTATTTTCCCCCTGTATCTTTTATAAAAGAAAATTTTTCGTTTTGTCTGGGTTCATAGAAAATTCTAGTCTCTAGCTCTACATACTACTACTAGCTGTCACAGTGATAAAGGCGAAAATACGTTGTCCAGTAAGTGGACCCCCCCCCTCCTAACTTTTAACAGCTGAGGGATTTACACTTTTCTTTATTTTTACTTCGTTTTGCCTCCCAAGCACCGCTGGAATTCCTGGGGAATCTAGCTTTCATTTAAGTACACTTCTTTTTAGACAAACTTTTAGACAAACTTCTTTTTAGACTTTTTAGACTCGAGAGACGAAGTGGGGGGGCCTGGACATCTGAGTATTTTGGCAGCAATCGTAAAACTATAAAGGGTGTATACATTTAGGGGGCATTAAATAATTATCTAAAGAAAAAATATTTTTCTATAATAACCTATAATTTGCTTCATTTTAACATTTCAGATGTCTTATTATTTTCTGAACCCCGATAATTTCTTAACTCAATTTTCTGTTAGGATCCGATGTCCCCCTTTGCTGTCTCTTTCTTTCTCTCTCTTACGGTTGTTTAGTCGCAAATTTACTTTTATACCAACCAGATTATATCGCTGTGTGGTTATATTTTTGCAGTTTGTGGCGTTATTTTCCGATCGGATATCAAATGCTTTCTTGTTATTATTGATGTGTTTTGTTATTATTAATGTGTTATGTTATTATTACTTTATTATTAATAAAGTGAATTTTATTGTACAAAAATAAGGAGGTAGTCGGTTAAGTTGCGTGTATTGTATTTGAGAGGGTACCACCGACTTAACTTGACGGGTGAACGGCGATTTAACTTGGCCTGTGAACGACGATTTAACTTGGTCTGCGAACGATGAGTTAACGTAGCCTGCGAACGATGAGTTAACGTAGCCTGCGAACGATGACTTAACTTGGCCTGCAAAATATGACTTGACCTAAGAACGGCGATAACTTTTCTCGAAAACCAAACTCGTGATGACGTAATAAAGGTGGAAGTTTATGTGCTTACGTAACACTAAATGTAGATTTGAGAAATTATGATTTCGCCATGAAACGTTAAGAAATAATTGACTTTAATATAAAAGTAATAGTTTCATTTTAAAACAGAAAATGGGAAGTGACGTTCCGATAGCACATGGTTTATATGCTCAGACCATAAACGTAGGCAGAAAGTTCATAAAGTTGATTTCAGACTCAATGGGGGTTTACAGAGCTACAACTCATATATTCCTATGTTAAATATACAAAATTTCATTGCGATGGGGGTTACAACCCCCCTCCGGCTACGCCTATGGCTCAAACCAGAACTATATGACCCACTATCGAACGATTTGTCAGGTTTTAAAGAAAAAAAGAGCGTTGTTCCGAACTGGATTTGAACCAGCGACCTCTACGTATTGAAACGTCCTGTTCGACGACTGTTCGATATCTTTGACAGAAAATAATACCTTGAAAAGTTATTTAATCCACTGTAAACTAGGAAAAATCTCCACTTCATTATGAAATGCGAACAGAAAATTTCAGCATAAAATTATGAGATATAATTTTACTTTGGCATCATATGAGTGGAAATTCCGTAAATGCAAAGATGAGATTTTACTACGAAGGACTAAGAGTTATATTTCTTAATATAAGTCATTTGTAATAATAAGGACAAAAAAGTTATTATGAAACATTGAGAATACGAACTTTACAGTAAAATACTTTAAGTTTTAATGTTATATTGGGCGCTACTGCATGACACGTTACCAACTTCTCTCTCTGTCCTCTTAAAATCATGCTAGATTTCAGTAAATCGGCTTGTAACGTCATACATGTATGTATGTTGCAGTGAGAACTGGTGCGATACGCCATTTTCTTTTTGCTCCATGCTCGCTGTGTTTTATTCGTTGCAGCGAAAATATCTGAACGTCTGACTCTTATTTTTTTATGGATTATATGCGTAATTGAGAATACTTTCCCGAGCCGCAAACATCCGCCCCATGAACTAGGTGAGTACTCGCTATTTGCTTTCCCGACTTTGTAGGATTTCTGTGATTCAACATTACACTGATTCTCGTGTATTCGAAAACTAGCTGAACGGGCAGCAAGGGCTCAGCCCGAAGCGGGTGGAGGGGCATGGGGTTTCCTCCCACAACCCCTTCACTGATTCACGAAAATTACAAAAAACACTGTAAATAATATGGCGGTTCGATTTATATAAATACATATGCTGCAACGGGCATTTCGATCAATTTAATACCAGTCTCTTTGCAATTTGGTTTAAATAGTAGTCTATGTACTACACCATTCTGCGAAATAACTGGCAACAATATATATACGTTCGTAAAGAGATTATATATTGTCCTTCGTAGCTCAGTGGGTAGAGCCTCCGCCCGGCAAGTGGAAGGTCGTGGGTTCAGGTCCCACCGAAGGCAGAAATATTTATTTTCTTTCGAACGTTTCACCATCTAATCACGCCATACCATCGGCGTTGGTATCACTACGCCAATAAACGTTGATTGATATTGTTGTTTGATTTAACAATAATTAGCTAAGGAAAACAAAGAGGTTTAATTTTATGACACCATATGCGCAGATGACAAAACGTTGGTTTAGTATTGCATCATGACATCCATTTAAGTATCAACAGCTCGAAAGTGTAATGTTTGTCAAATGTAATTAAGTGATGCTACCCTTTTGCAAAATAGGTCGTT
This sequence comes from Dysdera silvatica, assembly GCA_006491805.2. Taxonomy (NCBI): domain Eukaryota; kingdom Metazoa; phylum Arthropoda; class Arachnida; order Araneae; family Dysderidae; genus Dysdera; species Dysdera silvatica. The sequence continues at coordinate 17,112,830 of QLNU02013614.1, forward strand.
TATATAACACTTGAGCTCTTGAGGAAGGACATTATTTATAAATAACTGTTTTAGTTTTCATGTATATTCAGAGGTTATTAGCATGGCATAGGACGAATCAGATGAACGTCTTTCCAATCACTGATTTTCATTTAATCATTTCCTGCCTTTAACCTTAGAGTGACACATGTTATCATTGAATCACTGAATACACAAGCAAATAACAGTCCGAAAATGAAATGCCTGGTGGGAATTCGTAAGAGAACAGCAGTTTCGTCCTTCGTGGCTGAAGCAGGTGAGACCCTGATCGGCAAGTTTCCAGAAAACATGCATCATAGCTTGCCTTGATAAGAAAGGGATTGGTTTTTTCCAACATGTAAGTACCTGTCTCTGTTATGCTTTCATTCGTAGCGGCTATTTGCATCCGCGCTAAGTATTAATGAACGCAAGGTTATTCTTTAATTACTGTATCCTTATTTGCGCAGTGATACTGATGGTACAGATTCAGGCATAACCATTGTGCTTGGTCTGAAAATGACCAGCAAGGGTAAGTTCCTTAATTACGGTGGATGCGTCACTTTCACATAAATATTAAAAACTAGACATTTTGGAATATTGTCGAATATTTTTTAGTGGTACTTGGAGTAAAACTACTTCCTCCGTCCGAAAATATGGTATATATTTAAAAAACCATTAACGATTAACAGGGGAAGTAAACATTTGAGTAAGAAACTAAGCTTAGTGTGTAACTGACAGACACAAATTACTTTTAAATGTAGGCCTATACCATATTTTCTGGCAAAAAAAATCAAATGTATACCACATTTTTGGACAACAAAATTTTTTAAATGTATACCATATTTTCGGACGGAGGGAATATTTTATATTAAACAAAATTAAGTTGTAGTAAAATGTGTTCGAAGTGGCTTTCCATAGGAAACGGGAATTTGAGAGAAGGTCGTGGAATAGCGGCCAAGTAATAGCGATTTTATAAATTTTAATGATTTTATTTTTGAAAAACTTTCATTCGTATCGACGGGTGATTGGGCAGAAAGAAGTGTCCGGAATAAGAAGTTTAGTTAATTATTTGTTCAATTTGTCTTTTCTCGTTTATGGTATAAGGATAGCTAAGGTCATGCTGGGAGAGGGTTAACTGTTTTCTGAAGGATCGAACCTCTGTTGCTTAAGAAATCAAATCCCGGAGCACGAATCGGTAGAAGAAAGGGCAAGTGATGGCATCAGCGAAATTGAAGTAAGAGACCAGTAGAGTGGCGTACAGAAATGTGTTGCCTTTTTAAAACCTTAGGGGGTATTGGGAGATTTAGTGACATAGTTTGAGTAGTGATTTAGTGACTAAGTGACTTAGTGACAGTGATTTTGTGACTAAATGACTTGGTGACAGTGATTTAGTGACTAAGTTACTTCGTGACAGTGATTTAGTGACTAAGTGGCTTCGTGACAGTGATTTAATGACTAAGTGACTTCGTGACAGTGATTTAGTGACTAAGTGGCTTCGTGACAGTGATCTAGTGACTAAGTGACTTAGTGACAGTGATTTAGTGACTAAGTGACAGTGACTAAGTGATTTAGTGACTAAGTGACTAAGTGACTTAGGGACTAAGTGACTTAGGGACTAAGTGACTAAGTGACTTAGGGACTAAGTGACTAAGTGACTTAGGGACTAAGTAATAATTTAGTGACTTAGTGACTAAGTAATAATTTAGTGACTTAGTGACTAAGTAATAATTTAGTGACTTAGTGACTAAGTAATAATTTAGTGACTAAGTGACTAAGTAATAATTTAGTGACTCAGTGACTAAGTGACTTAGTGACTAAGTAATAATTTAGTGACTAAGTGACTTAGTGACTAAGTAATAATTTAGTGACTAAGTAATAATTTAGTGACTAAGTAATAATTTAGTGACTAAGTAATAATTTAGTGACTAAGTGACTTAGTGACAGTGATTGAGTGACTTAGTGACAGTGATTGAGTGACTTAATCTGACCAGTCTGATTTAGTTCGATCGATTAGTCAGATTTAAACAATCCGAAGTCCGATATGAGTCCATGAGTTTTTAGCTAAAAATACGATTTAAAATGATTTACAGAAATCGGTCACCAGAAATGGGGTTTGGGGCATGAGAAAGCCTTTTTAATATTTATTTAGCAACAAACTTGGACTATGGTTAACAACCTTATATATAGATAAAAGGAGCGCTGATCATGTGCCCCGGTGACCTAGCTGGTAAGGCACTCTAGACCTAACGGAGAGATCCTAGTTCGACTCTAGGACAGGGCGATGTCTCTTTTCCCTCCATATAGTGAAAGCTTTAGCTTGAGCTTCAGCGTGGAACCAAGCTCGGACACAGGGGGAGGTCACAGGGGTCATGACCCTCTCCAAAATATATTTTTTCACTGTAAAAAATTCCAACTTTCATGATAAATGAAGGGTGTTATTCCAATACCATGGCAAATTCTCTCCTTGACCCCCTCGCCCCCCAAAAAAAATTGAAAGTCTCTTTCCGCTTCTGATCGGAACATTACTATCTGTAAAAATTACCAACGAAGAATTGCAAAAAACCTGCTGCGGAGGCTTTGTGTGTTAACCATTAGACAATTGCGTTATCCCTAAGAAAGGTAATAATATCTCACAAGGACCATGTTCATATAATGTGTTTCAGTGGCTGGTTTTACTGTCCGATAGCTTTGAGTTCAGTTCTGTAGTAATTCTGATTGAATGTAAACGTATTGTGGGGTGATGTGTCAGATGCTTATCATGACGTCCCCGCGTTAAAACATCTGGTAAATATTAATCTGTGCGCCGCGGTTTAAACTGCCAAATACCGAAATAGTTAGATAACCGGAAATGGGGCATTGGGGAAAAATTAGTGGGATTTCTAATGAAGGTTTCATCATGTATGCCTTTATTAATGCATTTATTAAAATACTTAAATTAATTTTGTAAACGAAATGAACCATTTATTTCCGGTTACGTTTAACAAAATATTTAATAAACAATTAAAACTAATAATCGAAGCTTAATTATACAATCTTGACACAGGAAGAAGGCGGACGATGACTGCAATAAATTCGAGAGCGATTTAATGTTTACTCTAAGAACAAAATTTCAAATATTTATTGTTTCCTATAATTTCAAATATCGTACTAGGTCTCTCCAATTTTATTTCTCAAGAATTCGTGTCTTATTTAATGTGGACTCCTAGTCGTTTTCAAATGGAAATAAACCAAAATGCCAACGATTTGGTCAACAACCAAAATTTTCCTTCTTGTCACATAAACTGGAAAATAGTTAGTGAATATCAACATATAATTAAACAAAACTATTTTAACGAAATGGTGAACAGATAGAAAAATAGCGACAGTTATTTCAGGCATTGTTCTATACCAGTGGACTTTAATATTTTTTATCTTAAACTTAATAGAAGGCAATATATCAGGGTTTAAGCTGCAGTCGCGTTTTTCGCAAAATGCGATGAGTTGCACGAAAATGCGAAGAAAAAATATTTTTGCCCATCGCGAAAATGCGACAGGCATTTTTAACCACAGTTTATTCTCTGAAAGCAGGATTTCTCGATTCCAGAAGATCCGTTATGCACTTCAGCGATCTTTTCTTTTTCCTTTTCGTTTCCTCTTCAAAATTCTTAACAGTACCTATTAAGCATCGTTGATATAAATAATTTCATTGATACGATTTTTCGAGCAACGAAAGCTACTAATATTTTTTAGCATTTTGCTACAACTTTTTTGCCCCATTTTAGCATTTTTGCGACAGCATGTTTTGAGCCAGCTTAAACCCTGCAGTATACTCATTTGTAAGATTTCTTTTGGAACTGCTACCCACCAAAAAAAAATGTTCATCGCTGGAGTATAATCTCCAGTCCTAAGTGTGAAGTCTGTTCTATTATCGATTCTAATGATAGACTATTTCAGTGTATCCACACTGTTCAACAGCGTACCATTTTTCCGAACAGTCTTGGATTTCTGACATTTACTCCCAACCTGAGAAACATCTTCTATCTTGTCATTTGAATTATTCCCACTTACTTAGCCCTTTGGACTATATTTGTAAAGCTGTATCTCCTTAGTTTTATAACAAAATGTTATTGATTATAGACCCGGGCAGAAAATCCCCAAACATCTGCCAATATTTGCTCGGGTGATCGCATCAGTACCAAGAAGAAGAAGAAGAAGGCTTTAAGGAAATGGAAAAAACGGAAGATTTTGTATTTATATCGCGAATAAGATTATATTTCATTGCATTAGCGCTCAATGTGTCGTATAAAATAATATATAAATGATATACAGAGTTACCTCCCAATAAAGGATATCCACGGGACCGGAAATTATGTCCTTTACATAGAGGTGCCCCTTATTCGAAGGTTCATGTGTTGATACATACATATATAGTATACAAATTTAATTTAATAATAAATGTAATTAACATTAATTTTAAATACCCTAAATGCTACATAAATAAGTTAATATAATAGCCTTTTAAATATAGTGCAATTGAAAAAAAAAGTAATGAAAGCATTAAAATTCTTAATGAAAAATTTTAGAGCAGGGCAGAGGAATCGCCCTTTAAATAAAGGTGTCCGTTATTTGGAGGTGTCCCTTACGGGTGGTTTCACTGTAATATAATCTTGGAATGTATATAATACAAAATCACATACATTACAAAACCAGTAAATAAACTAATTTATATCGAAGATTAAATGAATGTAACTTTGATTGAACGTGGTTTCTTATTTGATACATTTAGTTGCAGATCTTTAAATAGGAACAACAAGCACATGCCTAGGGGAGGCACTTGTTAGTGGCAGCAAATATGGACACAGGGGATGGTCAAAAGGGTCATGACCCCCAAAATATATTTTTTCACTGTAAAAAATTCCAACTTTTATGAAAAATGAAGGGTGTTATTCCAAGACCATGGCAAATTCTGCCCTTGAACCCCTCAAAATGAAAGTCTGTATCCGCCCCTGGGTGGCCGTTGCTAAGAATCTAAAAATAATTTATTTATTTATTGCATATTAATAGTTATTATATGAAATTAGTAAGGTATCCGTTTAAAAATCTACATGAAAAATCATTTTCACACATAAAAAGTTAAGAGTACGACATGTGTGATTTTCATCACTGTATTCCTTTCTTTACGAGAGAGGAAGGGAGCGGTAGCATGTACTTTGGGGAATCTTTTTATTTTGAAATTAAAATTGTACAGAAATGTAATATTCAAATGTACATAAAAATAATTTGTACTTATACTTGTACAACCTATCTTTGCATTTCCTCCGTACGGTTTAAAAATCAATTGCTTCTTTCTAGCTATATCAACACTTTCAGCTTCAATATATAAAGGGATGATCAATTACGCGTAAGTGAAAGAATTTCTAACGCCTATGGCTCAATGGTAAAGCACTTGACCGGCAATCAATACATTTTGAGTTCGTGTCCCAATGAGGGTCGATAAATTACTCTTTCCTTTGCGAGAAATCATAATCTAACGTTGCCATGTCATCGGCTATGATAATAATTGTTTGGCTTTAGTAAATATAAAGGGATATTAATTTATCCTTCAATAGAACTGATTAATATCATTTAAGTTATACGCTGTGCCTGTTATTATTATGTGTCTATTATAATGATAGAGATTATCAACTAAGCATGGAATTTATCCAAATTGATTAGTTTTGATGAATGCACAATAATTTTTTCTATTACATTCATTTAGCCTATTAGGATAATATATAGAAATATGAAAACAAATTAAAAGATTCGAATACAACTATTCTTTTATTCACATAAAAACTCCCATAAATCATTCTTTCTCTGCGTTTCACGAAGCAATTTCGATTTCTACAGAACCTAAATGATTAATTCTTAAAGTCTATGTGTGTGTGTGTGTGCACTAACTTAATACCATAAATTTCTATATGCCAAAGCTATTTCATTAAAATACTTTTTATGCAAGTATAAGAGAATATTTTAAAATTAAAAAAACAAACAAATTCTAAACGAAGAGTTTATGCGAAGAGCTAAAATACGAAAGAAAATTATTTAATTGTATTATAAGCGCGTGTCGAACTGATGATGAATCGAATGAGATAGATGCGAAGATTGCGAAATATGACGGATGATGGCACCATGCTCTAACAATCAAAAAAGGAAAGAAAACAACATCCAGTCGAGCCCACTCTTTGTATTATCAATGAGCTAAACAGGCCATTCAGCGAGTCAAAGCAATTTGTGTGTGGAAAAAAATCCATTTATCAAATCCTTTTCTCGTTCATCCTTACTCTAGAAACGATTATCGAAGATTAAAGAGGATGTTTCACCATAATAGATTTTTTATCTGCAAGGTTGCAGATCATTAACAAAAAACGGAAGCCACATAAAGCCCTTCGGAAGCCACAGTTTCAACCATTTTTTGTAAATAGGAATTATCCGAACTTTCTCTATTATTTGAAATGCTTCAGGGTGGAGAAAATTGGGTTGAACTCTCTTCAGCTGAACAAGTTTGTTTGAGGAATGGGTGGGACCGGAAACTAGATTTAGGAGGAATGAAAAGAACTAAACTTGACCTAAATATTCAGATTTTGCACGCACAGCAAGAATCGCTGGAATCTTTCTGAAGGTCCAATGTATGGTATATAAGCGGTGTGGATTTCAGAACACTTAAGATTCTACTCGTAGATTCCAATTTTCAACATGTTTCGATTGGTAAGTTTGACATGGCTCCTTGTGGAATTTCGCTGGTATTTTCGATCCGATTCAAAGACATGGTGCTGAATTATGTATTGAAGATCTCAAATTCATGAATTTTATATTTTAGGTGCTGTCTTCAGTTCTTCTAGTCGGTGTCTTGTCCCAGTATCAGGGCCAATCTGGATATTCTGGCCAGAATCAGGTCCAGACCACACCTAACTACAGACAAGACCATCACCCACCTGCTCCTGTCCACTATGTCAACATCGGCCAAAACTTAGCTGGAGATTATAAGTTTGGATACGACACCGGAAAAGGCCCCCTTGGACAGAGCTTCAGAGAAGAAACCAGATTGCCCGACGGCTCAGTCAAGGGTGCTTACGGTGTTTTGGATGAACAAGGCAGGCAGAGAATTATTAGGTAGGTGGTTAATAAGCATATTGTTGTTTCGGTGATTGCTAGGTTGATTAATTAAACTTTGGAGAGTGGCAATATGCGTCTGAAATGGTATGTCACAATACTATTCTTCATTTGCATACATAATCAAATTTCCCTGATTCTTAATAAGCGTTATATATTTTCACTTGTCAATTTGTTCCCTTTTTGCCTTGTAACATTCTTTCTTAATAGTTTTAATTATTTTTAAATTTGTATGATATTTTTATTATATTCATTAAATCTATACGTACTTTCTTGTATCTAAAATATTTTTATCTTAATATTCTGCATAACTTAATTTCAAATCGTTAAAAACCATATCGAATAATGTGATAAAGGAATATTGTGGAATAAAATAAATTATTTGAATACATACAGTCGAATTTTAAACACACACAGTAAAAAATGTCAATTTCCATTGCAATTTTTAATTAAATTTTCAATTGCGATCCAAAAAGGATTTCAATTTAGTTGTTGTAATATGGCATTTGGTAAAAATGCTGAAGTAATTTAACATATAATGATAATAATAATAATTTAATATAGTAATATATAAGTAAGTGAAATGATTTGTGAGGAAAAACACACTATTAAATACGCTAAATTACTTTTTGTGAAAAAAATGTTTGGAGCGATTTATTGATACACATAATTGCAAAATTATAAATTATTATTGCTTTCTCTACTAACGCGCGCTATTGTTTCCTTTTTTATAAAATGTGATGTGTGTAAGTTTCGGATAGGGAAACTTTAATAATGCGAACCTAGTGTTCTCAAAATAATTGGGGTTGAGGGGAAAGCACATATCACATATCTATATGAATTAAAATTTATTTAATTGAATAAATAAAATTAAATTTATTTTAAATTATTGGGGTAGAGGTCCTCGGCTCTCATGGGCCCATACGACTCTATGTTTGTGGTTAGTAATGATTCATTAATAAATTCGAGATATAGGATGAGATTACAGGACATTATTTTTAGATTATAAATTCTTAGTTACGACACAAAATTTAAATATATAATATATGTATGTTGCAAATAATATGATTATTAGAGTTATCATAGATACTTTAAAATGTCGAAAGATTACAAAGCTTTACGAATCGTAGGATTAACAAAAAAGAATCTCATTATATAACAAACTTGTCGAATGAAATAATTATTCGACAGAAAATTTTATGGAAAAATCGTACCATTCAAAATTCTCCAAAACTTTTTAATGAATATAAAATATAATTTCCTGAAAAAGAGGACAGACTCCTACTGTAATTAAATATCCCAAGTGGATATGCTCTTGTATAAATTCATTTCATCTTTTTCTTTGGTTATATGACTTTATCCTTTCTTATCGTACAATAATAATATTTTATGCATGTGTATATTTACACTACAACGAAGACTATTATTTATGTGAGTACACTTTATGAGTCATTAAAATGCTATTATTATATATTATTATTTCAGTACAAACTATACTATGATTTTACCTAATAAATAGCTTTATATATAAATATGCAATCATACATCTATCATATGATATATCGAGAAATCCATTATATATCAAGAAAAGATCTATAATCGATCAAGAAAATTACCCTATCCTTTACTGATAAACATATTACTGTAGCGTAGTAAGACATTTCAATAATAGATTAGTAGAAAATACTAATATGCCTTAAATATAAGGTTTCACTATTAAGATATAGGTGTGTTTCCAAACAATTTTGAAAATTTTTCTGTCATTATGCAGGTATACAGCTGGTAAAGGTGGTTTCACAGCCGAAGGTGACGTTGGACCCTATGGGGCACCCAAAGCCACATTCCCGGGACCAGCTCCTCAAGCTCCTGCCGCTGCTCCAGCCCAGTCTTATCAGCCATCTCCACAATACAATCCTCCTCAACAACAATACAATGCTCCTCAACAATATTCGGCTCCAGCACAACAGCAGTATAGTGCACCAAGGGCTGCCACCGGACAGTGGAACCCAGAGAAAGACGACCCCTACTACCAGGCCGGACCTGCCTTCATTGATGTTGACAGGCTGTCGTATAACATCGGCACGTCCAAGCAAGGTTAATACTTCCCAACAACTACGTTTCCTTCAGTCATATGACTCTGCAACTCTCGTCTTCTGATTCGATTGATTTGGCCAAACTTCCTTCAAACCTCTTATTATGTGATATTGTGTCGTTCTTGAAGCTTCAATGTACATCTTTCATGCTCCGTCTTTAAATTTATTATTTTTTCCAACCATTTCTTAAAAAAAAAATAAAAACCGGTTTGTATATAGATTAAAAAATGACTTGTTTATTATTCATATGTTTAATCACTTTGCAGATTTCTTCATGAGTAACTTTGAGATTTGGTTTTATCGCGTGGGCAGGGGTTCTCTAACTTCTCATAAAGTGTACTTACTACTTGTTTCCGACCAGAAATCTAATATTCTCTTAAAACGAAACCTCCCCAGTAATCCAGTTTTAAAGTATTTAACTATATTTAATCAGGTTTTAAAATATTGAAAATATTTACGTTAAAATATTTCAATTGTAAAAAAATTTAGTTAAAGATTTCTTATTTTACGCATGGCATTACCTAACCGGCATCTTTTTGTATAAGAGAAAGAAAAACGAAAACAAAAACAAAAAACAGTCGCCCATCCATCTTCAGTTTTTCTTTGAAAGAAGCCAGCATGAGCGTACTGTCTGGAAATCTCTCGCGTCATTGACGTAAGCAAGGGTGTATTGATGGGGTTGTAACCCCCCATTGCAATAAAATTTTGTATATTTAACATAGGAATATATGAGTTGTAGCTCTGTGACCCACCACTGAGCTTATAACCCCCTCCTACGAACTTTCTGTGTACTCCTACATCTCACATACATCTAGGGGCAGGCGTAAAGCAGTTTGGGAAACCGTGAATAAGGGCATTTAAATTAGTTTGAACTACGGTGCGGTCTGGAGGAATATTTTCTTATATTTCTCGAGACAGTTAATTGATGGGCTTCATGGGATACATACTAATCTGTGATACATAATTTCTTAAATGTACGCTTTAATAGCTATATTCGGTATATAAATTTTTGCTATGCACTTTTATAAGGTAAAGAATGTGCTTAAGCTTATGTAAATCAGTATTCATTGGCTTATCATTCAAATATAGAATTATTATTAATATAGCATTAATAATGCTATATTAATGCATATTAATAATGCTATATTAATGCATATTAATGCATATTAATAATGCTATATTAATGCATATTAATGCATATTAATGCATATTAATAATGCTATATTAATGCATATTAATAATGCTATATTAATGCATATTAATAATGCTATATTAATGCATATTAATAATGCTATATTAATGCATATTAATAATGCTATATTAATGCATATTAATAATGCTATTTTCAGATCCTCGTTGTTAAATATCTTTAGCTATAAACATTACATATTTATTAAATATAAATTAAATATCTTTAGCTGTGGAAATTAATCGAGAAATACCAAATTATTTAATTTTATAAATAGCATTAATTGGCATAATAATTTATTGATTTTCATATTTACTAATTCTCAGCTAATTTAATATATTTGAAGGTCTTCCTTTTTTTTGCAAACAATGTGCAAAATTCAATCAATGTGCAAACATAATGAGTGATTGAGTCTCTTTGTATAAGCTTTATTAATTTTTCACAGTTAAACATCTAAATAAAGATCCATTACTAATAATAATTGGTAACCATGTTCAATAATCATAACGAAAAGAAATATATAATCCATAATCACAATTGCTATTATGCAATTTTCAGTTACATTCTATTACAGATTAGTAATCTCAAATAATGACTAATAATTGCATAATATATACTTACGATCAGCAATTTTTTGTTTCATAACCAGAATTTAAAATCCCTAGTCATAAATCTTCTTAAATGATTTTTTATTATTCCTTATTTGAATAGGTAAACGTTTGAATATGTAGAGTTTTACGACTCAGGAATTAAATTAAAATGTCCGTACATAAAATTTAATGAAACTGTATAAGGAAAATGCAGTTAGTGGGTGTAAGCAATGACTTCTTGCTGAAAGTGTCATCTTATGCATTTTGAACAAAAGACATACAGAAACGATTAACACACGTAGAACGAGTAACTTATATAGAAACGAGTAACTAACTCATGTATAGCGATGTGAGGCAAGTCATTTATGCTAACGAAAGAGAAGTTACAATACAGGAAATTGGTGCTGACATTAAGACATTGGCGCCCATATGGGGGGGAAGAGGGGGGCTTCGAGTCCCCCCTAGCCGTTTAAAAATTTGATTTGCCCGAACCTGCTATGCATTTACTTTCAAAAGTTTTATAGTTACATTTTAAAATAAGGTACTTTTTAGCTCATTACGAATTGTCAAGCAGTATCAATTATTTTTGTAGTGTTTTGGTGTCTTGTACATTCACTAAAATTCTCGACAGCTTTGAGAAGGAGGTAATAATTTTCTCAGCTCCTAGAAATACTCGTGTGAGCGCCCATTCATTAATGTATGCTAGGGAAACTGTTCAAAGAAACATGAGACTAAAAGGTGCATGCATTACTCACTTCAGAAACGGAGAACGAAAGGAAACCTCAAGACTTTTGTTGCTAAATTATAGATTGGAAAGTAATGTAGTACTCCAAGGTATTTAGAGATTAGAGACACAAAATACTCCTTACACATCCATTTAAATATAAATTACATACGCACACTAGTCTATTTTATATTTCTATTTTAAATAAGTTATAATTTAAGACCTTTATCTTAATAAGCTTCATTAGAATTGGCGGATTTCTAAGTAGGTACAAAAGGCACGCTTCTCCAGATGTGAAATTTGTTGGAAAGAGGCGACTGAGAAATTACAAATAAATTACTAATTACTATGAGAAATTACAAGCTAAAATATTTATTTGAATAAGTACATGAAAAAGTACTTTCATATATGAATAGTTAGGTTTATGATATGTGTAACCTTTTTCCTTTAAAATTATTCCTTTCTTCAAGGGCAGGGTAACGGTACGCAACCTGGACCCAGGAGGGGGCGAATTTCTAAATTGGCCGCTGCTAATCAATAATTTTGCATCAAAGTAATATAAATTTACTTCTCAAAATGCATCCAATATTTTAACAGAATTATTCGGGTTGCTGTATTTTAATAGTCTTAAAAAGCTAATTATTTCCACTTATTATCACTTTTCGAACACTGAATTTGAATAACGATACGCCAACGCAGTTATTCAATTCGAATTGATACACTTTTATGAAGTTAATAACTCGAGGCCGAGACAACAGAGATCCACAATTCATGACGTGAGTGGCCTTTCTGAATTTGGTTGCCGAAATTTTTTCTTGATCGAACTGAATTCTTAATGAAACCGAACAATAGAAGTCAGCGTGTGGTATCTCGATACCTACACAGTTAAAGAAAATTACAAGGTTACATCGAACAGGTTTCTGTTTTGAAGGACGAGTTTATTTCGTCGCTTATGCCAGTAATGACGATTATTAGCAGAGAAGGAAACTTCCTTTTACATTATATATTATTTTAATGGATTCAATTGGATGTGCAAGAAATTTTTCGGAAAGTTAACGGCCAAAATATTATACAGAACGTAGCACGTATGAAGATAAACCTACGCATAGAAAAGTGTCCAAAGCTTAAATGGAAGAAGGTTACTGTTGTTTTTAACGACAAATTAATAGTGGTGAAATTAACTTTCGCCATTTCGTAAATTCAATGAACGTAAGTACGTTTATAAATGTACGACGATAATTGATTTGTGAACATATGCACTGAATGCACATAAATCCATTTGAATACAGACACAGAACTGAGAATTATAGTTCTTGCACGAATACGACTATTTCATAGTTCAATAGCATGACTGGAAGTCGTACTGCTTAAATGTTGCATAGAGTACGCATGCGTGTTTAAAATTTATGATTCAGTGGGATATTTATAGAATTTGGGCCCCAATGCAATCTCTGGTAGAGGGGACCCCACTCAATACCAGGATCCCACAATTATGCTATCTAAGGAGCCTCGACTTCCAAAGGCCCTCTCCTCAAGGGCAGGGGCTCCAATGTAACTGCATTGGCATAGTTACGTCATTGGTTAAACAATCAGTTCTATTGAAAACATTGCTCATGCGCACATCCAGCTCATAAGGTCACACATGCAATCCGGAAGGTTTTGCAGCCATTAATATCTGATGTTGATTATCAAAACAAAATTTAAAAGAAAAAGTGAAATTTTTCGGTCTAGTTTTAAACTTCTTTCATTCTCATGGTCGTTTACTTCCACAAATATTATCAGATAGACTGGAATTGTTACTTTTTCTGTTCTTTTGATAGCACGCGTTTAATAATTAGTTTTGACTGTGGTCAATCCAGTTGCAGAATCTAGCTTATATACATGCGACTTGTTCTATGATAGCAAGGCTGCAATGAATTTAGCTGAAAATGTAATGATTCCTTGAAAATTTTTCCTTTTCAATATCTGTATTCATCTACTGCAAGTAATGGTTTCATGGACTATTTTTGGATAATTCATAGACTTTTTTTCAAAAACGAACCAAACTTTGTCAGAAAAGCCAACGCTGATGAAACAAACACTTTAAATTCGGAATTGTCAATCCTCCAAGCTTGAAAAGACTTGAAGTCTATCATTCTGGATATGATTTCCATCTAAACCCTGAGGTAACGAAGTGGTAACGTATTCGGATACCAGACGAACAACCCGGGTTCGATTCTGGCACATATGTAGCGCTTGCCGATTCGTTTCTACAGAGCTGTAGTCCGCTGTGTGATGCCCTATGAGGAAGAATTTCGGATTTCAAAGCATAATCTTAATAGTTCTTGCATCATAACACATAATCAGACAGTTGCCATCTCACGTTGGTGGTTGACATAAGGAGGTTCCTTATACAATAATTTTTGCCACCCACGTTCATATAGCTCAAACTAGAGCTTTTTTTATATTTGGAGAAAAAGAGGCGCCGTCCTCATCCTGGATTCGAACCAGGGTCCCCGCATTGAGCACGCGGTGTCTTGACCTACTAGACGAACGAGGACAAGAACAAACGCATTTTTCTCCGTATATGAGGATGTAAGATATTATTACCCTTCACAGGGATAACACAATTGCCAAATAATGGTCAACACAGAAAAGCCTCCGGGGCGAGATTTTTGTGAGTTTTTCGTGGGGGAATTTATTATACAATAATTTTTGCCACCCATGTTTATGTAGCTCAAACTAGAGCTTTTTCATATTAGGAGAAAAAGAGGCGACGCCTTCATCCAGGATGAGGACGGCGCCTCTTTTTCTCCAACTATAAATAAAAAGCTCTAGTTTGAGCTAAATATACGTGGGTGGCACAAAATTATTGTATAATAAATTCCCCCACGAAAAACTCACAAAAATTTCGCCCCGGAGGCTTTTCTGTGTTGACCTTTATTTGGCAATTGTGGTATCCCTGTGAAGGGCAAGACTACCTTACAAAAAAGTAATTGGCGCAGTATAGCCCAGATGCTCTTGCGCCATAAAAAAGCCAAACAAACAAACAAGAAGGTTCCTTTTTCCGTATCTGCGGATCATTCAAAAATATATTGAAAGGTGATAAGCAGGGGCAGACTGGGGAGGTACTCCCTCATGGGCGATAGGACTCGCGCCCTCCGAAAATCCAAGGTATGCACCCTATGGGAGGTCCCAGTCCTCCCCTGGACATAAGACTTATGAGAGCTGCTCATATGATCAGGAACGCAATTTGGGGGAGAAAATGTTTACGAACTCAGAATTTATAACCCATAAAACAATATAAATAAAACGAATGAAATACACACCAGCTGAAATGAGTAAGGAACAATACAAGCATGTAATTAATTAATTTATCGTATAATTAAGCGCTTAATTAAAAAACCTTATAAAATATACACGTGTAGGTTTTGTGCGACAAATACGCTGTAGAAAGTTTTATGTATTGATAAACGAAGGTTAAAGAAAAGAAAGTTTTATGTCTTTATTATTGAATAAATACTACGTCTTTGATTTGAAGTCTGATAAAGAGAAAGTCATCATCTCTGTTGGATCATCATAACGACCTTCAATATATTAATTATACATTTCCATTTCTTTCTTCGGCTTTTCCTTCTATTGATTTTTTTAGAGTTTGATGCCGATCTGGGAAAGAGACACCTTCCAGTCAATTTTACTCTATTCCAATTGGATATATAATTTTTTAGTTTTGTGCCACTCAAGTTATGAATTAATAATTTCATAATTAATGTAAAATATAACTAATGGCCTTGAAATAATCGTGATTAAAAATTAATGATACTTTTAAATTTTGAGGAAACACACCCTCATGTCCCTTCATGGTCAATACCCCACAAATTATTACTACAATATGGGGAATACTGTTATGTTAAATTTATACCATATGTATTTTTTTATACTATCTACCTATAAACTATTACTACTCTCTTATAGGTAATCGTTATTATAAAGAAGCGATATTTATTGATATTTGTATCGATATTTATTGAATCTCGATATCTATGCAAATAAAAGTATCATTGCATTGTAAACAAAATCAATGTGACTGTCTACATGCAGATATCTAAGCTCCTATATCATAGCGCTTATTAAATTCACAAACGAAGTCAATAATGATATAATTGTGAAATGTGCAACTGCATAAATGTCAAATGTGTAACGACATACAGAAATTATGAAACGTGTAACGACAAACAGAAATTATGAAATGTGTAACGACATAGAGTAATTATGAAATGTGTAACGACGTACAGTAATTATGAAATGCGTAAGGACATGCAGCAATTATGAAATGAGTAACGACATACAGTAATTATGAAATGTGTAACGACATACAGTAATTATGAAATGTGTAACAACATAATTATAAAAAGCGTAACGACAAAATTGTGAAATGGGTAACGACATAATTATAAAATGTGTAACGGCATAATCATTAAATATGTAACGGCAATCATGAAATGTGTAACGACATAATTATGAAATGTGTAACCACATAAATGTGCAATACCAACACTGGTGCATTGAAAATCTAGCTAATAAAATACGTTCTCATTTAAAAAAATGTTGCAAAGCTCCGATTAGGATATGTTTTATGCATCGGTATTAAAATTATAAGTCCACAGAAAATATTTTAAAGTCGTGAAAAAAGCTTATAGAAATACATAATTTCCCAATTAAATGAAAGTAGAAACTTATAAAGAAAAATATAATAATAATAGAATGAAAGTAAAACGGGGATTTGTGTTTTTTTTAAAAATATTTCAAAGAAAGACGATAATTAAAAAGTTCATATGCACACAGTTTTCACTAGTTTGATTATTGAAAATAATACAATTCATTTCAAAATATTACGAAAATTTGTTTATGGAAAAATAAAGCATATGAAAAATTTACAAACCACATATAAATTACCTCGATATGATAAAAATTTATATCTATTACCTATAATGAACAAAAAAAATAAATATAAGTGCTAAAATATAGGAAAAATTTGTTATCACTAAAATATAATGTTGCAAAATGAATTTTCTAGTCTCTATACCAGATTTTGTAATTAATGTGAAATCCTGTGATGATATGTAATTTAATAATCTCTAATATTTGTGAACTATTTTGTCTCATTCGAATGCCATGGTAGCTCTTAACTCCGCAATATCGTTGTATTGCTCGCCCTTTTCATATACAGCTTAAACAATCAAGCTCCATGCATTTTCCTTTTTATTTATATCAGGAGAAATAGTTTACCTTTCCATCGTATACATCCGTCATCGGAAAAGCATATACATGTGCTGTTTTCGGTGCGAATGGCTGTATTACCTGGTTGGTAAGGTCCACCAATACATTCCGCACAAGGCATCAAAATGTCCTCTATGAGATATTGATAGTCCATGGCCCTGATTCCGCCTGATGGAAACACTACATTAGTTTTATCGTCATTTTCAAGTCCAACCCAAGACAAAAGTGCTTCCTCTAATACTTTGTCTTTGAAAAATATCTCAATGTTTCTACGAAAGACCTTCCAATAGTAATTCTGACCATCTGTGGGTCATCTATCTCCCACTCTCTTGCTTAAACAATTTTTTTTTCTCATCAGAAAAGATAACTCTTTCTTACTCTGATTTTCAGCACATACGATATTTTGTTCTGCTCGGTCTCTTTTTCTTATGATGCTACGTCATACGAGGTTTCAATTTTCGTCTCGCAACCACTTCTTTGTAGGACACTCAGCAAGCCTTGACGGCATAGCTTTCAACGCAGATAGTTGTCGGTCCCTTGCAAGTTTCTCCAGTGATACTCAGGTAATCGTTGCTTCTGACAGGTAATCGCTTTTCAGCGATTCTTTTTTTGCGGTGGAGATAGATTTTGTGAGCGACCTGAAGAACTGTTTTGGCTACAATCACTTTTCAATCTCAACAAATTTAAAATAATGCCGGGAGATGCACTTAAATCTTTTTCATCCATTACATATATGCAATACCACTTACTTATTTATCAATTATTCATTTAATGAACGACCATTTATTGAATGGTCCACTTATGTTGAGGACATGAAATTCGAAGAAATGAGCTGTTTTTACAAGAATATTTCTTTGAACAGACTGGAACGCATTTGACTACTATCACAAGAATCGGCAAGTTTTAAAAAAGAAAAGAGGTATCGATTTTTCAGCTGATAAATTGGAATAACAAGGGAATAAAAATAAATGGTGAATATTTAAATCATTTGCGGTTTGCTGATGACATTGTTATTTTTTCAACGAACCCATCAGAACTCCAAGACATGGTACAGGAGCTCTCAACTAGAAGTAAAGAAGTTGGACTCAAGATGAACCTACAAAAAACTAAGATCATGTTCAATAATTTCGTAGAGGAAACAAAAATACAAGTTGACAACATTGAGCTAGAAATTGCTGATTCATATATTTACCTTGGCCAGCTGATTTCAATGGATGGCAACATTATGAAAGAACTCAACAGACGTATTAAACTTGGCTGGAGTGCATTTGGAAGAAACAGTTTTATCCTGAAGGGGAAATTGCCTTTGTGTCTAAAAAGAAAGGTCTTCAACCAGTGTGTATTGCCAGTCCTCTCTTATGGATCAGAGACATGGAGTCTAACAGTTGGAGCAATACGAAAGTTACAGACAACGCAAAGGAGCATGGAGAGGTGCATGCTTGGAATAACTAGGAGAGATCGAAAAAGAAACACTTGGGTGAGAGAGCAAACTAGAGTAGAGGACATCATTGTTAAAGTAAAAGGGCTGAAATGGCGATGGGCTGGGCATATTGCAAGAAGAACTGATCAACGATGGACAACAGAAATTCTGAACTGGATTCCAAGAGACCACCGAAGACCTAGAAAACGTCCTCAAACTAGATGGGTGGATGAAATAAGAAAACAGGTTGGGGTGACGTGGAAGCGAATTGCTCAGGATAGACTTGTGTGGAAAGCATTTGGAGAGACCTTCATCCAGCAGTGGATAGATAATGGTTGAATATGATGATGATGATATATATATATATATATATATATATAATATTTTATAATATTATATATATATATACATTTATAATATTTTATAATATTATATATATGTATAAAATTATTATTATTTTATAAAATAATTATCCTTTATTTGTATAGATACTGAGATTAAATAAATATCCATATGAAAATCAAAATAGTATCTCATAATTTATTATAATGAGAAATTAATTAATATATTCTTTTATTATATATATATTAATTATGATAATTATTAACACTTATGTCGCTGCACATTTCACAATTACATCGTTACGCATAATTAAAAATAAATTATATAATATTTGTTAATATCATATTAATATCGTAATTAAAATTTGACGAAACTTTTAAATTTTGGGAAAACACACACTCATGTCTCCTTATGATGCGGTATCCTGTAAATTTTGAATTTGCAAATTCATTTGACTCATCATTATATTGCTCATTTGACAACAGACTAGAAAGTTTCCTATATTAATAATAACTAAATTGTTTAAATATTGAATTAAATTGTTTAAATATTAAATTAAATTGCTTAAATTTTAAATCAAATTGTTTAAATATTATGTTAAATTGTTTAAATATTATGTTAAATTGTTTAAATATTAAAATAAATTGTTGAAATATTAAATAATACTAATAATTAAACTGTTTATTAAAGAAAATATATATTTCAGTTAAATAAATATAAATCATGCGTGTAAGACAATAATATCTAATATGTCTGGACCTATTTACTACAAATGAGGAAGAAATGGAAAAAAAGAATTGATTAACAATACTATATTATTAATAAATATAATTAAATTTAAATAATAATAAATATCCCTATAAAGGACTTCTTACAATTTTTGGGAACTATACTTTAAAGAGTAAATGCAATCATTATAGTAAAAGCCGATTTAACCACAAAATATTGCATTCACTTAACTATTAATCTTTAATTTAGCACATAATTGTGTTATTCATCTTGATGAAGGACTGCTACTAATGTATTTCAAAGCCCTTGAGTAGCAGATTTTTATTAATATCCGCCTTCATTGCGTTGATCATGAACATTATATTGAAAATTTACATTATATTTATGAGTATATTATAAATTAATATAATACATCACATTAATAATACAATAATATATGATTCATCAACCGCCTTCATTGGAATGGAAGTGTCAGGACAACGGGTTATGCCAATTAATTATGCCAACGGGTTATTCTGGTTATGCCAACTGGAATACCAAGACACAGAAGACGGTGCTTAATCTTCGAATGTATGTTTTTCATGATATCATAACTCTTTAGGGGAATCACAATTATTAAGGAAAGTAATTAATATACGGGGTCATCAGGCCAGTGATTTTGTACCTTATGTGGAGTATTAATGGAATTAGATGTTTTGATATCGGTCTTTTATATCTAATTCATTTAACCCATCATCATGTTGCCCATTTGACCCATCGTCCTATTGCTCATTTGACTCCAGACCAAAACGTTGCCTATTGTCTTCTTTAAGCCCAACAAATCCTGTAATGGGGGATAAAATTGTCTCTGGGTCAAGCTTGTGTGTCAAAACTCTCACATCAGTAGATCTACACAAAAATCACAAAAATGTTCCCAACGGCCTTTTGTGTTAAATGTTTCCCGTGACACTATCCCTGGAAATGGATCATGAAATGTATCATGAAAAAAAAAAATGAAGCACAAATTTCTGGATTAAGTCATTGCTTAAAAATAAACATATTAAGCTCCAAAACAATCATCGTGAAATAAAATACTTTAGTTGACTGAAATTTTGAATTGCCACAATTCACATTAAGCGACTTACGGAATGCGGATGGGCTGCTAAAACCAGATTATATGTTATGTGTGATGAGTAGTACATTAAGGATACAGCCTCTTTTTTACTGAAGGGCGTGACTTTTTATTTAATACCAGATTAATGTAAGGTTTTGGGTTCTTTAAAGCTATTTCTGGACGGAAAATGCCTTAGCGTGCAGCGCATATAAAATTGCTGTAGACGACCACCATTTTTTTTTTTTATAACGCTGGAAAAATTGAACGTGCTTTGCTTGTGTAATAGGTTTGTCATTGTACATATGAGTCTAGTTCTAGCTTATAAGTGCATATACACGGATACATGTGTTCGTGTAAGCACTTACACTGTGTGATCAAAAATATTTGAACACGCAGACCTAGGAACTAATGATAATTATCAGCAATAATTATTTTGTTTCTCACCGTAGGCCATGGCAATTGTGAGAATTTTTTTGACCAGGCATTCTGCGAAATGTCACTTGGTCTGTATCATAACATTTTATTCCATTCTTTTGGAAGAATTTCTGCCAGGGCAGCCACAGAGGAAATTCTTGTCTTCTGAAACTGGACATGGTGTTACAAATCGTTTAACAAATATTACGTTTTTTGCCTATATTCCATTCAATAGACTACTTAGAGTAGGGCTTGGAATAATACATCGGATATCTGTTGGCGAAACCTTTTCTCATAGCCCTGGAACCCTTACAAGAGGAACATCCCTACAAAGAATTTCTTATATTTTTTGGGGACCATACTTAAAAGAGCAAATGCATTCATTAGAGCAAGCGTCGCTTGAACCACTAAGTATTGCATTCACTTAATTATTAATCTTTAATTTAACAAATAATTGTGTTATTATTCTTGATGAAGGGCTGCTACTAACATATTTGAAAGCTCTTGGGCACTAGAGTTTCGTTATTATACCTAATTATATCTAATTAATTAATTATTTAATATTAATTAATATTGTATTTAATAATATCTAACCAGTTTACGTAAAATTTTTATTACTTAGTAGTTTATTTAAACTATCGTTAGCTTAAAACCTTGATACCACTTACCTGTGTAGTATAATTATGTATAAAAATACGACAATAACAACTATTAAAAATAATAATGCATATTATGAATAAAAGGAGATTAATATTATGGATTTTATGAAGTAACTAAAGTAAAACGTAATATGTAAATCGTGATTATATAAAATGATAATTACAAATTACGATTACAAATAATAGTTACAAAAATGATAACTGCAAGTGATAACTACGAAACGGTGATCAGAAGTATAATAAATATAGAAAATGATGATTACAAATAACGATTATAAAAATATATTTTAACATAGTCTAATATAACGCGAAAAATAAATTATCGAAACAGAACAGAGATATCAGAACCCATATTAATTAGAGTATTAATTGTATTTGGAATAAGTAATATATACATTTTTTTGTGGCTGCATATTTTTATAATCAAATACATGTATAGTTTATTTTAATATTTATATGCAAGAAATAAAATAGAGTTGCTGAAATGCAATCGAAATCTCAAAACAAGCATTCGTTTGTAAGATATTATTACCCTCCGCAGGGATAACATAATTGCCAAATATGGTCAACACAAGAAAGCCTCCGGGGCGAGATTTTTGTGAGTTTTCGTGGGGGAATTTATTATACAATAATTTTTGCCACCCACGTATTAATTAGCTCAAACATGGGTGGCAAAAATTATTATATAATCATGCGTTTCGAGGCCTTTTCTATGCTCTCATCTAGTTTTAACGGTTACCATTTAACGCTGTAATTGGTTTAATCCCTTTCTGCGTAAAATTGAATTATTTTGTTGTAAAAATTTCCACCGCAAGTCACGTGTCCGGTTTTCCCTTTTATGTTTGAATAGCTTCATCTGTTCCTAAACCGATGTTTTCCTTAATGCATTATCCCTGTGGCACCCCCCCCCTGAATAAATACCGATATGAGGTACTTATCAATCAAATTGTGTAAAAATTTTATAGTAAATTTTTTGAAAAGGAAACGGATGAAAGGAAATTTGTGAGGAAAATTTTATGTGGAAACATATGAAAGGAACTTTATGAAGAAAATTTATGAAGGGAAATTTACGAAAGAAATTTTACGAGGGAAACTAACGAAGGAAAATTTATAAAATGAATTTTACGAGGGAAACTCACGAAGGAAAATTTATAAAATGAATTTTATGAGGAAAAACTTGTGAAGGAACTTTTTGAAAAAATATTTATGAAGCAAGTTTTACATCGCCGTTAATTTTACATTCAAGTAAAGAAAATAAAGAGTCGCATTAATAAAATTTAAACCAGGTGTTTAAAACAATAATATCTAATATTTCATGACCTATTTGCTACAGGTGAGGAAGAAATGGAAAAATGATTTGATAAACAGTACTATGATTCGTTGCATTGAAATTGTTTCCACTTAAAATAAGCACTTTTATTCAAAGCAACGGCAAAAATGCTTAGTGTGCATATCGCTCAAGTGTGAATGACACACTTTATATATTATGCAACGAAAGGTATTGTGCATTTTCATTCGGAAAATCGATGGTGCGTTTTGGACGTGTCACGCATGCATATTTCAAGTTCCATTGTACGCAAAGAAACTCGAGGAGGAACTGACAGGGGGAAAAATAAAAGCCATAGACGTTTCAATTTCAGTACACGATATGCCGAATTCACAAAGGTCCATAGCGTGACGACGTTTTTTTACGATTATCAGTGAATTGCAGTTTTTCAGAGGCGTGTGTGTATTTTCGTAACGACATGCCAGCTAAAACGTATCGATTGATACTCGTCCAGCATCGAAAGTATCGTTAAAGAGAATCGAAGAAGAGCCACTTGAATACTTAGTTTAGAATATATTTGCAAAAATTTTGATCTAATCAGGAAATTTTCATCGCATTTCCTTTGGGGTTAGTATGTACTTTCACATTGCATATGTTTTCGCAAATTTTTAGGAAACATTTAAAGAGAAATGGCAATTCTTTTGAAGTTATTCACATATGAAAATTTAAGAGGAAGCTTATGAACAAATCGAATTTTCTTCAGATATACAGATAAAAAGAGACAGATAAAAGCTATTACATTTCGTTAGTTACATTTGGTAGCGTTTCATGAATTTTTCTGATCTAATGGCCTGAACGTAAAACGATGAGGAATGTTCAGAAGCATTCGCCTTTGGGGAATGCATTCTGTTATTTTCATTCTTTAAATAGAATGGGTTTCTTAGGCACATTTCCATTCCCATTCTCGTTCCTATTTTCTTCACAGGACTCGGACTTTGCACATCGTTCAATTTTGGAGACGTTTCATTTTCAATTATTCGCTTAATTATAATAGCCATAAGAGTGGTGGGGAAATGAGGTTGGAAAGGATCATTCTTTTAGGGGAAAGGTTAATCATTTTCGTTTACTTTAGGGAATGTATTACTTTTAGTCAATCCATTCACTTTAAGGAATGTATTCTTTTCAATAATCCCCGTTCATTTGGAATAGTTTTTTTTAAGGAATGTATTCTTTTCAATAATCCCCATTCATTTGGAGTAGTTTTTTTAAGGAATGTATTTTTTTCAATAATCCCCATTCATTTGGAATAGTTTTTTTAAGGAATGTATTCTTTTCAATAATCCCCATTCATTGAATTAGTTTTTTTTAAGTTATTCTCGCTCAATTTAGGGAATGCATTCTTTTTATCCATTCCCATTCTTGTTTAACTTTCCCAAAAAAGGGATCCCATATCACAAAGGATGATAGAGAAGGATTAGCTTGAATTAATTAATTTGGGTTTCCGCAACCTCCGATTAAATCCTAAGTGTTCTGCTTTGACTTAAAAAGATCTGAAAAGTCAGGGACGATACTTCGTGGCTGGATTCCAATCAGGGACCTTTGGATTACCGTCTCATTATGGTTACTAAGATACCAATGCCATGCACATATAATATGCATTAGTACCATATCCATATACTCATACATATATAAACCCTGGCAAAAGTATCCGGTCACCTGCTTCTGCAATGGCGCCACAAACGTATAAATTTTTCTACTTTTTATACGTTTGCATTTTAAGAAATGTAGATATAGAATGAACAGAAACACATATCAAAGAATAGAAATATATATAAACTGAATTATATATTACAGTTTTGATGGTGAAAACTTAAAAAAAAAACAAAACAATATTACTTGAAAGGAAAAAAGCATCTGATCACTAAATTTAATATTACGTGAATCCTTCTGTGGCACAAATGACGGCTTTCATTCTATTCGACAAGGACCCTATGAAATTCCTACAATATTCTGAGGTAATTTCATGCCAACTTTCTCTTATTACTTGGTGCAATGCAATTGAATTCGGGGCCTTTTCAAATTTATTTTCTTTTTCAAAATGTTTCACACATTTTCAATGGGATTGATATCCGGGCTATTTGCAGGCCAAGTCGTAACGTTAATTGCATTGTGTTCATTGTTTTGAAGATAACTTTTCACTCATATGCTACGGTGGCACGATGCATTGTCATCTTGGAAAGTGAACTCATTGGAATCTCCAGACCCTTCTTCGACGCTAGGAAGCAAGAAGTGTTCCAAAATGGCAACGGAAGTTTCGGAATTCACAGTTTTCAGGATTATACATATAGTTCCCTAACTCCATAGACCGTCGTTCAACTCCATACCGTAAATGAAATTTTTCTTTAGTGTCTACACATTCTTCGCTAATATGCCAGATAAATGCGCCTTTATCATTACTGGTGCCTAACCAAATTCGTGATTTATCACTAAATACAACGTTCGCCCATTCACCAATTCTCCATTTTACATATCCTTTACACACTTTAGATGAAATGTTTTGTACTTAACTGTTACATAAGGTTATGTTTTTGCTTCACAAAAGTGAAACCTTTTGAATTCAGTTGGTTTCTCACTGTACAGTCACTTTTATGCTATATCTAAACCATTCGGAATTTAGCCGTTTGGAAGTGAAGCGATGTTTCTTTTTAGAAAGATCATAAAGTTTTCTGTCCTCTCTTGGTGAGATAAGTGGCTGGAGACCGCTACGATGAAAGTTTCCCACGCTAAGAGTCATGCGATACTTTTTCCATAGAACACATAGAGATTTTGAGCACAATTCTTGTTTTTAAATCTGTCATGAACTCTTTCTTGGAGGCCATTGTTTTTACACTACATGAACAAGCGTCGAAACCGATGTAAAGTTTAATGCTTGCTTTACATATTCGTTTAAATATTCTGCATGTGCACATAGTCTAAATTTACATAAACCTTATGTTTACGTGTTTGAAACTCTGTGATCGTGTACTTTTTTCCAAACCTAGTCTGCGATCGGATACTTTTTCCAGCAACATTATTGCTATTTTTCTATTTGGTATGGCATTATTGACAAAAAAGAATTAACTTATCATTTAGAATATTCAACTCTCATCAAACATTTCGGTGATATGAAAAAATTACATTTGATTACTTACGCACAAGAATTTCTATCACATTCCAGCTATTGTGAGGTATAATGCAGTGATTGGATACTTTTTGCCAGGGATTTGTATACGGTATACTTTTTGCCAGGGATTTGTATACGGTATAATTTTCGCCTTTGTATATTTGAAAGACGGTCATTCATATTAAAGGGACAAGATGGGGGTAAGAAGGTTAAACTAAATAGATTTATTTTGGATTTTTCGTAAGTCCAGCTTGAGTTGGAAGACATTTTCATCAATTTATAAGTCAGGCAAAAGTATTTAACAAGCATAAACATCAAACCATATGCGTCTGATAGCAATAACTCAACAGAGAGCTTCATAGTAGCTTGGTAACTGATAACGGTTTTATAGACAGAAATCTAAATAAATATGCTTAAAAACAAATTAACAAATAATATTGATGTGCCTTAGTAAATATCTGATTAACACGTAGAGATAAATATCTAAATCATGAACGTGATATCATCTTGCATATTAATGACGTGTTTTCTCGATTTATACTAAGTAAATACCAATTAAATAATTATAGAACGTAATTTTTGAGTTTGCCTTTCATATTATTAATAATGCAAAAATGAATTCAGCCAACATATTTCTACAAATTATGTATTATACGTCAAAAAGTTGTATGTGGTTCGCTTGCCACTATTTAGCCACATCTATTTCGTTGCATGGAATTCCCACGACAACATATCAACTTAACAATGTAATACAGCAAGAAGTTCCCCGTCGCCCATCAGCCTTTCACACCAATCAGTTGCAACTTCCATTCCTCACAACCAATTATATCGACAATATCAATTGATAGCCCAGATAATGCTCCTATGCTCCTAACTCAATTCAAGAGCACGGCTTAATTTAGATACTCGAAGACGCGGTATCGGAGATTATGTTCATTTCCGAGTATTAGTGATAATTAGTAGTTCATAAGTGTTCTAGAACCTCAGTGGTCAAATACGAATTCTAATAATTCATGAATAAAATTCCCTAGAATTGAAATTGCCAGACACATCTAAGCGAAGCCCTTAGGAATATATTCATACATAGCGAAATAAATTAAAAATTAATAATATTAAAAATAATATAAATAATATATATGGTAGTATTTATTAATATATATATTAATATAATTGATACTAAATTTAACAATTCTAAATTAAAAAAGCAGTACGGATTAACAGACATCATTTTTAAAAAAAGGAACTGAGAATGCTTCTTTGTGCATTTTTCGATTAAGAAAGTTTTAGAGTTTTATGGATATAATTAATGTGATGAAATTCTGAACTATTTCAGAAACGTAGTACAAAATTGTCACTTTAAGAGAGCTTGAAAGTTCAGTTTAACTTTTAAAACTTATCGCAGTTCGTTTTTAAACATTTGGCTTATTTTTTTTCGAACAATTTTAATCCTTGTTTATCACTTCTTTCGTATATAGAACCAAATGTAAATACCGAGTCAAAATGGAAGTTCTAAGATTGGGAAAACATAGTTTTGATAAGTCTCTAAAACAGTGAAATTTTAATACCACATTGACAGCTGTTTCAATAGCACGTGTCTATTTTCGTCAGAATGATACAACTAATACGTTGGCTAACGGGTTTCAAATGGGAAAATACGCTGTGAATGATTCAGGTGAAAGTACGTACGTTTCTCCCGGATTAGTGCAAGAAATAAATAAAAATATTTTTTAATTTATAATAATTATTTCATTTAAATAAAAATATTATTTAATACCCTAAATATTCATTAATTTTGCTTTTCCCGTTTTTCCAGCTTTATTTTTTACCCCCTTGCGCTTTAACTGTCTTTTTCTGATTTCTGTGCCAACAAAAGACATTTCCATGGAGTTGCTTTCATTATTTTCTTTTTCTGATTCTGCAACCAGAGACATCCGCAGTGGCTTAGGCGTTCTTGTTTTAATATTCGCTATTGACAACTTTTTGTTCTATAGTATGACAACGTTATTCAACCGACTAACTGTGATCATTCTTATGAAAATAGTCACATGTTACTGAAATAGCTGTCAGTAGTATTAAAATTTTACTGCTATAATTAGTGTTACTGATTATTTATTTGTTTAGCGCAGTGTACCATGATTTGACTTAAGTCGTTGGCACTATTATGAATATACGCACTTGATAATCCATACTCGGGACAAAGCCGCCGTGGTACTCTGGCAATTCACAGTGTAGTATGATTCCGCCAGTGCAATATAGTTCGCCCTTTCTTACGTTAAGAGAGTTAATAGAAGATACATTTCGGACATAAAACATTAAAATAATGCTCAAATACATAAAACATAGGCATATTTGTGCAATTAAAATCTGGTATTTATTAAATTTAGGAAAAAGAATCATTATAGAGAACGATGACATCATTCAAGTAACTGACCACTCAGAGGACTTCGTTCGCTTGGCGGGAAATTTGGCGCCTGGAATTTTGGCAACCACGTTTTTCTGCATTCCAAATTAGGCGATAAATAGCCTAATAATGTTGAGGGCTATCTCATTTTTCGCCAATTGGCGAATGAATACTTATTCTACGGGCCTGACTAGGTAGCCGTAGCCTTAACAGTGTACCAGGATAGCCTTGTCGCGAGTGTAGACAGATATATCATTGTAACCCAAGTTTACCTTCCCTCTATTGCTTTCAAACCCTCGAAAATGTTGCATTAATCACATACAAATATATTCATCTTCTTTTAAGAGAATATTTTAATTTATGTAGCAATGATTCAGTTTATTCGGTTCATGTATTATCAAAAGAAAAAGAGTGCTACAGTACAATTTCAGAATTACCCGAAAATTTCCGGCCTTTTTCCTGTAATTTATTTATAAATTTCATATTATAAGTAAAAATAATCTAGCATTTGTATTTACAGAAAGTCAGAGTGAGACTAGATTTAAAGTAATCTGCGTGTGAAATTATCTTTACCGAAGTTACGTCATTAAAGTTAACTCACGAATAAGCAAACTTGCGTTTGGTGTTAAATAAACTAGTACCATAGTTAAGTAAACTGGAATTATGGTTAAATGAATTAGGATTGCAGTTAAGTAAGTCTTATATTTGAAATTAAAGATTAAAGATATATATTTATTCACATAATACTTTATATAATATTCACGTGCGCATTTCTAATTTTAAACGCTATGCGAAGTTACGAATCATAAAATTTTAAGTTCCATCCCTCTCAAAATTCTTAAAACAATTAGCATTTTATGTTTGGAAAACTACTCTAGAGTTTAAATCAACGAAAAATCTCTCCAAATAAATTAATACTCTGCTTTAAATTGGATTATATTACCCTGAATTGCCTAAAAGAGGTGAGATTAGAAGTTAAAGAACTCGTCAGTACGCATATCTGCGACTGTTATAACGAGACAAGAAGTGAATGGCAATGCTACCTGTCACCCCTTGAAAGAATAATGGAAACTTCCGCGTAGTTTGTAATAAGGGAATTTCATAAAACCAGTTTAAGTCAGTTTCGGTTAAAGGCGTTTGAAGAAGACATTAATGCGTCGGATATGAAAATGCTATTAATGTCTTTTAAGGTCAATACACACACACACACACATATATACTATTGTTGGATAGTAAATATGGCACAAAAAAGCCATATTGATGACGTTAGGTGTGCTAGGATTATCGGGAGATTAGAGGCGGGGCATATTCAGATGCAAGTATCTTAAGAACTCAATATTCCATCAAACGTCATCAACAAGCCGTGGAAACGGTTCCAAACTGACGAATATGTTCTAAAGTATGTACGTTATGAACCAATAACAGCATTACATAAAACTGCATTGTCCAGAACGTAATAAAGTAATGTAATAAAGTCTCGGACCTTACAGAAATAGACGGGATGATATATATATATGTTAAAAACTTTCTTTAACGACGTGTGGGCTCGTGTGTCCTCTACTCAAATTCCCAATTGCTATAGGTGAAATTTTTATTCGTGGAGATCAATTTTAGCTTAATCACAGACAGCAGCATAAAAGTTAAACTTCAATAAATAGCTAATCGACTTATATGGCCATATTGATGAGAATATCTTTAGCCCGCCCTAAGCTTTGGCGTAACCAGCTTCGAAGTCTAGGATGAGGGCTAATTTAAAAAAAGAAAGACTTCTGTAAAAACTATTGTTTTTTCTGTATAAAATCGCAATTAAGCGGGTTTAGATAACATTAAAAAGATAAGAGAAAATTTGAGGCTCGATATTTTTGGTATATATGCGAGTTGCATATACGCGGTTTCGACTGTATAGTGTTTCTAAACCGCCGGGCCGCGGAAAATTTTCCTCGGATTTCTCGTTTCGTTTTTTTACGCATTTTTTATGAATAAATATTTTATCGTTGAAATATCCTGAAGAGAAATATAGTCGCAAATGGGTCGGAAAATTTGGACTCAGAACGCCTAAGTAACATCAGTGCAGCAACTTTCAATGACCAAGCCCTTGAATTTTTAAGTATGCGAATATTCATGAAAGATAGAAAATTTACAGACATCAAAATCTTTTATCATTCTAAAAAGGGTGTGCTGATCCTTGTGACCTGTCATAGAAAGTGCCTACAGGCCGATTACAATAGGGTACGGTGCAATCTCTGTTCTTAAAACTGAATGAAATAACATATCTTGTTGCAAATGGTAATGACCAGCAGGAAGTGCGCAGAAAGTATTACAACCAGAAAAGTACGTATATAACATAAAAGGGTGGACTGATACTCTTTATGATTAAGCCCCCCTATAATTAATTATTCATATTTATGATATTTTAATGTATGAACCTTTAAAAAAATGGAAGGTATTTAAAATATATTTATTTTATATATTTATTAATTTAATTTATTTATTAGTTTTATATATTTATTATTTATTTAGTTATTTAGTTTTATATATTTATTATTTAATTTATTTGTTTTTATATATTTATTATTTTAATTTATTTATTTAGTTTTATATATTATTATTTATTTATTTTATTTAGTTTTATATATTTATTATTTAATTTATTTATTTAGTTTTATATATTTATTATTTAATTTATTTAGTTAGTTTATTATTTATTATTTAATTTATTTAGTAGTTTTTATATATTTATTATTTAATTTATTTAGTTATTTTATATATTTATATTACATTATTTAATTTATTTAGTTAGTTTTATATATTTATTATTACATTATTTAATTTATTTAGTTAGTTTTATATATTTATTATTACATTTTTAATTTATTTAGTTAGTTTTATATATTTATTATTACATTATTTATTTTATTTAGTTAGTTTTATATATTTATTATTACATATTTAATTTATTAGTTAGTTTTTATATATTATTATACTTATTTAATTTTTGTTTTAGTTAGTTTTATATATTTATTATTACATTATTTAATTTATTTAGTTAGTTTTATATATTATTATTACATTATTTAATTTATTTAGTTAGTTTATATATTGATATTACATTACTTTATTTTTATAAATTTGTCGAGGCTGGGCCTTCGTCTTATAAAAAGAAAATTACGGACCGCGGCCTCATAAAGGTTGAGAAGCACTATTCTGAGGCAATATGGTCGAGGTCGTCCATGTATCGTAACTGCATGACAGGACGGGTGTGGCCATAATGCACGACCCTATCCAAACAACACAACAGACAATTCAGAGACGTGCTGACAGCCTCAGGGATCAACACGCCCAGACTAAGGCTTTATCGAGAGCTACGCAACATTAGCCATATATACAAGGCAGCCCTTTGTATGCATTCCTTCCTTTAAATCTAAAATATATGCAGACCCGCAGAACATGCGTATACCGAACACCTGGTTTGAAGACTTAAACATTGGACAGTATACTCTTTATTAACACAAGTTCTGCTTCATCCTAGACAGTGATTCTCGACATGTGTTGCATTGGCGAGCTCTGAAAAAGCGCGTCATACACTGTCTACATTGGCGGATGTGATAATTATAGAGATGGAGGAAGTTATGTTTTCAAGGGTATCATTTCAGAATTAACATACACCTCTGTATGTGATGAAAGCCACACTGTAATATGCGAGGTTGATAAAGTGTCATCTTGCATCATTATTTATAACCGTTTGAGTTCGCTTAATGGGGGATGCTCATGCTGATGTTATGGAGTCCGCTTGGTTCGACCAATATCTGGAAGTTGAGACTATAAAGCGTCTGGACTGTCATTGAACTAAACCCCACTGAATATGTATGGACGGCCTTAACCCCTTCACTACCAGGCACATCACATATGGTGTGATGACGACTTTTTTCTTTCTATGAGAAAGCTTTAGCTGGTGTTGGCTTCTACAGTTCCACATCATTAGTGTGCTTTCCTTTTTTTAGAGGGACCATCCAACTTTCCCAGAAAATAAAATTAATTTCTCCCTTATGGATTACTTTTCCTGTATACAGTCATCAGCAACGGAAAGTATTGCCCCTACATTAATACTTCCCCTATAATCATATATGTAGAACAAGAGAAGTTATCGGGTAGGCCAATACTTTTCTTCGCCATGATGATTGTATGCAGAAGAAGTTAGCCCGTAGGTGACAGTATGATTATTATTTTTTTGACATGGTATAAAAAAATATTTAGTGCCTGTAGGCTAGCTTTATGGTAGGATGTGTTGCCTTTATGGTTCAATATTGTACATAAATGTAAAACATAGTCTAAAAATATTAAAATATACAAAAGATACAATAAAAATATAATTCATGGGAAACTTAAAGAATCTGGTATTGCAACATATTAATACTAATTCATGGGCTGCCAGTGAAGTGGTTAGTTGCCGAGTTGCAAACACATATCTCTCCACTAACAAACTGATTAAAGGATTTTCAGGAATGGGATTCTCTATTTCAGGAACTCTGCACAGCCCTTATCAACAGTACGCTGACAGGTATATAGTATATTTATAATCGTTCAATGTAACTATATATGCAGCGTTTACTTTACTAAGAACCACCAGGGTAGCATTCATGACACAAATGGTGTCATGCTGAATGTTTCGAGTCCTTTTTTTTCTGTGTTTTCATGGGTCAGATGAATTCGCAAACTATTGTTTCTGCTTTTTTGTGGCCTTATTTATGTTACATTCATTCTTTTGAACCACGTTCTTCACAGATAGAAAAACCACACTCGAGTAAAACCATGAAATATATCAGGTTCTTATTCAAGGGGACATGAGTATATAGTAAGAGTCTCCATATAACGAACTTCCATTTAACAAATTTTTCTATTTAACGAAATTTTCGGCGGAACCTTGACTTTGAATGGCATTAACATGTAAATTTGTCTCCATATTACGAAAAACAATTTCTATATAACGAAGTTCTTTTTATAAAGAATTTGATTTTTTTTTTAATTTACCTTTTACAATTTTTCAGCGGGTCGGTTAGGTAGAAGGGGTAGTTGAGGATTTTAAGCAAAAAGACGGAGGTGAGGTAGCCTTCTGTATTGTGGACATAGGGTCAGTTGTGATAAATAATTCTATTGTTCTAAACTGGGAACTTCGAAGCAGCAGGGGTGTATCATTCTGCATGTGTGGCTAAGCCACGAAATTTGCTTCTCGCACATACGTGTTGCATTGTTGAAGAAAATGTTATAGATGACGTGTTCCGATATTTACAAAAGTGTGAGAATTTCTATGAACAAAACGTTTTTTATAAGAAACTTGTACAAAGCAAAATTAGTGATTATTTCTCTGTTTCAAATATGTTGTATGAGGATCATACAGATATAAAGTAATCCTCAGTCTTTACTTTTGTTATTAATTTGTGCGTACTTGTATACGAAAAATATTTAAATTCGTTGAAAAAGAAGAGTCTACTGAATTTAGTCTTTACTGTCCAAATTTAGCTTTTTTCATTTTATCGAAATTAAGTTTCAACATTTATGTTAATTTCTATTTAACGAATTTTCCTTATAACGAAGTTTTTCAGAGGAACGATGGCACTTCGTTAAATAGAGACTCGACTCTATTTGCTTTTTCATGCTGACTTGGTATTTTAATGCTTCGTTTTTTGAACTGTTTGTGAATAGTGTGATATTGTCAATTTGTAATAGATCATATCGATTTCTAAATTTGTAATAGATCATTACCGATTCTCAATTTTTAACAGATGATGCGATTTATAAATTCCTAGTGAGGGTATGGTTTTAAGAATTACTAGTGATGTTGTGATTTTAGAAATTACCAGTGAAGAATGATTTTACGAATTTTATCAGTGAACGGTTGATTTATGAATTATTAGGGATAGTGTGATTTTATGAATTCCTAATAAAGGTACGATGTTTGTGAAACTAGTTATCAAGGCATATATTCATAAACTATTTATTCAAAGGAGAAATGTTATGAGCTGTTTATCAAAGTTGGAATTGGATGACTAATCAAAAGTGTAAATTTAAACCGTTGGTGAAAGTGTGATTTTCTGAATTTATTAGTGGATGCGTGGTAATTTGAAAATAATTGACTAATCATGTTGATTTCTAATAACTATAGCAAATAGAATAATTAAATTTAAAAGAATAATATTTTATATAACTAAATATACTAAAACTTTAAGATTGAAGACTATTTTATATTCGGTGTTGCAGAAGTCTTAACGGAAAAATTACGAAACAACCACTGATCTCCAAGGTCCAAACAAAAGTCTATTTTTCATGAGTAACACGTGGGAAAGCCTAAAACGAAGTTCCGCAAGGCCAAGTGTATGAACCCTGCATGCGAGTGACAAAGCTGGAATGAAACTAATGCGTTAAATTCATATTCGACAATTGGTGTAACCATGTTCTGACAACTGTTGACCGTGCCATAAAATATGAATATCGCTTCCCGCTGTAACAATGATTTCTCCATTGAAACACAGTTCTCATTACAATGATATTTCACACAGTATCGAGCGATCCTCGCCTTCTGTCGCAAATGGCATGAACGAGAACTTTCGCTACTGAACGAACATTTACATAAAGAAGAAAGTGTGAATGGAGAAAGACAACCAAAACATGGGCGAAGCTGTGACCCTGAAAGTCGTCCCACGCTATGGATATTTTATACAAAACGGAACTTAGATGTTGACAAAAGTCGTGGTTGGTGGATTTGATAACAAGATTGAAACTGATGTATGTCAACCAAGTTCATATCCATGTTAAAATTAAGCAATACCTTATTAAGAATGATCAAAATAATTTAAAGATCATTTTCATTTGTGAACGTAAGCTAATATAATATAGTGATTTCGACTTAAAGCTTATATAGTAGATTAACCATTAGATTGTAGGAGATATACTTCTAGAGCAATATCGTACACTGGTTAGATACCAGCAACGAATTGTACATGATTGCTTGAGATTTTGCATAGTTTGTATCTTTATAGTATTATTACCTTTATTAAACTAACCTATTATGTAGGTTTATTATCTTCGCGTTTTCACGTGTCATTCTCAACAAACAGCAGGGCTTTCCAATTTTTTGGCAATAACAATGCAGCACAACGATACATTATAGTAACAACGTTACGATGAGCGTAGGGTTATATTGATGTATGTATATTAAGTTTATTACTAACTTTTCACAAAAAACTTATTCAGCGTTAAAAGTTTGATCTACTCTAAATCATCATATGGCGTCCAGCTTGGCCTCTTAAAACATAATTTTAATAAGAGTACATTTTGCGTGATGTTAATACTGAGAAAAAAATTCAGTTTTAGCATGCATGTTTTGTCAAATTTTTTCACTGCATACTTCTAATGAATATGCTGTTCATATTGAATAGTTACCGTTCGTTCCAATATTTAAATACATATTTTGAATAGTTATATTAATTTAATTACTTTAACAGATATGTGATCAATTATTTTTTTCTAATTTTTTATATACATGTATGTCCTATTGGCATGTGTTGTTTAAATTTTATGCTTCTGGACAAGTAAATTGTGCTTACATATTATATTCTTGGTAAATATATGAAAACTATCACATTTACTATTTATTTTTTGATATTCATATATGAACTTTGTATAAATTAATGTAAGTAAAATGTGAAGGAATATAATTTACTAAAAATATGTTGTCAATATAGTTGTATTAATATCGGATTAATAATTTCAAAAATTATGACTTCGATACCAATATTGAATGCAAAAATATATGTCTGCAAATATTAAAAACTTATAAATAAAACGAATATATACATTAATCACAAAAATTAGTTGTATGTAATATATTTTAATGCATTATCCAATTTAAACATTGCAAGAAAATATTTTATTATAAACGATTTTAGTAAATAATTTGCTTGAACATATTAATTTTAAAATATTCATACTTCAAAATAATTTTACTTTACTATTAGAAAAGAGATAAAAATATTACAATATAACTTAATTATTAATTTAAAATTAAATAAATATATCTAAGTGGCGAAATTTGGAAAACATTTAGTAGTTATATTCGGTATGCGCCAAGATATAATTACACGCTACCTTGCAATATTTAACGATAATTCAATTTAATATTTTGCTATTTATATCTAAACTTTGGAAATATGCATTATTATGCATACACTAAATGAGGTGTACATTATATGCATTAATATATTTATTCTCAGTGCTCAGATTAATCGTGAAAATAAATCATAAAATACAGATTAATATACATAGTCCTTTTAAATAAACAAGTGCATAATTACACCAGTGCTTTAATTAACTAAGAGAGGTCAAGAATTACGTAAGCAGTTTGAGGGTTTTACCCTTATGCTTATTTTCCTATGTAGCAAATATTTAATTTTTCTACAGAGGGGGGTTGAAATGGCAAAGAGTCTTAAGCAACACTTAAACGCCCCCTACACATTAAATGCACTTGTGTTTTTAATTAATCTAATGCATTCAATGCATCAGTGCTTTAATTAATCTAAGCATTCATGTACAGTGTCTTAATTAGTTCTAATGCCTAAATGCATCCAGTGCTTTAATTATCTAAGCATTCAATTACCAGTGCTTTAATTAATTTAACGCCTTAAATGCACCAGTGCTTTAATTAATCTAATGATTCAAGTATCAGTGCTTTAATTAATTTAATGTTTAAATGCACAGTGTTATTAATCTATGCATTCCATATATCAGTGCTAAGTGTAATTAATATAATGCATTAATTACGTTAATATATTAATCATAAAAACACTCAAAATAACAGGACCCAAATCATGCACTACTGAGAAAATGCAATGTTGTAAGATAAAACGTCGATTATTACAAAACTTCGTAAATTATAAACAAAGTATCATTAATAGAATAAAATCTGTGTTAATTAAAAAGAGTTGGGAGCAAGAAAAGCACAAAGTGAAATAAATATTCAACGTATAGTTTTAGAAACGTCACGTCGGCGTATAAGTAGCTCTGATAGCTGAACAGGTTTCAGTGAGGTTCTAAATGTCCCTTATGTAGTTTAAGTTTTTTTTATAAATAAATATCTTTATATATCGACCAAATTTTATCCCATTTTCCCCACATATTGATGGTTTTTAGGGCTTTGAAGATTAATTTTAATTATTGGTGCAATATTTATTTATTTGTTTATTTATTTGTTTACAGGGCAATCTATGCCCTAAGGGGATTTGGGGGAAAAGCTGTCAATTACCAGCTTGACAGGCCCCAACTCCCCATTGAGGTTATAGTAGAGTTGAGTTTTATAGTTCTAGTTCTAGTTGCAGTTCTAGTTGAGTTCTATAGCGCAAGGACAGCAAAAGTCATAGTTCGCCAATCTAAGTGCATAAATTAGTGCAACATGAAGTAGTATTGTTTTTGTAAGCTATTATTATTATTCTTTTCAGGGTTAACACAATTAACAAATGGTCAACACACAAAGCCATCGGCACTTATTTTTTGTAATTTTTAGTGGGGAATTTTTACACATAGGAATTTCTGAAATCCCGCCTGAACTCAAACTAGAGCTTTCAATGTATTTTAGAAATTATTATCCATGATATATTGTAGTTATTTTTCCCATAAGGTCGTTGATATATATGCACATTTTTACAGATCGAACTACTTGTGCTATTACTGGGCATGCACTTCACGGAAAGTACATTGCCGACAGTACAACAACACCGCCGGTACCAACATAAATCACCAGTGGATGACGTAGGAGCTTATAATTTCGGCTACGATACTGGTACTGGAGATGCCCATTCCATGCGAATGGAATACAGGGATGACAGCGGTATTGTGCGAGGCAGGTAGGTACATGGCTTTTGCTTCTTAATTCGTGTTACTGAAGAATGGAAATTTTCAATTCTAAGAAATTGACATGGGCCTCGTACGTTTGTAGAATGTGCATAAGTGGGTACTATACGATTATAATGGGTTTATAAAGCAAAAACTCCACATATGAATATATGTATATACAACATTGCATTAGAATTATGACACCATCAACCCCCCTCTGCATACTCCACTGTTATCATACATCAATCACCGTCTGCTAATGGCGAAGATTCAAATATAATGATGATGTCGGACGTGTCAAATGAGTATCGTATTATTAATGTGTAGTATATTATTAATGTTTGATTGTCGTTTTATTCCTTAAATTTAAGGATTCTGAACATCTTTCTCTATAAGGATTTATCTATTCTCCTTAAAGATTCTGGATAGTCTAAAAACCCGGTATATTTCAGACTTCGTGTTGAGCGCAGAAAAAAAAAAAAAGAAAAAAAAAAGGAACTCTTACAGATCTCTTCTTCCTACTCCTGTTGATTGCGAATTATTTTTATAAAATGGCCATCAGACTGTGCACGGTGTAGCATTTCGAAACCGCAAACTGACAATGACAAGTCTGGGTCCAATTCCAAAGTAAATGGCGGGTGTACAAGAAACAAGACTTCGTTCTCATCTCCTTTCATGAGTCAGTCAGCAAACCAGCATAGCGCACAATATATCTGTATCCCCCGCCATACCTCCTGTTGCTCTAGAACACCAGCTTACAATAAAGAAATTGATCACCATTACTGGTTATATTTCCAGTTGCAAAAAACAACTTCCCACCCCGTCCGACCAGGCGCTTAAAATCCTTAACTGCAAAATAAAATCTCCGACGTAACGGGCGCTTAAATGCCTTAAAGCGTTAATTGCGTACTTATTAAACGGAGTTTGTGCGCCAGCGGATTAATAGGGTCCTCAGCCGGTTAAATGTAAAGTTTTTTATTGAACACCGTCACGGGAAGGGTAATTCGTATTGTTTTATCTATAGTTTGTGAAATTTGATATTATATTTAAATTGGATTTTAAGACTGGATGCAATCTGCAATCCTTTTAATAAATAAACATCATTAATATTATGGTGTAAATTCACAGTTCTTGATGTGTTTGGCTGATTTCATCCATTTAGTTATCGAGTCCTATCCAAGTATCTTAAATACCTAGAGGTACCTGTGTATGATGTGAGCTGTCCCTATAAGGGCAGATTTTTGAATTTGGTGGCAGTATTTGTTATTAATTTTCAACGGGTGGACATAGTACTCAAGGTTTTTTGGGAACAACACCTAATGCACCCACTACAACTGGAACAACTGTAGCTTACCTCATCCAAAGTCTCTCCATCTCTATTTGTAAATCCTTAAATTTCGTGATTTTATTATTATTATTGATGTCTGTACAATATTTCATAACAGTGATGTAAATCAATGAACGCTGGACACGAATTATGTGTGATTTATTTGTTGACATTGGTTTTAGTAAATTATAGTAACGAATATTTCTATGAACTTAAAGATATTCTGAGGCAATATTTATATGGCGTTGCTACTAATCATGGAAAAAATACGCGATGTGTTTAACGCATCAATCTTTTCACGTTTGGAATTTGTGATTTTGATAGATGTTATCGAGTAGCGGTGTGCAAATAGTTCAATGTTCGAAACACTGAATAGAGTATTAGCCATACTTCTTATGGGAATACAGGCTACAAGAACGGCCAACTTTTCCATTCATCGTCTTTGTACACAGAACAACACAACTGGATAAGTATGCTGTTTCCTGTATGATAGGAAAAATCGTTCATCGGATCTTTCAGTGAGTGATGTGTCACCAATACATGTGCCATACATATCAATTCAACGTACCATTACATCACATACCAACACTTGTGTCATCCAATAGTGTGCGGTAAAAAGGAGAATGAGAAAGCTTTGACGTTACCTAGTGGTCATGCGCCTGGCTTCTATGCGAATAATCGGATCCTGGTTTGATTTCAGTGGATACCTAGAACTTGCTGTGTTTTTCTTCCACCGATTTGCAGACCGGAGTTTGATTTCTTAGGTGTTAGGATTCCATGGAAAGGCGCAGGTTCTGGTCCAGGATGACTTTATATGTTCTTGTGAAATGAAACACAGATCCTACGGGTCTCGCATTGTCGTCATGAAAATGATTTATTAAAGTGAACGAGAACGATATACTGAAGTGTATGGGAATGCTCACTCATTTACGCAAAATAATTTTTTCCCATTCTCGTTCAGTAAATGAGCGAATAACTCAAAAGAATGAAAATGCACCCAAAGAAAATATCCTTTTAAAAGAATAAGCATGAAAGAACACATTTACCAAAATGAATTTTGTTGACCACCTGTAGTCTTATTACAAAATTAGTTAAAACTTAACTACTCATGGTATTAACATTTAAAAAACATTAATCTATAACTGTGTGAGTTTTCAGATATAATTTATTAAATAAAATTAAGTTTCGTTTGATTTGATTTTATAAATCCTGTACAATTTTTGTCCATAGGTATGGGTATACGGATCCAAGAGGACAATTAAGAATGGTTGAATATGAAGCTGGTCCAACTGGCTTTCAAGCGAGGGGAGATGTTGGCCCAGATGAATATTCGCATGGAGTTGCGCCGGACCGCAGTTTGTCACCAATAGCTCCACTAAGAATGGCTGGATGGGA
This sequence comes from Dysdera silvatica, assembly GCA_006491805.2. Taxonomy (NCBI): domain Eukaryota; kingdom Metazoa; phylum Arthropoda; class Arachnida; order Araneae; family Dysderidae; genus Dysdera; species Dysdera silvatica. The sequence continues at coordinate 17,153,905 of QLNU02013614.1, forward strand.
TCCTACTTTAAATCCAATTAGGCACTCTAAGCACGTAGAAATGATAACGGAACCAGTGGAAGATCACCCAGTAAAGGGATATCAGCCGCCTATACCGATACGTGTAATGGAAACAGTAGCAGTCGGAAAAAGCAATGCTAAAACCGATTACCATGTGGCACCTCTGAAAGTGCCGGTTCGGGCAGCCAGATTGGAAGACCATCCAGATAAAGGATATGACGCACCAAGACCAATAGCAATAAAGACAGATGTGGTAGCTGAAAGAATAGAATATCACCCTAAGAAAGCGTATCCTCAACCGCCACCATTTGCAATTGAAAAACAAGTCGTTGTAGAAAGAATAAAGAACCCTTCAGAAAAAGGTCACTACCTACCAAAACCAGTTGAAATACAAGCTCCAGTAGTGGTGGAGGAGATATATCATCCAAAAAAGGATTACATACAACCAGCGCCTGTACCTGTGAAAACTTCTACAATTGTAGAACGAGTTGAGCATCACCCTGAAAAGGGGTATCAACCCCCAAGACCAATTGCCATAAAATATCCAGTCATAGTGGAAAAAATGGAACATATTACAAAGAAAGAATATCCGCAACCAGAACCTCTAATCGTACAGGAACCAGACGTTGTTGAGAGAGTTTCTTATCATGTAGAGAAAGGATATCAGCCACCAAGACCTATTGCAGTAAAAGCTCCAGTTATGGTGGAACGAACGGTCCTTCCTGCAAAGAAAGAATATAAGCATCCACCTCCACTCAAAGTGCCAATTGCATTGAAACAGACGGAACATCATCCTGAGAAAGGGTATCAGATAAAAAGACCAATCGAAGTGCATGCACCAGTAGCTATAGTAGAAAGAACAGATCATCCGAAGAAGGACTATTTGCATCCAATACCTCCATCTATCAAAGCGCCCGCAGTTCTTGAAAACGTAGAACACCATCCAATTAAAGGGTATCAAGTATCAAGGACAACGGTATTGAAGAATCCAGTTAGAATTGAAGAGATGGTGAACCATCACACTAAGAAAAGCTATCGTCATCCAGTTCCCCTCAAAGAACCTGTAATTGTTGAGAGTATAGAAGATCATTTAGCAATGGGTTATCAACCTCCAAGACCATACGTGGAAAAAAGTTCGGTTGTTGTGGATGATCGATCACACTATGGAAAAAAGGAATATCATCATGCAGCACCTGCACCAATAAAAACGTCGGTGGTAATGGAAAGAGTGGAACATCATCCGGAAAAGGGATATTCCGCATTAAGAACATCGGAAGTAAAATCTTCAGCAATGCTGGGAAAAGTAGAACACCATCCAAAGAAAGAATATCATTCTAAAGTAGCTGAAGTTGTAAAAGAACCCGTTGTAATTGAGGAAATACACAGGAAGCCCATCAAAGGGCAAAAGTTCGTTGAAGTACGAGCCCCAGTTGTTGTTGAACCAATTTTGCAACCTGTAAATAAAGGTTATTCAACCAAATCTCTTAATCTGGAAACACCAGCCATCGTTAAACGAGTTCAATATCACCCAAAGTCGGTACATAAAGGTGAAAATATTCATAGGCACGAAGAACCTACACTAGTGTCGAGGTTAGAACACCATTACGAAAATAGCAGACATCTTGCGGTGAGTAAAAAATTGTATAAACACTTCGTGTGCAATAATTTTTTTATTGTAAAACACTAGGCATGAGCTTCCTTCTACTCTTCAGTTTATGAATTCCCTCTTTCAGATTTTAATTTTGTTTCTTACTCTAATTGTTTTAACGTTTTATAGCAATTCGTTTTATTCTTCTGCACCAACAGATAAGTAGATTTCAAAATTAACCCTGCTAATGATACAATCTATTCAGACTGCATTTGTTTTCGCCATTATTCTTCACTATGCATCGTTCAAGATTTAACATCAAAATTATCGCAAATTTCTGAAGATGCTAATCACTGGGCCCCGGATCTTGATAACTTAAAAATTCCTAAAAAATTTTATTAAAAAGATGAAAAACTGTCCTTGAAAAGATGGGAAAATGATCTAAAACGTCGAAAAAATGCCCTTAAATTTAAAAGAATCTCACAAAAGCAATTTGCATAATATTTTTCCACGTTATAAATTAAATAATTTCAACTTTAGACAATTTATAGACTAGAATTTTCATTCTTTCTCCATGATATGTCAAAAGAAAAGAAAAAAGGAAGTAAATACCTGTTAAAAATTAATTTTAAACGTGTAATCTAATTAATTGTACTGAATAATTACGCTTTTCTTAACATTGTAAAAATCTGTCTTATTTTCTGAAATCAAATTATTATGCTTTGAAAAGCGTTTCTTAACATTTACATATATTGGTACAACGACTCACAGAAAGAGACTTACATATGTTATTGGAGCATATTTGAAGAAAACATTTTTATGGAAAATTCTTTATCAATTCCCGATGTTTCTGTTTCTTCAGTTAAGATACAAGAATTTTTTTTCAAAGTCTGAAACCCAAAGGTTTTTTTCCCCCCTAAAACATTGTTTTAGTTTGAAACAATGGAGTGTCCCGTCTTTCCCTTGGCCTTTCTAGGTTCTTCACTTCCTTTTTGAACAACTGAGTTAATAAGTTCCATTCTGGGCTTCTGGGCGCTTAATAATGAAAGGTCAAATGCTGAAGTCCAATCTAATAAATGTCAAATTTCCTTCTACTTTTTCCTGAGAGAACAGATATTGCGCAATTTGAATAAATGCTGCGTCTTCTGAATGAAACTCATTTAATGTCACCTTTACAGCATCAAAATTTTCTCTGTAGCAAATATGCATTCATTGAGTATCTCACCAAGTACTCCAACGCGTTATGGAAGGATTTGGTGACAAAGTCAAATTAGGAGCTTGCGTTTTTAAGGCTTTTGTACGAAAATGAAATTTCAAGAAAAAATTTAATATTAGAAACAAGTCTATCTACATCCAGATAATTTGCCTGAATTTCCTCAGCAACCCTAATGTAAGGTGTGATCAAGGCAAGTGACATGCACTAGCTTTGGATAAAAACCTTTTAATTGTTTTTCCAGTTGTTACTTCGTTTGATGTTACATCCGTTAAGATGGGTAAAACATAATGTTCCATTTTGTTTGGCCACAAAAGAGTAAAAGATTTCTCAAATAGCTGACAGATGGTTGAATGATTAACTTTTTCAAGTACCTCCGAATTTAAAAAACAATACTTAAAATTACAGTTGGGAAGTGTGATCGCAGAGTTAAAATAAAAGTTAGCATAACGTTCAAATAAAAGTTGGGAATGGCGTTGAAGACTAAATTAGGAAGTCTGAGATCGATATACGTAGTTCATTGAAAATGAAAGCTGTTGAAGCTTTTTCTTCGTCTAGAAATTTTAGTTTGATTCTTGAAACTTGTTTGTAATTCTTACGAAAATTCAATTTTTATGAAAAAATTGGCAAAAAATGACTTAAAATGAAGGAAAAATCACTTAAAATGCCCTAACAACAGGAAAAAAGCCAAAAAATGCAAATATCATTAATATCCGGGCCATACTAATCACTAATTATTTTCAATATTCCTGAAGATGCTAATCACCAATTATTGCCAATATTCCTGAAGATGCTAATCATCAATTATTGCCAATATTACTGAAAATGTTAATCACCAATTATTGCCAATATTCTTGAAGATTACAAATAAATTTGACACTCACGTATTAGTAGCTCAAACTAGAGCTATTTTTATTTAGGATTAAAAGAGAGGCCGTCCTCATGCCAGATTCGAACCAGGGTCTCCGCGTTGAGCCCGCGGTGTCTTGACCTACTAGATGAATGAGAACAAGAACAAGCCCTTTTTTTCTCCGTATATTAAGTTGTAAGATATTATTACCCTTCACAGGGATAACACAATTGCCAAATATTGGTCAACACACAAAGCCACCGGGGCGAGATTTTTGTGAGTTTTTCGTGGGGGATTTTTTATTACAAATAAATTTGACACCCACGTATTAGTAGCTCAAACTAGAGCTATTTTTGTTTAGGAGAAAAAGAGACGTTGTCCTCATCCCGGATTCGAACCAGGGTCCCCGCGTTGAACGCGGAAACCCCCATGAAAAACTCACAAAAATCTTGCCCTGGTGGCTTTGTATGTTGACCAATATTTGGAAATTGTGTTATCCCTGTGAAGGGTAATAATATCTTACAACTTAATATATGGAGAAAAGAGCGTCTGTTCTTGTTCTCATTCGTCTAGTAGGTCAAGACACCGCGGGCTCAACGCGGGGACCCTGGTTCGAATCCGAGATGAGGACGGCGTCTCTTTTTCTCCTAAACAAAAATAGCTCTAGTTTGAGCTACTAATACGTGGGTGTCAAATTTATTTGAAATAAAATCCCCCACGAAAAACTCACAACAGTCTCATCCCGGTGGCTTTGTGTGTTGACGAATATTTGGCAATTGTGTTACTCCTGTGAAGGGTTAAGAAGAGGTTGAAGATGTTACCCACCAATTATTGTCAATATTCCTGAAGATGCTAATCACCAATTGTCGTCAATATTCCTGAAGATGGTAATCATAAATTTTTGTCAATATTTCGCTCTCCGTAGTGAATTCTTATATGCAAAGGTCTTGCGGTTGGGCAGTGGTAACGTGTTCATCAAATTTGCCGTTAATCTGGGTTCGATTCCCGGCAGTGATAAAAATAAGGACGTGTATCTATTAATGTTCACTATAATTAGGGGATTGATTTTGAGGGAATTAAGGGATGTTTGGTTATTTCAGAAAACTACAGGTCCACTACCCAATGGTGGTGTAGTCGACGGACAAGTTTGTTGTTCGTCGTGTCATTAATTCGAGTTCGAGTCTTAATGGCATTGTGGAAAGTAAGCCGTTTTTCTGCCCACCGTTGTGCAAGGTTTGATTTCCTTGATTTCAAGATTCAGATTCCTCGGAAAACTGTAGCCCCCGGCCCTGTCTAACCTTTCTTGTCCTCGTGCCGTAAAATCACAAACAAATTTAGATATACATGTATATCTTAATAAATATTTAAAAAGGTATGTACAAGGTGCACCAAAAGTTCGTAAAAACTTGAAAAAATTATAAGAAAGGTACAAATATTGATAAAGAAGTGAGGTTAGCACGAAATTTTGTTTTAAGGAAATTGGACTTTTTTAATAGCAAAAAACTAAGTTAAAAAATCACTTGCAAATAGCGCTGATAACCACAGAAGGCAATGGACAGGGAAACTGTGCATTCCATCAATTTATTATTGCAACAATCGTTGAATATGACCTCCAGAAATATTGTTTGTTTGTTTTGTGGTTTTACGGCTCAAAGACTACAGTGGTCATGCTGCGCCGGGACCTACTGTTTTCCGAGGAATCCGAACCTCTTAAGGCCTAGGGAACCAAACCCCGGACTACAGTGAGCAGTGCGATCTTTATGAGATCTCTGAGTAAGCGTTCTTTGCACTGCTGGGAGTCGAACCCGGATTAGCGGCGCACTAGGAGAACGCGTTACCACACTGCGCCACCGCAGAGCCTCCAGAAATAAGGCAAACATCGCCTAACGTGTGGCCATTTCTCGACTGTAGTATTTCGCCATGGAAAATTTTCGCAACGCATTGCTTCTAGTTCAGCGTTCAAGTAGAACAACTTCACCAACAACGGAGGAGGAGGAATTGTGCAAGGGTTTCATTGGGAAGGGTGGCCGCCGGAGGCGGCGCTGTAATCCCAGACGGGATTCACTAGCAAGGCTTGATTCGGTAACTATAATATTCCCCAATCATGAAGTACTGCTGGATTCGAATGCACATTCCACTTGCATCCAGGTCTTTTATTGCAAGCCTGAGTTGTATACTCCTGCTGAATATCTTGCGTATCAGCGCACCTACATGTGACATTTTAAACGATTTTTTTGCTACTAAAAGATCAGATTTTCCGAGAAACCTTTTCACGCCAACCGTGCTTTTTTATCATTCTTTTTTCTTTTTTTTAAAACGTTTTTCAAAAATTTTTACGAACTTTTAGCTCACCCTCTATATGGGCATCATCCATAATGTAGCTAAAGATTTTCATGTAAACTCTTAGTATTACTATTTTATAAAAATCTTTCAAGCAATTGATATTTGCCATAAAGTTTCTGTTTATAGAAATGTAAATAAGTTGTTTTTAAAATTTCAGGCTGAACATCGCGATGTTGACATTATTCTCGACCCAGCGATAAGGTACACGGGGAAATCTAATTCCCAAGGGCACCAACCATTAACTGTACACAACATGGATGTTCATCCAGATGAAATTAGAGCTTCAGCTTTGCCGTCAACACATTACCATTCCTCGGAAGATTACCACGCAAACCATCCCACCCGAAATCACCCCACTCGACAGCATCCAACACGAGCTCAAACCGTTACAGATCAACCACCTATAATAGTTACCAGCGTCTCGGTATCTTCAGACGACATGATGCTGCACGACCACTCTTCTTCGAGAGCAGTACCACGGTCGGCGAGCCTGTATGCAGGACACAATGCCAGATCACGACCTGTTCGGTATAGGCCATGGTCTATCTACAGTCCTGGTTCGTTTTACTGGAGTTGAAGAAAAGCAACATATGCTGCTGCCACTGTGGTCCACGTACTTGGGGATACATTATATATTTGTTTCAAATTTGTAATTAAAAAGATTTGAGTAATTATGTGCCAAGTGTAAATGAAGAAGTTCGTTCACAATTGACTGTCGAAGGATGGCAACAGTAATTTGGTAATAGTGTAATCGGGATCGGTGATGACGATGATGTTTTATGTAACAATAAAAGAATATATGCCAAATATACATTTGGATATTTTAAGTACTTAAAAGTATATGATTTGACAAGTCATTTACAAAATATTTTATACATACTACACTAATGTAACATAGTATTATATTACTGGTTGGGATATGACGACGAGAAAAACAAAAAGCGAAAACAAAATAAGAGAAAAGGGGTAAAAATTAGCGAAATTTACAAAGGATGGAAAAATAAACATAAGGTACAAAGAGCTTAAAAGATAAAATTAAGGATTAGAGGAATTTGAGACAGTTGTAGCAGTACAATAATACGAAAAATATGATGAAAACAGTAAAAATATAAAAATGAGAAAAATTAATTCCAACCGTATAAAAATAAAATTCCAATTCAAAATTCTTTTGGAATTACTGGTCTCTTAATCAAGAAACGTTGAGTAACTTGGCATGTCCTGTATCTGTACTTCAGAGGTTAGGGAATCCCCTATTCTAGCTTTTCCATGAAGAAATGCTGCATCTTTTTTTAGGAAAGTTGCTACTTATCGCAATTGTGATTACTTCTACCCGTCGTAGGAAGCACAGAAAATTGAATAAGGCCATCGTATTCTTGCAATATAGGTTTTATATTTGCAGAATTCTTACGAAAAGGTGGAGGGATTCGGGCTTTGGCGCAGCAAAAACTTGAAATCCAAACAAGATTGTGAAATCGAAAATAGAGTTATAAATCTCGGGAATATATAAATATAGTACATTTATAATTCTTTAATACGTCGCAAGCGAAAAAAGTGTTCGAAATATTACAAACCTTATTTTATTTACGAAAGATTGTTTTTTCCATATCATTCAATGTTCCTTTATTTGGTATCTTTTTGAATTGTTACAAGCTTTACATTTATCCCCTCTAAAATATTTTTTTCCATTTTGTTTTTCTATTATGATATAATACTAATATTCTATAGATATCATTTGCTCTGTATTCCAATTTTATTCAGTTTTTGTTTTCTTTTTCTTAAACACGTTTTTATCACACAAATAATATTTGTAATATACATTATTAATTTAAAATACATTAAAATGTACAGCAATTTCCGTGTCATAATATGATACCACATATTATATTAAATTACATATTATTATAAATCTTATCTTCATAGTGTTACATCAATTTATTTTGCATACATTTTTGCATTTTATAAAAATTTGCGTGTTTCTTATAGTTGTTATATAAGAAAGTGTTACAAGCGCTACATTATAGAACTACTGTTAACAGAAATAATTACTGTAATTTTCTTCGAACTGCACATAAATTATTCAATTATACGTCATAACTTTCAGATCACATATATTTTCCAGGAATTATAGTTGATAAAAATATGAAATAATGATAGTTTCTATGTTAAAACCTACCCAGAAACTATATCAGATACGCTTCAAATTTTATGACGAAGAATTGAATAATAAGATATTAGAAAAGTTCAACTTGATTTAGAGTTTTCCAATTTCACACTCACATATTTATGAAAACAAAAGTGAAAAAATTTCATAGAAATGTCCTCCTTACTTTTTGTTTAATATTGCCAATAAAAATTTTATTAATACTTGATAAAAATCTTCCTTTACAAAATTATTTTTTTGCTTCAGTTTAAGCTCAACGTAGTTGGTGCCAGCAGACTGTGTGAACGATAGAAACCAAGAACTGCCATTGGTTGGAAAGTGATCTGAAAACATAAAGCCAGCGCAGAAAGATTAAAGTAAGAGGTCCTGTCTAAAAAATAAAGCAGTAGTGTTAAATACGCTAAAGACTGATATGAGGCCTTTACCGTCTATAATTACAATACAAGTCTTCATTGCTACTATGAATTTTGATATTAACGGAGCCTTAAACTGAAGCAAGAAATGATTGCGTAAAACAGTATTTAGAGAGCAGGTGTCCAAAATCGTCCAAGGAACGAACTAATGAACTCTTTTCCACATCTATCACAAACGAGCAAATCCTTTTAGTGATCCAGTGATTGTTTGATTTGTCACGTGATTAATTTAGAGTGCGTAAAAAAATGAGATTTGAGCTTCTCATCCGAGATGGCCTAGAGGATTTAATAGCAAGAATAATAAAGTAGTATTTTAAATCTAGTTCATGATAAAGGCGCATTTTCTGAATTGAAAAAGCATGCATATAACTAGGTAGCCGGGTGTTTTACACCCGTAGCTTTAATTAATCATCTATCAGGGATGTGAACCTTTAATTAATTGGCTATACTAATGTCACTCCAATATAATTAATTACACCAAAACTCAGAGATAGGATATCAGGAATGGAAGAAACCTAACGATAATCGAATCTACATGTTGGGGTATAAAATACCCCAGTACCCTCCATAGGTAAAGTTGTTAAGGTTGCTGGCACTGGGGTAAAATATTGGGTAGCGCGCCATGGGGAGTTGGGTACGTATGCATTTAACACACTTCCAAAAATATGACTTTTCAACTATAAATATAATATTTACAATGCTAGATAATCAAGAATAATTTCCATTGAAGTTGTTTTGAAAATACATCGCTATCGATTAAAAGTGCGACACTGGGAAAAATACGTCCGAATAGGCCGAAATTTGCAAGATGGGTAAATTACAAAAGAATATGTAACTCATTAATTTGTATTTCAGTAGTCTGAAAGATTGCATTTGTAATCATTTCACTCTTGTCACGCAAGCTATGCATATATTCTAGATATCGTACCGCTTCAGAAGTGACACAAGTCAAAATCTGTCAGTTTGCGTTTTGAGTAAATTTTAAATTATGTAAATTCAATGAATAACTGTGAAACATACATTCACGAAGATTTTCACGGTGTCTACTAAAATACATTACAGAGTTTTGCGGGATATTCCTCGGCTTTTTTTTTAAATATTGAAATTATTAGAACATTTTTTGATGGCCAATGCCTCCATGTACAAGCGTGGCAACAATGCACCAGCTTTTGCGATAACCGAGGTATCATGAAACAGAATTTGATGTTCATGATCACTGGCGTGCTGAGCAACAGCCGATTTATTAGATCATTGCAAGTGAACATGGAGTTCATGTTCTTGAAGTCCAGTACAAATAGAACGATCAGTTTGTCCTATGTAAACCTTACCGCACTAACAGGAAATTTTCTGTACGCCAGGTGTTTTAATGGGCCCTCTGAGTCGATTGGGATTTTTTAAGTTGAAATTTGAAAAATTTTGAGTTGTGTCCCTTTTGCAGCTGGGGTGAGATATATAGCTTTTGTATGTCTTTCTTAACTTTCTTGTTACACCTCTAATGGCCGACATTAGATTTTTGTTTATGTTGCTTCATATACAGGGTGTCCCACAAGTCCGGCAATCCCGAAATACCTTGAGAAATACCCTTTGGAGTAAAAAATACAAAAACAGGTTTTCAATACTTTTGAAAAAAACTATTCAATGCTGCCAAAATTGAACACCCACTCCTCCCCTGCCCCTCTTGAGTGGAGGAGGAGGAGGAGGTAACTTTCAAATCTTAAATGGGGATCTCCCATTTCTGATTTCAGATTTGGATTCTCCAGAAATAAAAATACATGATTTTGACCTATGATTTTTAATTTTTACTCTCACAAATGAGCCTATAATCGATAAAAATGGAAGAGTGGTACGAACGTTAAACAATGGGATATCTCGAAAAATACGCTTCGGATCGAAAAATAAAAAAAAAAATGGTGTGTTTAATATTTTTAAAAAAGCTATCCATTGATGCCAAAATTGACTTCTGCTTAAATTAAATTGATTTCTCGTTAGTATGAGGATCTGGCACTGAATGGTTGGACACAGGATTAATTAAGATTTTAAGTAGCGATAAAAAAATGGAAGGAGAATTAATCTTCGGAAAACACACTGCACGCGTGTGTGTGTAAGCTGCCAGCCAATTAATTAATTCTAACGGCTCACAATTTTCAACCGCTCTCAAGATTATTAAACACAGATGGGGGGATGGGTTGCATCGCTGATGGGAGCAGAGAAGTCGATATATTTGATTGAAGATCCCAATGGAATTTAAGATGAAGTAGTCTGTGAAAACAGCTGATACGTTAGATCTTATCAGCGTGGAAAACTGATGCGAAAGAGCTTTTTATTCAACTTAATATAAATATACTTTAGGGTGATGAAGTGATGATCATGAAATCATGATTCATAGAAGTAAACATCGCTAGTGGATTATAAGGCTCTCTTGCGTTTGTTTGAGGAAAATTAATTTATTATCTTAATGCAAGGGATGATGAAGAATAGGTGTTAGAAGAATAAAATAATTCTCCAAAAGCCGACATTTCTTTCTTTATGCTTTATTAAAGAGAACGGTGGAGGTATTAACTCAAACAGATTTATTTTGGTGTCAGTGTCCTATTGGCCAAAACTAAAATGAGTTTTTCCTCAATTTACTGTAGTTTGCATAGACCGTAGAATCAGGGGCGTCAAGTCTAAGGCACTCAGGTGCCTTCAGCCTACTTAAAATAATATTTTTGTGGGTGTGTACTCTCAAAAATTTATGGGCACTAAAGTAAAAAATGTGGAAAGCTGGTGAGGGTGAAAAAGACTTAATATACAAAATATATTAATTGTTACTGCTCACATGCATTTTGTAGTTGTTGCTTCTAGTTTATTTGCTTAATTGCGCATGCATGATCTTCCATTCACAGCTACCCAATATATTCGTCCACTTGGCGTCGATGCACAGTATGCACCCTTGTCGTAGCTAACTCAAAAATACACAATAAAACTAGTTTTCAATATTTTACGCTTTACATCGTTGGCATACATGTAGGTATAATAAAAAAGGAATTCTCTGAATAATAAACAGATTGATCGACTGCCTGAATTGATACAGTGGTCAACATATGGAACAAATACAATTTTATGTAAACGGTGTATAAGTTACTATAGATATATTTGGAGCCCGTATTTTAATTATTATTCATTTGTTGAAATTATTAAAGTAAATTCAAGCTACGTTCGAGATAGCGAAGTACATCTCTGATAACACGTTCACGGAATTGAAATTACTGTCACTTCAAAATTCATAAATTCTGATAAATGTCCAAAGTTGTCTTATGAAATATATCACATCGCCTGCGATCATCACGCAAATGCGAAATATATGTTTGGAAATAAACAAGAGCAAATGCATTTCCAAGTAGACATAATTTGGAAATACGGAATAGACGCGACAATAAATCAATGGGCGCAAATCTATTTTGGAATGGAATGAGATTTGAATGATGTCTCAATCAGTCGCGCCGTTTATTTTTAGAAAAGAATACTTACTTCATCGCTTACCGAACGCATATCCTGTAACATTTAATTCTACAAAATAACCTGCAATTTATTCTGTGCTATAAAAACACGAATATTTTGTTTCAATACAAGACTATAAATTTTCGAAAGAAGCACATATTTCACATGCTATTTGTTGAAATATTTCATGCATTAGAATGTCAGGGAATGATGTTGAAATATACATGAAATCTGTTGAAAACGAATCTTCCAATATATATATATATATATATATAATTTAGAAACACGAGGCAATGCAAAATAAACAACAAACTTCAAGTAGAATGAAATTGAAAGGATGAAATTGAATCAAGTGAAAAAATATGACTTTCAGACTAGCACTTTAACCCTTAAATGCATATTGTTTCCAATTGTCTACATTCCAGTTCCACTTAATTTTATTACAAAACCTGAGTGTGTGCGTTTCCGAACGCAAGTACGCACGCACTTTGATAACCATAGACAATAAATCATGTGTGAAAGAAAAAACTTGACATTACTTTTGGCGAGTAAGTTATATTTTTTTTTGACATTTGAATGTGGGGGGTGATAAATAAAGTACAGTGTGTTCCTTGGAGAGATATTTTCTATTTTCGAGTTACCTATAAAGGAGTGATTTATCTAATTGAAAAAAAATTACTTCTCATCTGTTGTCAGGTAAGCTATCAATGTTTGATGTTGCGTTTGAAAATTTTATTGGATATATGCCAGATTTGAGGGATATACTTTATGTTGCCAAAATTCTACATATAACTTTTTTCAAAATAAATATTCAATATTATTACGTGGATTTTTTTATTTATTTTTTACGTAACCTATGAATACATTCCTATAAAAAAAGATTTTTTAAAATTCAAAACAAAAAATCATGCATTTAAGGGTTAATGTTGGAAATGCTTCTATTGTGTTTGAAATCAAAAACCGAGTCATGTGTTTTTAACACATTTTTGTGGTCACATCACAAATAAAGCCATAAAGCCTGTCACATTTTTATAACTTTTTTTACACCATCATAAATAAAGTAGTAATAATAATCTTGTGATTTGAATAATACAATGGAACCTGGTAAAGTGACCAACTTGGTATATTGACCACAAGAGTACAGTGACCATACCAAAGTCTGTAGTGTATGGTGACTACCTGTCTATGGTGAAAATTGCAGCTCAGTCACAAGGGTGGTCACTTTAGACAGGTTATATTATATATATATATAAAAATATTCTTGACGTTAATTTATTTCCAATTTAATTAAAGAGTTCAGTTTTTAGTATGACTCACTAGCACCTCAGTCAAGGTTTCTTCCTGAATTTATTTGAATTTTAATCGATAACTTGTGCATTTAGTAATTGCCATCAATTTCTCAAACTGTAATTGTACAATTTTTGTTAAGGGGCTGTCTCAGTAGTAACAACCTACAAGTCTGTAATATGAACCCCAAAAGAGCATTCATCACAAAGGGGCATATAAACGAAGGACTTTTCTGCTTTCAGTTGATAAAAGATGTAGTTGGTCCCCGAAATATCGTGTTCTGAAAATATTATGTGGTGCTAAAATCAAAATTATCATTACCATAAATCTATACTGACAACAAATGCATCCTTTGTATAATGACGAATTTAAACAAATAATAACTTATATAAAGATAAAGTTAAAATTTAACATCTGGATAATGATACGCTGAACGAAATATCATTACTTAACCTATATAATATGCCATTACATAATATATATTGTGCATTATTATATTAATATATTTAATAACGATATCGTTATTTTAGTTGATATATAATTGTTCTATGTTAATAAATCCTGAAGATTGATAATTACGCATTTAATAAATATATCTTTTCGATTACAGTGAACTTAATCACGTATAAGGGGCTGTCCATAAATGATGTCACGCTTTCTGAGGTTATTTTCGGGACCCACCCCCCCCCCTTGTGACGAGGTTTCCCATTCCTGACAGGTGTGTCACACGCACAGCACACCCCACCCCACCCCCTGGACTGTGATCATTTATGAACGTCCCCTAAGTGAGGTTATAATATACTTAGTAAATGTGTCATTGAGAAAATGGTGTATTCAATAAACGTACAATTTCAATATTGCAACAAATGTTGCACAAAAAAATTCGCTTACTTGTGAATAAATAAAAATATGAATTCGTATATTTATATGTGAAAAAGTTGATAGTGAGTTTACAATATATCAGAGGTCTAAGGTTTCCTAAATTTGGTGCTACATATAGGGAAACAGTTTATTTTCGGACATGACAAATAGTCACACGTTGGAAAGTAACGACCACTATAAATATTTTATAGTTCTTCCTTATGAAAGATATTACTATCGTAACGGTAGTTACGAAGCCGATACACATTTAAAATGCATGCCCTGATCATTAAAACAATATTAATCTTCTAATATTCGCAAAACACGCACGTCTAGAACTCATTAGTAAAGAATGATTTCAGAAAATCTCCTCTATCTTTAATATTAATGTGACTTAAATTATTTTTTGTGGATCAAAATGATGAAATATAAAATGCACTTATACTTTAGGAATCGAATTAGATATTCACAAAATTGTTGGACGAATAATACATTTAACGATGTTGTATATCATTCTGTGATGAAAAGAGTCGTTCAATGTAGTGGGGTTAGAACTAGTGCCTATTTCAAAATTTGATTAAAAAGTCAAGTAAAGTGTGATTTAAATCAAATAAAGTGTGAACATAAATTTGTCAGTTCACTTGCAAAATACAGAAACGATTTGAAAAAGTTCTATAGATATCTTGTAAAAAAAATGTTATTTTAAAAATGGATCGATGATGAAGAAAGGTTGTTATTTTAAAAATGGATCGATGATGAAGAAAGATTGTTATTTTAAAAGTGAATGTTATTTTAAAAATGAATGTCATTTTAAAAATGAATGTTATTTTAAAAATGAATCGATGATGAAGAAAAACTTATTTTAAAAATGAATGCTAATTTAATAATGAACGTTATTCTAAAAATGGATGTTACTTAAAAATTAATGTTATTTTGAAAACGAATGTTAATTTAACAATGAACCGTATTCTAAAAATGAATATTATTTAAAAATGAATCCCAATTTGAAATAGAATTTTTAAACTTTCATCTTAATTTCTATTAGAAAATTATTATTTCAAATAACTGATAATTTCCTGAATAGATTATTATTCAATATTAATGATGCTATTGTATATTGAATAATTATTGACTGTTTAGCGAAGAGTGTACAGAAAAACAGACAAAAAAAAGTCACCTGATGCCAAAACCATACAAAATCTGTGCACGTAGCTAAAAAATGCTAAAAAACTAAAAAAAAAAGTGCAATTCACTTTCACTTCCACAGCATTCATTTTCGGCGGGCAATGGGCCAAAAAATTGGGTCTAGCTATTAATCACTTCACAGCCCATACTTAGTGACTTAACGAGCGAAGAATTACTGTTTATGAGCATAGAAAGAGTACAGAACCCCTTGGCTTGGCTAGAAAAAATGGCATAACTGACTCAAAAAAACCGATAAGCGTGATTTACTAGCTGTCCAATATGCCAAAAAGTAAACGATGGGTTAGGTAAAGTGTTGGCAGATTAGCTAATTTTTTGCCACGGACTTGTAAAAAATGGGCATTGGTTTTTATATTGCCCAATAATTAAACGTTTATAATCAGATAAAGGTGCTAAATATTATTATCTCGAAAAATCTTTATTAAGCGACTATCAAATTTTTCATGCGGCGGAAACAAAAATTAATTAGCCAGAATAAGTGAGATATATATATATATATATATAGAGAGAGAGAGAGAGAGAGAGAGGGACACTAGTCTCGTTAATTCTCACAAGGCTAATCCGAACATCCAGTTAATCCGCACTTTTCTCTCAGTCGGCTTAACGTTTTTCAACGGCAACCAACTGACAAGATGTAAACAAATTGAAGAGTGGGTGTTGCCAACTAATTGAAATTTCCTTTTAAGGAAGGGGAAAATTTCCGTAGTCTGTTGATTATTATGCGTGGCACCAAAACACAAAAATATCAAATAATTATAGCTTAAAGTGAATTCTTTAATAAAGATTTCGGTTAATCCGAACATTGATTCTCGGTCCTAATTAGTTCGGATTAATGAGTCTCTACTATATATCTATATAAAGTAAATTCAGTGGCGTAGTACGAAATATAGATATGCGTATCTATTTATAACAACATAGAACAAGCATCAATGGCTGCTGAAATTATTGAGTGCAAATATGTATAATGCAGTATAAAGATCACATATAAATATTTGTCACAGTATAAAGATCAAATATAAATATTCGTCATAGTATAAAGATCACATATAAATATTCGTCACAGTATAAAGATCATATATAAATATTCGTCACAGTATAAAGATCACATATAAATATTCGTCACAGTATAAAGGTCACATATAAATATTCGTCACAGTATAAAGATCACATAAATATTCGTCACAGTATAAAGATCAAATATAAGTATTCGTCACAGTATAAAGATCACATATAAATATTTATCATATACAAAGATGAGTATCGATGGCAACGAGAAATAAACATGAGAAATTAAGGTTGCATGTCGAATGTCCTATTAATTGTGAATTTCAGAAGACACTGACCCTGGTTGCACGTTGTAGTATGTGATTAAATATATTGCAGTGAAAATCGGTTATAACGACCTCCAAGGGACCGTGCAAATTCGGTCGTTATAACCGATAGTCGTTATAAAGAGTAACTTTTTAAAATCGTAGTGTAGTAATACACTTTATGGTTTTGTAAATTATTTTGATAGTAAAAAGTATTAAACGTTTAGGTTTCAAAATTAAATTAAAATATATTTAATTATAATGAATTTAATTTCTATATTAAATTATATTCATAGCCTCACTAAATACACAGTGCTTTCATAGTTTTTAAATTAAAATCGTAAAAGCAAAATACTAGAGCATAATATAGAAACAAATTCAATAAATAATATTCGTTATATTATGCCAGCAACTCCTGAACAGTGCCGGTTTAAGAGTTTTATAAGGTTCTAGACTGAAAAATTGAATGGGTCCCCAATGCAGTCCTCGGATATTCACTAATAAATAACGATTTTTAATAGATTCAAATATTCAGGTTTAGCAGTAATAAAATTTCTCGGACATATGTAAATAAATAAGATTAAAATAACGCCTAAATTTTAATGATACAAGGCTCTTCAAGATCCCTGAGTTCAAAAACGGCGGAGCCATACGTCAGAATCTACTTGGCCCATAAGCAAAATATGTAATTCATTTCCATTGAGCGAACTATGACTCAACTTCTGCTTTATTTGAAAGCAACAGTGATTTGTCCTGAATCCGGTTCCGATGAATGACTATCATGTCGCGTCCTTATATCCGATACCGATTTCCCTACTTAGAAGCCACGTAGACCATAAAAATCGCCGTCGTTATAGCAAGTTTCATCGCTATAACCAATATATTTAGTATGGAGTAGAATAGCAAACCAAACTTCTTGTAAAAATTCCATCGTTATATGCGGTTGGCCGTTATAACCGGCGTCCTCACTGTGAAAGTGTTATATCTAAGACTGCGAGGGTTCTTGGACTTCTTCGAAGAATTCACGAATCCCTTCCTACCAGAGCTATCCATTCCGTCTATTTTTCTTTAGCACAACCACATCTCACCCATTGCTGTAACGTTTGGTCTAAAACAACTCAATCTAATATTAGTAAAATTGAACAAATTCAATTAAATATATTAAAAATTATGAATTCAAAGATTACCAATAACACAGCCAACCTATGGGCTTCTTTTGCCATATTACACTTTTCTTTAATTGCTCAGTCCAGAATGGCCCTTCTCATGTTCAAACGTATTCCCAAAAGCTTTCACTCAAATATCATTCAGATTCATCCACGTAATGATTGCTATCATTCCAGATCCGGCAGAAGACTTATCCCATTACAATCCACCTCTCATTATTTATATGATCATATCGACTCCTAAAGTCCCATGGTTTGGAATCTTCTCCCAACAAGTCTAACTAAGCGAGCATAAGTATAAGTCTTCTCTAAGTAAATACCTACTATCCACATGCTAATATTTAATTCAGTTTTCTGTGTCTTACAGGTCAATGCTTTATATCTTCTACTGTATTTATTTTACAGCTAAATGTTTATTTTATCGCACTTTAAATGTCAACGCTTAATTTATTTCTTTATGTTCTGTTTGTCAATACATAATTTATTTTGTATCACATGTCTACGTTTTCTCTCATTTATGTCTTTTTTCCAATGTATTTATGTATTTAAATAATTTATTATCTGAGGGGTGGCCGAAACTCGTCAAGCAGACTTTTAGTCTGCTTTCTTCCGTCATCCGTCATACTCCTAACCTATTATGTTTTGTACCAGGGTCTGCTTTCTTGTTGCCTGTGTACAATATTAAATATATTTACATAATGTATTTATATAATATAATATATAGTACAATATCATTATTATTATAAACGATTTCTACTGTATTTATTTTCACTTGTGAATTGCAGAAAATATTGGAGCTTTTTGCAAGTTGGAATAAATATATACGCCTGTGCACGTTTTCCTCTGCGTATTTTAAATTACATCGGGTAGACCGATGCTTTAGTTGGCAAACAGATGACTATAGAACCTGGCCCATCCCTTTGCTCAATGTACGCTCTTGGCGTATTAACCGAAGACATTGAAAAAACAAGGTTTCGCAAATCCTCTTTTTTTCGAGCATCAGCGCTGCTACCACACCTATGTATAAAAAAGGAAAATGCATTATCTCAGATCGACCTTCGCCGGATTTTAACCTTGAGATCCTCGCCTTGCAAAACCGCCCTAAATAATCTGCTTGATGAAGATGACACAAGATGCTAGGGGAATAGGTAAGGGTGTTTTTTATAATAGGTATATAAAGGAACGAAGGCCACGGCAGTCACTAGCTTAGCAGTGAAAGTAAGGGGCCATGAAATCGATGGTAAGTGGTCTTTTATCTTCGTGCCCTAAGCTTTCATTAACATTTCTTCCTTGTGGTCAACTGAAATATGTTTATTACGATTATTTGTTGATAAACATAAGAATAAGTTTTATTCACTAAGTTCTAAATATCAACACGATTATTAATAACATTTATTCCCAAAATACTAAGTATTGATAAGCTTATGAATAATCCTCATGTTTATCAATACTTAGTATTTTGGGAAGAAATGTTATTAATAATTGTATCGATATTTAGAACTTAGAGAATACAACTTATTCTTATGTTTTCTTATTTTATTATTCTTTGATAAACTTATGAATAACTTCTATTCCCTAAGTTTTGATAAACTTATGAAAAATTTTTATTCCCTAAGTGTTGATAAACTTATGAATAACTTTTATTCCCTAAGTGTTCATAAACTTTATTCTCTAAGTTTAACTTTTATTCCCTAAGTGTTAATAAACTTTATTTTCTAAGATTAACTTTTATTCCCTATTTATGACTTTTATTCCCTATTTATGACTTTTATTCCCTATTTATGACTTTTATTCCCTATTTATGACTAACTTTTATTACCTAAATTTTGATAAACTAATAAAAAACCTTTATTCCTTAAGTTTTGATAAGTTTATGAATAACTTTTATTCTTTAAGTGTTAATAAACATACAAATAACCCTTATTCCCTAAGTTTTGATAAACTTATGGATAACTTGTATTCTCTAAGTAATGATAAACATAACTGAGGTTGATGTAAGGCTGTTTTATGGATGTGCATAGTCATACAATCCACTGCAAGAATTTAAAGGTTCAAATGTAGGCTTTCAGGATATGGCTGAAGGGGGCGCTTGTAACTTATGAAATACTTAATGTGATTGGTACAAATTGTGAAGTGAATTAAATATAAATTTATTCAATGTTAAATGATGGGGAGAACAATTCTATAGTGCTCAAATAGTGGGTGTAATGTTTTTTGTGGATTTTTTATTTATATAATATTTCTGCTAAATTTAGAGATTATTAAGTATTGAAAAACGCTGGATATTATTTTAACTTATTAATAATATTAAAGTCCGGAACACTGCAAGTGATTTTTTAATTTTCATTATTTTTTATAATCTTGTATTTGACAGGAGGCTTAAAACATAATATTTCTACATACTTTTCATTTAGTTTTCTAATCTTTTATTTATTTAATTTTTAAATCTTTTTAGTTATTTGTGAATTTAAATATCGCTTTTAAAATAGAATTTAATCCGGAGATTTCTGCTAGCGTAAAGATATTACTACTACAATTGCTACTATCATTCCTGTTTCTATAAATACGTACGTTACTACTGAATTAATACCATCATTCCTGCTTCTATAAATACGTATATTACTACCAAATTAATACTATAATTAAGACTTCTATAACTATGTTACTACTATAATTAGTAGAATAATTACTACTATATATAATTACTATTATAATACTGACAATTACTACTATATATAATTTTTATTTTACTACTACAATTACTACTATGTATATAATTATTATATTGCTACTACGATTACTACTGTATAAAATTATTATTTTACTGCTAAAATTACTACTGTATATAATTATTACTTTACTGCTGCTTTAATTACTACTTTACTATTGTTATAATTACTATTATATAATACAATCTTATTCTTGTTATAATTATCACTATTTTACCATTACGATTTCTACTTACTGCTATGATTATTACTATTTTATTACTAAACTTAATACTATTTTACTACTAAGACGAACACTATGTTTCTGTTACGATTACTACTATTTTACTACTAAGACTAATATTATTTTTCGAATAATATTACTATTATTACTAATAGTAATAAAAAGAATTCTAACACAAAAATTTTACTTCAGGAATTAATGGGGATTTCCTCATGTACATACATGGGGTCCCATACAAGTACTTCTAGGGGGCGGCTGAGAAAATGAAGGAGTACCTCTAGGGAGGATTGGCTCCTTCTCAAAGCTGTCGAGAATTTTAGTGAATGTACAAGATACCAAAACGCTACAAAAATAATTGATACTGCTTGACAATTAGTAATGAGCTAAAAAGTACCTTATGTGTGACTGTAAAACATTTGATAGCAAATTCATTGCAAGTTCGGGCAAATCAAATTTTAAACAGGCTAAGGGGGTTCGAGCCCCTTCTGCCCCCCATATAGGCACCCATGGGTACGTAAGGCTTTCTGTCAATTTAAAGCAATAAGGAAAATGACTTCCGTGTCTGTTAAAGTCCACGCTTTCGAGGGGTAATGACATTTATTGTTAAGATGAAATTAAGATCAGAAATGCGCTAAATATTATAATAAAAAGAAAATTTAGGGTTGTGGAATTACCACTAATAGTTTTATAAGTATTATTAGTTTTGATGGTAATGGAATTCCCATACGATCTAAACCGTTTATAACGAGCATGACGGGAAGGGAAATTTTGCTTATTACATCCGGATTCTTGTTAATTACCATTTAAAATAGTCAGGGCTGTTCGGAAGAAAATTATCCAAAATATACTGCGTTGTCTTAATAAAAGAATATATATTTAAATTTTGGGGTTACTGGACTTGGTGACGTTACAGTGCCTTGCCGACTGGCATTTGACTGC
>QLNU02013614.1:17175770-17246254 GCA_006491805.2 Dysdera silvatica
TTATGACACTAATTCGGAGTTATCGACAATATAGTGTCATGACTGCCATTGACAATTTATTTGCAAACACATTTTAACTGGTGTTTCATTTACTCACGTCTTGTGTTCGTGTGAATGTTAAATTGCTTATAACTTCTATTCCATCTTTCGGGTGTGAATAAATTATAAATTACGTTATTTTACTCTACACTATCAGATCACAGAGATCTGAAATTGAATGACTTTTATGCTTACCCAAGTGTTCAAAATCAAGCCTATCTTATCTATTTTGTTTCTACGTGCAGTGTTTAAGGATTGTGTACGTATACATAACCGTATAAATAAATTGTCTATACGTATAGTGCATAACAACCGTATACAATGGTTGATGTGTACCATATTTATAGATGATTTGAAATAGGTAGTGCTTCAAGTTACGATAATGGCTTCAGTTATATTGGGATGTTATTTCAGGTTAAATGTTTGGTATTTGTAATGGTTACTTTGTACAGTAGCTTGGTGGCTTGGGCCTTGTCAAACCTTTGGCTTTCTCTCCTTTTTACCATGAGAAGATGTATTTTATATTACCTATACTTTTATATCTTTCAATTTTGCGTTTTTCTTGTCAAAATTTGCCCTTAAAATAAACACATAATAAAAAAATCTTACATTACTAAAATAATTAAAAATATCTGACAGTACTTTTGATTTAAATTTTTGAATTTCACATTTAATTACTTATAAAAGTAATAATTTTCTGAATTTAAAAAAAAAAAAAAAGCCTCCGGTGGGATTCGAACCCACAATCGCCGGTTTAGGAGACCGGCGCCTTATCCATTGGGCCACGGAGGCCCGTTAGAAGTACTTTAAATTTCTTTGATAAACACTATTTCGGGTATATAATAAACACTTAAAATTTAAAAAAGCAAGTAAAATATGTTATAGAACTTAAATATAATTAATTACTAAGCTTTACATGCTATTCTGATTCCTATATCGGCGCGTAAACTTAACAATAATTTCGTCACAGTTGAATAAGAAGTATGGTTTAAAAACTATTGTGGCGCCACCTATCATCTGACCCAAAAGAGCTACATATATTTTAGTAGTAGATTGAGAAGGATGGGCGCCAAAGGCGGCACTGTAATCCCAGTACATATATCCCAGTTTTGCACGCTTTTGCCATCCTTCTCCAATACCTTTGTTCGTTTCGCGGCGCAAGGCGGAGAAGCAATGGTCACACTGAGTATGAACTACTGTTTTTCGAGGAATCCGAATCTCTCGAGGCCTAGGAAGCCAGTCCCTGGACTACAATGTGAAGCTAGTCAGTAAGAGTTTAATTTTGGTGTCTTTGCGAGCCGAACCCGGTTTCATGGCATGACAGGCGGACGCGTCATGTCGTCAGAACACCATAAGAAAGTAAATAGACTTCTCTGGAATTTCGATTTATTTACATGGACTGCATAAAAATTCTCACACCTCTAAACACAATAGCAAACTTAAAAGGATAAAAGTGTTCTACAAAATATTCAAACAGAAACAATAACCTGACTTCGCTTCGCGCGATTTGATTTTCAATTTAAATAAATTCAAATACAGTCAAATAGTGTTTTGAATTAGAAATTATTACATCCTCCCACCTTTGGATAAACGTGTTATCGTTTATCTAAACAAATTAGACGATAGAAAATTTCTCCCTAGAGTTAAGTATTGTTTTGACTTTCACCAAACCGTTGAGGAGGTTTGTTAACTCTTCCACTCTTAGCGATTACAGTCTCTCGTAGTAATCAGGGTGAAACATCTTGATTTATTCCAGTGTCCATATCCTCCTTTGTTTCAGAACTTAATTTCATAGGGTAAATCTTTTTCGTGAGACGGATTATTTCTCCAGTCGATGTTTTCAATTTGACAACTCGGACACAACCATTCTTTCTTGGGAAGACTTCAGTGACTTTTGCCATCGGCCAGAACGTTCTTTTCCTCATCTCATTTTCAAGTAATACTACATCTCACACCTTTATGTGCACATTTTTCTGCAGATTATTTTTTCCTTGTGTAAGTAATCCCAAATACTCGGAACGGAATCTCTCTCTGAAATGTTTCCTTAGTGTCTTTAAATAACACCATCTTTTTTTCAAAATTTGAGAGTCGAACAAATCAAGATCTAATACTCCCACCGTTGTAATATCTTGAAGAAATAGAGGAGGTGTTAACGGGAGTAGATCCTTAGTGTCCTCTGACAAGAAGGTAAGAGGTCGTGAATTTAAAATTGCTTCACATTAGCATAGAACACTTAACATTTCTTTGTACTGCAGGGCAGCTTTTCCCAGAACACGTCTTAGTAAATTTTTTAACATTTGGACAAGACGTTCCAAACTCCCTCCCCACCAAGCGGCAGAAGGAGGAATGAACTTCGAAGTGATTCTATTCAAATTACAGTCGGCTTCCACCACCTTCCAGTCTCTCTCTCGAGTAAATTATTAGCACCAACGAAATTGGATCCGTTGTCGCTGTAAATTATTTTTGGTCGACCCCGTCTGGCTATGAACCTCCTTAAACTAAGAATGAAGGCTGATGTAGATAACGAGGTCATCAATTCAACATGAACAGCTTTGAATATAGCGCAAGTGTAAAGTACAATCCATGCCTCTTCTCCTCCTCCCCTTAGTATTACGGGACCCGTATGATCCACATCAGTTACTTCAAATACTGATGCTTCTCTAATTCTATCTTTTGGCAAAGGAGCTGGTATGGTTAGTGCGTTTTTTGTTGAATGTCGTTTGCATCTCACGCAATGAAATATAACACATTTCACACACTATTTTCCATTAAGAATCCAAAATCTTTCACGTAGTTTTGTCAAAAGCATCATTGAACTTGCATGCATTTCTTTTAAATGTTCTTTCATAAGAAGAAATTCTGTCAGTTTTTGATTACCAGGAAGAAGAACAGGATATTTAAAATGAATTGTATCATCTCCCTCTATTAACCTCGTTTTTATTTTTAAGGTTCACTCCCATTCCATTTTAAATATATCGAAGGACTTTAATTCTTTTAAAAGTTCTTTTGAAAGTACTTCCTTTTGTACTCTTTCAACAATCTTCTTTTCAGCTTCATCAATTACTTGTACCTTTAAATTTCCCTTTCTTTTTTCGAGTTTAATTGTGTTGAATTATACAGAAACCTTAAGATCCAACTAATCATTATAAGCTTCGTTTAATTAGCAAAATAACAAAAGAAAATTTCATTTTTCTCAACAGTGCTCAAGAGCCATTATTTAGAAATTCGGACAAAGTGAAATAGTTGTATTTTTTGATTGGCTTGATTTTTTTACAATGAAGTACATCATGGGAAAAAAACACCGTGAAATTTTGAGACCATGAAAAAATTTTCCCCCCACTGTAAAAAATGTTAAAGTTCGAGGTCACACATCACGTTTTCCGTGAAAAGTGAATTGTGAGTATGTTTGGAGTGCTGTAACTTTGGAAAGAAACTACATACTAAGTTTCTGTTTCCATATTCTATTAGAACAATATTGTCTTCTTATAATCATTGACCTGTTTCTATGGTAACTTGTTGCCTTCCATTTTTATGCTGCAACAAAATGTGTGTAAAATGCCAAATTTTGCCCGTTTTCTGCCCTTATTAACTTGATTAAGCAACATCCTCCCAATACTTTGTTTACTGAACATAAGAGCTCACTATTAAGACAATCTAACTGATATATCACTTTACTGGGATATTGAAGTTGTTAGAAGATATAACCAGTTACATATTCAAAATTTGCAAAATCGACAATTTTATAATTAGGCTTAGCTCAAAAAAGCATCAGTGCAAAAAACAACGAAATATACTATCTTATAGCTGAGTATATGTAAGTAACCTACAAAAAAGAAAAAAATAGTGAGGCCTCATGCCATTTTCAAGAAAAAATAACAAACCTTACGAAAAGCAGTCAATGATCACACTTCCTATCCCAAGGCCATAGCCAAGGGACAAGGGTGGGGGGGGCAAAATTGTCAAAAGTTGGAAAACGACGTATCCAAGATACAGCTAGAGTATTCTACCTAAAATATAAACTTCAAACCTTCAAATTTTCCAGCTAGGGCCCAATTTCTCCTTAGTCAGAAAATAAACCATCTCTTTTCTCTTCCCCCCCCTCATCCTTTGCTCCAAATGGTACAGTCCCTGCTTTGACAAGTTGTGTGACTGGGTTTTGTGCATTTTTTCGATGGAAGAGAAAATAAAAAACACAGAATATCATAGTACAGTTAAGTATATGTACTACTAACATCTGAAAAAGAGAAAGGAAAAACAGTGCATTCTCACGCCATTTTCAAGAAAAAAATTGACGAAAAGGGATACATTTTTGAATAATATATTTATGTAAATTGATACATGGGAGAACTGTCGAGAAGCTTCTTACACACGAAAACTAAATAACAAAACAAAAAAGAACATATCTTATAAATTACAATTTTTACTTACAACTAACTTGTAATTTTTATTTGAAAAATTTACATGTGAAGAAGTAACATGTCAGAAGCAGACCCTTGAACAAGTTTTGTCTGCAATGGGAGCTGTGATATGAGAAGAAAAAAGAGATTTTAACCAAATGGGCATCTGTTAAAAAATCCAAATAATACTGAAGATATATAATAATAATAATTTTTTCAGACCATATGTTGGGCTTACATATCACAATTATTCATTGCATAATTACATCTATTTAAATGTGATTAACATCATGTATATATTAATCCAGAGTAGACATAATTAACTTCAGTTATTTAACATTATACATAACATGCAAGTAATAATTCTATACGTTACATTTTCTGTTTAAAATTATCATTTAATTTAATTACTGTAACGCAACTTAATTTGGAGCTGAAACGGGTCCAGAGTAATTATGCAGTCCAATACAGTCAAGGTATGTAAACGATCTCTAGACCCAAAACACACTCATCTTGGATGTTTTTGCCTTTGTGCAAAATAACAACCAGCAAAACCAGCTCCAATGAGTAGTTCAATTGAACTGAGTGAATTGAACATCAAAATCAGATAATTCAATACCTCTTGTTTTTAATTATCTTTCCCAAACTTCTCCTTCTAATTTAGAAATTGAGCCACATATGACAGGTTGATCTAGAACCTGCATTTCGCAATTATAACTTTCTTTCAAATTACTTATCACCAATTTATAACAATCGTGTTCTTCCTTCTTTCTTCTTCCTCCTCCAAACACCACTTGTATGAGTGTTTCCGTTTGTAAAGGTCTTATTCCTAATTCCCTCACAGTTCGTTTTAAAACATAGGAACGCTGAGAGCCGCAACCTATTATAACCCTTACTTTGCTTTGTTTTCCTTTTTCTTTTAATAAAACAATCAAGGTTTGTAACAGAACCCTTTGATTGCTACCGTGGTTAGTCAAAACCGCGACTTTCCGATCTTCTACCTTTTGAGTCTCATCCAAAGTTCCAGAATTCGTTAGTTTATTGAGAGTATGATACCCCAATGTCCTTTTCAACAAATCAAATATCTCACATTCGCTTTGCATGTTTTTGCTGTATGTCCGACTCGTGAACAGACGAAACAACACTTATTCCTTTTCAAAATGCTTAGTTTCTCAGCATATGACAAACCTTGTCCTCTAAAACAATCTTTAGTTTCATGATGTTTCCCTCAAAATAGATAATTCAGTTTAGTACCTTCTTTTGCGAATGTCATTAGCGTTTTTGCAGTTGGCACGTTGTAATCTTACGATAAATCTTTTGGTTTCGATATTACGGTTCGTTTAAAACCAGTTTTCGCAAGAGTTATTCGTTCTTCACTTTACTTCGGCTCTCACAAATTTCGAAAACATCGTTAACTTATCACTATAATTATTCGCTGCAATACTAACTGCCTGATTTCTTAACCATACTCTCAGTATATCTTCTGGTATACAAGACTCCACTACTGGGAATACCATAGCCGCGTATCTGTCCGACGTCATTCATATTGATTCTAATGCTCTTAAATGAGACTCCAATTTGTCGTATAACTGTGTGAGATTTACCCTCGTTTTAAAGTTCGCAGCATCCTTTGCAACGATTCCTAATAGTTTTCTTACATAATATTCGATGAGTAATTCTTCACGACCAAATCTGGGTTTCAAACCTTCAACTGCCTTTACGTAATTTTCCGCTGTCGCAGGATAGCTGTCGACAATTTCTTTGACTCTTCTAGCTACAGTCATGTCATGAATCAAGTATTGAAACTTGTCCCCATTTTGCATTTGCTTGTCTTCGTGGATCCTTTAGAATTGACTCCAGAAAAAAAGCCATTCTTTTATGTATCCTTCAAATTTCACAAGTTCTAGCTTTGGGAGTTTAATTTTTTTTTCATTTTCCCACAAATTTATTTGCAGTTGCTGTTTCTCAAGTCGTTTAAAGTAATTTCTAACATTAACTTGAATCATGTCAAGTTTTTCTTTATATCCTTCGATATCTATATATTCTTCTTCAAAGCCGTTTATTCCTTATTCTTGTAACAGAACGTTGCATAATTCATTATTCAATTTATTTAAATCCGTTGCCATTCTCTCCAATGAGGTAAGTTTAATTTCAACTTCTTCAGTACCTGCTTCTTCTTCTATATCTTTGATTAGACTATTAAACACTCTTGTCAATGAGGTTCCTACGCGTTTTCTCTGTTCAATGATTAAATCCATTTTCTTCTCTGTCGATAGCTCAATCAATCGAAACTTCTGACGTTATTTCTTGCAAAAAGATCCCTGTCGCAGATGCCATATGTCGTCAGAACGCCATAAGAAAGTAAATACACTTCTCTGGAATTTCGAATTATCTACATCGACTGTATAAAAATTCTTACACCTCTAAACGCAATAGCCAACTCAAAAGGAAAAAGGAAAAAGGAAAAAATTGTTCTACAAAATATTCAAATAGAACCAATAACCTAACTTCGTTTCGTGTAATTTCATTTTCAATTTAAATAAATCCAAATATAGTCAAACGGTGTTTTGAATTAGAAATTATTTCAACTACTACACTCCTCTCAGGGCCATACCCAAACTCAACAAACTTGTATCGCAGCTTAGACCGCGTCCTCACATGCAACAGAACACCGTATCGTAACGTTGTTGCTCATCATATCTGGACCGCACTCAGTAACAGAACATCGTAACATTCCCGAGTCTCGTCAGTTGTCGATTTTCCCCGTCTCATCAAAGGAATGTCACGGGATACGTTGCACCTTATCGTGTATTTAGACAGGTTTACGAAAAAGAGTATTTTGTCAGTGTGGTCGGGATATCGGCATGAACCGATGGGACGCAGTGATGTTACGCCCTGATAATACGCGGCGATGGTCGCCCCGTAACCTCATCAAATAAAACGGGATGTTAAGCGACGATGTTCTGTTGCATGCCTGTACGCACCCTTAGCGTCATGACGCTTCTGTTAGCATCTTCAGTTTGTTTGTTTTTTGGTTTTACGGCTCAAAGACTACAGTGGTCATGCTGCGCCGGGACCTACTGTTTTCCGAGGAATCCGAACCTCTTAAGGCCTGGGGAACCAAACCCCGGACTACAGTGAGCAGTGCGATCTTTTATGAGATCTCTGAGTAAGCGTTCTTTTTGCACTGCTGGGAGTCGAACCCGGATTAGCCGCGCAATAGGAGAACGCGTTACCACACTGCGCCACCGCAGGGCTATCGTCAGTTCATCCGCAAACTCATTGTGCTTTGTGTTTCACTGTCGCACGCAGTAGTAAATTGCCTAAATTTTGAATAAGCATTTATCTGAGTATAACGGAGGATTTCTACATAGGCACAAAAGACACATGCTAGGGGCGGCACTTGTTGGGGACAGGACATTAGCTAAGATCCTAAAATAAATAACTATTATTAATAATAATTATTTCATAAAATTTAAAATGAGTATTTGAAAAACTGTGTGAAAAATCGCCTTTAAGTACGAAAAGTATAGAACACGATAAATGCGATTTATTTCCAAAAATACCACTTTCTTCATAAGGGAGGTATGGAGCGTCTGTACAGTCTGTGCCTATGGGCGGCAATATCCTAACTCCGCCACCTGCTGAATATTAAGAAGGTTCATAATCGGTTCGCCAAGATTAAGATTGCTCTAATTATCGTGGAGAATATAGTTAACAACAAGTTCTTATTTTTATAAATAGTTTAATAACAGGTTCGTGAGAACCAAATTCCCCCAGCTTCACACTCCGTGTTTAAACGAGAACATTAAACTATTTGTAACTTCTTTTTAACCATTTTGGCACGAGCAAATTTTAGAATATCTTATTATATACAGTGTGGATTTCCCAATAGGTTATACTAGGCTATAGACTAGGGCGACAAAATTTTGTACATTGAATCTGATATAACAAAAGCAATACCATACGATGATATAATCAGATGTTTTGCCGAGAAGAAAGCCAGACGTCATGCTTTCCATTTAAATACCAGTGTTCGATATTTTTTTTTTTTTCTAAAATTAAAATTTATTTCAATAAAATTGAATTTGATTTATTATATACCAAAAAGAAATAATACTTCAATATAAGTTAATATTGTTTAATGTTTATGTTTCAATTTATGAGTTTGTTTTTCAACATATTTATTGTCAATACAAAAGTTTTTGGCGTATATTGAATGTAACAATTTTTATGTTCCTACCACTGATTGTGGAGACGACCGGGAAGGAAGAGGCGGTAAAAATAGCTTGGAGCAGCTGCAGCAAAATGATATATTCGCAGATGATTATATAACATAGCTGATCATAAATAGACAATTATTGAGTATACCATACGCATATTATATAACATAGCTGATCATAAATAGACAATTATTGAGTATACCATACACATAATGAATGGATAACGTGGATGTATTTCAGAGCTTTTCGTTGGTTTATGAACCCATCTAGGTATTTTAGTAAATTTGATTCCGTTCTTGGAATTTTGGATAAAGTTAGTTTGTGTGGTGAACTGTTTCTCAACTTTTTTTGCCCAAGTCTTTCATCTTATTTTGTGATATCAAACCACCCTTCTAACATTTTTGGATTAGTAGCACCAATACTGCCTTTATGTCTACTGAGTTTCCTCTCTTTGACTTGTTTATTTTTCTGACACTGTTATTCTTCTCAACAATGTTTAAACTGTGGGGACCATAATATTTCACGTTCTGATGAAGACGGATATATCAGTTGAAACAATTATGTTGCTTCTTTATAGCTATATAATTGTGAAGATTTTTATCTAAGCCGCCATAAGTGTTATAATTCCAAGTCATTGAATTCGAATTAGCTATTTTCCCATTTGACGGGCGCGATGGGAGTTTTATCCTGGCTAAGAAATTCTGGTGTTTTAAGCAATGTTTGCCTGAAAGTCGACAGATTAGATAAGTCTTTTAATGCTTATTTCTGCGTTAACTTCCAAGAGTTCATTAAAAGATTATACTATTATTTTTTAATGCAAAAAATCGTTTCATACATGCAAAAGGATGTTTGAATAAATTTCTGAAGAAGGTGAAAGTTTTTTATTCCACCGAAACAATTGTAAGATGTATCTCCAAATAATATTAAACTGCGTTTTTGCGCATTTCGTTTTTAAATACCATTTCATACATTTTCATTTATTTAGCCAATGTACTTCTGCGTATAAGATTAAGTCAGCATATCGCGCTTTTATTTCTATTACAAAATAAACCAATTTGCCATGAGGAATAAAAAAATATATTGATTTATATTAATTAAGTTCAGACACTTCATGAAGGCTTTCATGGAGCAAAACGTAAACTGCACAATTCCGTCTTTTCTTACGATACTAGGGCGAATCAGAAAGTCTTTGCCCCTATTTTTTATTAGCCAAAATAAGGTACATACAGGTAATTACAAATATACGTACTATTCTACGTACCTTACACTATTTTTCCACATAGTCCCCACACCGGTTCAGACATTTGTCCCATCGCAGCACTAAATTTGAGATGCCCCTGTGGTAGAATTCGTCCGGCTGACTGTGGAACCACCGTCGGACTGCTGTCTTGGCTTCATCGTTGCACGTGAATCGCTGTCCTGCCAGGAACTTCTTCAGCGGACCGAAAACGTGGAAATCACTAGGGGCGAGGTCCGGACTGTATGCAATCAGAACCGCCGACAAGCTCCGGTCATTTCACTGGGAGAGTCTGGACCACCCACCATACAGTCCGGACCTCGCCCCTAGTGATTTCCACGTTTTCGGTCCGCTGAAGAAGTTCCTGGCAGGACAGCGATTCACGTGCAACGATGAAGCCAAGACAGCAGTCCGACGGTGGTTCCACAGTCAGGACGAATTCTACCACAGGGGCATCTCAAATTTAGTGCTGCGATGGGACAAATGTCTGAACCGGTGTGGGGACTATGTGGAAAAATAGTGTAAGATACGTAGAATAGTACGTATATTTGTAATTGTATGTACCTTATTTTGGCTAATAAAAAATAGGGGCAAAAACTTTCTGATTCGCCCTCGTAATTTGTTTCTTAACATACAGGAGCTCTGTTTGTCGATTATGGACACATGGAGTAAGTTTTCTTTAAGTTGCGTACGTTTCTAAAAAAATAAATAAAAAATATTAATAATTATAATAAAAATAAATTATTTTAAATAAATAATTGCTTTTCTCTTTCAAGTTACCTTAATTTACTTTTCTCGGATTAGACCGACACTAAATAATCGGGAGTTGCTTTGTATAACAATATGTAGCTTATCTTCGTACATCCAGATGCTCAGAATCAAAAAGTTCTTCCTTGGACTCTGGATAAATGCATTTGCTCTCGAAAGAAGAGGATTATCAACAAAGTCCTTTTTAGAAAATGTTTGCGGGTTTTGAAAATCTGGAAACGCACAAATGAAATAAAATAATCCCAGAAAAAGAAAGGAAATATTTTTCCATCTCATTCTTGCCAATGATTGCTTATTTAATTCGAAAATTCCCTTGATTTCTCTGTAATAAGAACGTTTTCTCATGTATCAGGACTTTGAGTCGCGAACTGTTTGCCATATACAAGGTGATTTAATAGGTAGTGTCTCACCCACCCTTACAAAAGTAACTATACTTTTCCCCACTACATATATAGAAACATTTAGTTTTTAAATAATTATAATTCATGGATATGCAGCACCATTCACAACAAATATAGTGAAACTCGTTTATAACGACGCCGGGAGAGCCGATGGTTTGCCCGACAAGTCACCTTCCCGGTTATACCTGTTCGGAGCTCGGTTATAACGAGAATGAGGGATATGAGTTCGGTTGTAACGAGCATGATGAATGTGAATTCGGTTTTAACGAGCATTATGGATATGAATTCGGTTATAACGAACGTAATGGATATCAGTTCGGTTATAATGAGCATGATGTATATTATTCCAGTTCATATCCATCATGCTCGTTATGATCGAACTCATATCCATCATGCTCATTACAACCGAGTTAATATACATCATTCTCGTTATAATCCATATGATATCCATTATGATATCCATTATACTCGTTATAACTGAGTTCATATGCATCAAGAGGAAAGGTAGCTCTGTGTATATTCATGTACAACTTAGAGTTAACGACTGTTTAACTACTAACTAGGAGTAACTGGGAAGCATTACAAACCTTATCGCGAAATTCTATTACGAAATGGCGAAACGAAAAATATTGATTTTTTCGTAAGCAGTGCCAGATGTATGCATGGCCATATAAGTCCAGACCTATGGCCCCGTAATTTTGGGGCACCACAGCAGGCCTGTAGCGATGATGAAGGGGAAACTGGTGTAAGGCAAAGGGCATATGGTGTATCGGGAACCCCTGGGGATTGTTCTCTCTCTCTTTCTTTCTCTGTATATATATATACATATAAACAGCTCGGTGGGGCAACTGGGGCCGGGACCCTTCTGACCCCGACTTGACTGCAGGCCTGCACAACAGGAATTTTAAGTTATTAAAATTTAAGTGTTATTTTAATCACATTTATTTATAAATGTCAGAAAAATTTTCATACTAATAAACTTGAACATTGAAGATAATGAACTTAAAAAAAACTCGTAATTGATTGATTCAATACTACGATGGATACTTTTTTTAAGGGTCCGATCTATCCTTTTAGCCTAAAGCCCAAAAAACCTTAAACAGTCACTGTTCGAAAGTCATTAGCACTATGAATATGATAGCTCATATTTGTTTTCGATAGTATGTACTTTAGTATTTTCTACAGTTTTTTTTAATTTAAAAGAAGTACTATGTATGACAATAAGTATAATTTAATATGCACAGCAATTTAATTCATTGTAATTAGGTATACTTTTATTTAATTTTAAAACTAACAAGTTTTATACTTTTTACTATTAAAATAAATTACGAAACCATAAAGTGTGTTACTTTACAATGATTTTAAAACAATATCCTTCATAACGACTAATTCTTATAACGAGTGACTTGTTATGGTCCTTTGGAGGTCGCTATAATAGAGTTTTACTGCACTGGATATGTCTTCTGTCGACAGCAAAATACATTCAATTACTGCGCACTTTGCAGCATATGCATCAATATTTTGGCTTGCTGCATGAATTTTTCCTCATGGATACTTCCTCATGGATTTTTTTCTGCATGGATGCTTTCTCATGAATTCTTCCTGTTTGGATGCTTCCTCATGAATTCCTCCTGTTTGGATGCTTTCTCATGAATTCCTCCTGTTCGGATGCTTTCTCATGAATTCCTCCTGTTGGATGCTTTCTCATAGAAAGTTCACTCCTGTTTGGATGCTTTCTCATGAATTCCTCCTGTTTGGATACTTCCTCATGGATTTTTTCTGCATGGATGCTTTCTCATGAATTCTTCCTGTTTGAATGCTTCCTCAGTACTTTAATAAATTACACTTACAGTTTTAATCACGACTCCTAACGTCAGATTGGATGGTCAAGTATGATGTAGAGTGGGGACACTTCTTTATTAAAATTTTAGTTGGTCTTAGGTCATTTGGTGAAGTAAAAGGGCATTTTGAACTATTAATTCCAAATAGCTCAATCGCCCCCTCCAGTTTATTTGATTTTTTTGGGAAGGATGTCCATAGTGGCATTAATATATTTAAAGCAAGAATATAACACTAAAACAGTGAAGTCTGAGCCTTGTTTATGCGGTTAGATTAAACTTTTCCATTAAAAACCCCAATTTTATAGCCATCTCTCTATTACGAACAAATCTCCTTATACGAAGAGTATAATTCGTTCGCTATAATTCGTCGACTATAATTCGTAAAGAGTTCGCTAATAAGGGATTTTAATATAATAATAATAATAATAATAACAATCACGAATAATATAATATGAAAAATTTTGAAATCAAAAGTGAATGGCGAAACACACCATTAGAGCCGTAAACAGCTGAGGCCATACCAATAATAAGATACACAGCAGGGATTATTGATTGGACATCAATCGACTTGGATAACTTAGACCGAAAAACACACAAACAAATGACCATAAACCATGATCTTCGTCCACGGAGTGACATAGATAGACTGTACTTACCGAGGAGAGAAGGAAGAAGAAGCCTCTTACAAATTAAACAAACTGTTGAAGAGGAAAAAAGAGACCTCAATGAATATTTAAATAAATGCAAGGAGAATCTCCTAATGGAAGTGGCTTCAAGAAAGCTAATAAAGGTTTCAGACTCAAAGAAGTCCTTCAAACTAAATGAACTTCAAAAACGTCGCACAAATTGACAAAACAAACCCTCCATGGGCAATGTTTGAAAGAAATTGAGGAAAAAAGTCGATCGTCAGCATAACTGGAGATAGTTGCAATTGTGAACTTTTAAAAAAAAACCCAAAGGCCTGATCTTTGCTGCACAAGAGTAAGCACTGCAAACAAACGTGATGCCATCAAAAATCCAAAGGCAAAACGAGCAGTAAATGCAGGCTGTGTAAGGTAAAAGATGAGACAGTCGACTACGTAATCAGTGGCTGTAGTAAACTAGCTCAATCAGACTACAAAAAAAAAAAAGAAGACATGACAGAGTGGCTACCCTGATTTACTGGAATATCTGCAGAAATTATAAGATCTAATAACTACTGGGAACATGAAGCAAAAAAGTGACAGAAAACGACTAAATAAAAATCCTGTGGGACTTTCGGCTTTAAACAGACAGACATTTAAAACACAATATACCAGACATAACATTGGTGAAGGAAAAACAGGTATTTATCATCGACATTGCAATACCAGGTGACAGCAGAATTAAAGAGAAGGAATTCGAAAAAATCTCCAAATATCGTGACCTTGCAATAGAAATTAATAGACTCTGGAAAAAACAAGTAACAGTCATCCCGATTGTGATAGGTGCACTGGGGGCCATCACACCTAATTTAAAGAACTTCCTAGAAAAACTGGACATTACTGACATAACGACAACAGACCTACAAAAAACTGCCTTACTGGGCACCGCCTATATATTAAGAAGATATATGGACAGTTCTCAGGTTTCTGGGTGAGACTTGAACTGAACCAAGAACTCCAGATCAAGAGGATAGTGATTATCTCCTTGACGCTGTGTAACACAACAATGTATAACGGACATAACAATCACCAGGTCTATCACCAAGCTGTTCCTGGTGACTCAAGAATTTGGAATAAAAAATTTGACAATATTATCAAGTAAAAGATTTGCAAACTAAAATCGAAAGGCTATAAAAGAAACATCAGATCTTCTCTATTGTAACAGAAGGATTGTGTGTAATGCAATCAAATCTCGAAAATCGTCTGAATGGAGTAAATTGACAAAATTACAATACACCAACTCCAAAAGGTCACAATGCTTAAATTGCCCACTTCCTACCTAACTATTGATACATTAGGCACTTGGGAAGGGCCAGGAGCGGACTAGGCCACCGGCCAGCCGGACCTCCGTGTCGGTGCGCCCTCATGGCGAGAGGACTCGCGTCTCTGAATAGGCAAGGACTCAAGTCCTCCGATAATCCAAGGTATGCGCCCTTTGAGAGAACCCTGTCTGCTCCCAGAATGGCCGATATTAAAAAATATATTCACAGTCGTCAAATTTAAATAGATTGTGCTATTGTGTGATGGTGATCATACTTTATTTACGTTAAATATATACAAATAATGCCCGCCACGATTCACTCGTATGTACAATTATACTACGTATATATATATACACTCTATAACAAAAAAATCGACGCACCAAGAAGGAATTGTCCGATTGTAATGAAATTTCGTATGCAAAGACATTTTGACCGAACATGCAAATGATTAAAATTTGGTGTCCAATGAATGAATAGCGGGAACTCCAGCGCATCGGAACTGCGCATTCAGCAGGTGTATATAAGGAGCGATTCTCAATATGTGGTCAAAATTTCTGTTGCATTTTGACTGCGGATATCTTACGTCGACTGTAACAATGCCTCGCCGAAAGATTCGTGCTCATTACGAGCATATGTCAGAGTTTGAAAGAGGTCGTGCTATCGGATTGAAAGAGGCTGGTTGGACGAATCGAAGAATCGCTGGACATGTGGGTCGAAGCGATGCGGCGATTGGACGGTGCTGGCAAGAGTGGGTCAACAACGGCAGATGTCAGCGTCGGGACGGCAGCGGTCGACCTAGGGCCACAACAGAACGGGAAGACAGAGCAATTGTCAGAGCAGCTGTCACAGCACCGGATTCGTCGTTATCAACTATCCACTGTGTGGCCCGCACACATGTGTCCAACATGACCCTCTAGCAGGACACCATCCGGGATCTTTATCAGTCTATGCCACGCCGGGTGACAGCTTGCATCCAGGCCAGAGGTGGACCAACGCCTTATTGACTTCCTCCCTTTGTAACGGTCAAACTCTGCAATAAATCATTCAATTGTTCTGAAATTTTAATCGTTTCTTTTTCTATGTATGTTCTTCACATCCACCAATTTTTATCGCAATCGGACAACTACTTTTTGGTGCGTCGATTTTTTTTCATATAGAGTGCATATCCGTAAATAATAAAGATGTATAAATGTACAATATAAG
Source organism: Dysdera silvatica (assembly GCA_006491805.2). Taxonomy (NCBI): domain Eukaryota; kingdom Metazoa; phylum Arthropoda; class Arachnida; order Araneae; family Dysderidae; genus Dysdera; species Dysdera silvatica. Next base: position 17,191,825 of record QLNU02013614.1, read on the forward strand.
AACAAATGATGTGGTATGTATTAAATTGACGCAAATATCACTGAAAATGTAAATTAGCATTTTGCACATATATATACAATATAAATTTTGCTTTTAACGAATATGTGAACGTGCTTATTTAACGCGCTGTTCGCGCACCATTTAAAATTAGTCATGGGTGCCAAAGCTGAAAAGACTGTTCTATTTAGCGGCAAGTTCCTCGAGAGAGTAGGTAATTAGGAGTTTAAAATTCAAGTTTATTTCGCTTAAATTAACTCTGTTTAGCGTGAGGGTAATTTGGGTCAAAAGTATCATACACAGCCGCATTTCGACAGTTAATTTAGCAGTTAGAATTGAGAGTCTTTCCAGCAGTACATTTAGTAACATTTTGATTAACTTGCACTAATTCATTTTGCATTTAATTAGAATAATATTTACTGAAATAATTAGTGTCGGTTATAAATGCATTACAGTGGAACTTGGTAAATTGTCCACCGGAATAAAGTGACTACTTTTTATAGGAGAGACCAGATATGGACTTACGAGGGAAACCCCCAACGTACTCGACGAGGATTGGAACTAAAGTAGAAGCGTTCGAAACGTGTCAAAAAGTTAATGTCCAAACCTTTTTCATAATGGCCCTATATTTCGGAGATGAAGCCCCCAAAGGCCGGAAAAAGCCCTATTACAAACCTTGATATCTCATGATTCCCAGGAGGGATTTTAATGATCTGCGGCTTTTAAGACAGGTTATCGAAAATCACTTCATGATTGTTTCAGCAATTTTCCAATAAAATTCAATAGTTTGAGATATTAACCTTCAAATCTTTTGGCAAAACGGAAAATAATCAACCCCTGTTTGGTGGTTTTTCAGCAGAACCCCGAATTGAAACTATTAAGCTTTAATAGTTTGAAAACGCGATATTTTACATATTGTGTATTTATTATCTACCCTTTCAATAACCCTGAGCTCGGTTATTTGAAACAATGCACGTCGCATGAAGGAGAAGTTGATTTTTTCCATGTCTTGTGAAGTTTTTTTTTTGTTTTGTTTTTAATTCAGAGATACACTCGCGCACACTTATCGATGATTGAAGCTCATGCTCGTACTAAACATTATTCTGACTTGCAATCCAAGTCTTTGGTTTTCACTTACATTAATCACCGAACATGCGTAGGGTCCTCAATATCACATTTTGTTTGAACTATTTCCTCATCCTCAATAAAATTGAGAGAGGAAATTAAAATTTCAAGTTTTTTAAAAAGCACGAAAGCTAAACATTTTTCTTCTTGAACAATTTCATTTGCATTACTTTCAAAAATTGATTAGGAGGATTTTACAATATGTTAAAAATAGTGAAGAACATTGAAGAGATTAATATCGATATTCATAATTTCAAATTATTGAGAATGACAAAAATTTTAAACATATATACTTTCAAAGCCCTATTAACTATCAAATAACAAACTCATCAAATCAATAAAAAATCATAATTGGTTTAAATTTAATTTTATTTTTGAAATTGATGAACGCATGATTAATTTCTTTCATATCTTAAAATTAATATTAATAATATTTAGGAAGGTGACCCCTTAAAATACTCGCAGTACGATTGACGGAACGAAATCTAACGAACAAAATCAGTTTTATTTCTATACTTAATATAATTATTGCTCAAATACGTCTCAACTCATTTTTCTATATTTTCAAACAATTTTTCTCTTTAAACTTGTTTTGAATTCATTTATCGGAGGGGAAAATAACAATTATTATGCTCGCTTAAACGGCCAGAAAAGCCTACGTGATTTGTTTTAAATTTATTAGTAAAAAGTTATTACAACATGTTTTATAGCTATTTTAAGCTTTCAAGTTCATTTTTTGCTTACAGGCAGCAAAACTGCTCTGTACGTTAATACATACAGTGCATTAGCGTTAGTCGCCTGATACCGTTAGCATACGGGTTAGTCCATTGCAGTTTCGGGAAGGGCGTCTTGCCGAAACTGGTTTTTCGCGCGGGAAAAACCAGTTCCTCCAAGACGGCCTTCCCTAAACTGTAATGGAACAACCCGTCTGCTAACGGTATTGGACGTCTGTTCTGATCGAACGGACTATATCTAGTAAGCGAACCTATCTCGATTTCGAACTTACTGAGTTGGAGCTCGTATTTTCAAAGCGGGCTTTGGCTGAAAAACCACCAAACAGGGGTTGATTATTTTTCCGTTTTGTCGAAAGATTTGAAGGTTAATATTTCAAAATTTTTAGTTTTACTGGAAAATTGCTGAAACACGTATCAAGTAATTTTCGATAACCTGTTTTAAAATCCGCAGATCATTAAAATCCATCCATGGAATCATGAGATATCAAGGTCTGTATTATGGCTGTTTTCGGAGTTTGGGGGCCATTCTGAAAAAATCTTAGACACGTGTTTAATACCGTTTTGAGAGCTTTCGAACTTCGGTTACAATCCCTGTCGGGCAGGTTGTGGGGTTCCCTCGTTAGTCATGCCTATACTAAAATCTGATGTGTATTAAGACTAACATTCTAGAATGATCATTGCAATACAGTTCCAAAGGTGGTCCCTTTAGTCAGGTTCTGCTATATATCTGAGATACAAAGTGCATGACATACCGTATTTCTATTAACACTAGAAATATTCCTGATTGGAATATTACAGTTTTATAGTGAACATCTTAATGATACACACTATAAAATATTGTAGTAATATACATTATAATAAACAAATGAACGGATAAAAATTACAGTGGAACCTGGTAAAGTGACCACCTGAATAAAATGACCACTAAGGGGGAAACTGTAAGGGTTCCCCCCCTACAGTTTCCCCCTACTGATCTCCTGTCTACGGTGACAATTGTAATCCAGTCCCAAAGATGGATATTTTGTGCAAGTTCTACTGTAATTACAAAATTTAATACTTTTTACTGAAATAAAAGATAGAGATTGAAAATGACATGTTATGTCAAAAGTATTATTGACACGATCTAAGTATAGATCATTTACATTTGTTCAGCTAGCGTACTGTTAAGCCGGGTTAGGCTCTAACGGTGAAAAAATAAACAGACGCTTGCCGACTTACTATTGCAGTTCGGGAGTTGGTTCCCTAGGCTTTCAAAGGGTCGGATGACTGTTGGGAAGGAATGTATGTTCACTGCTCTGCCGCGTAATAATAGAAAAGCATATTTCTATGGTGCCGTTAGGCCAGGTTCGATTCCTAACAGTATCGTGGAAAGCATGATTTTTTCTACACACCGGAGTACGAATCTTGACCCCATTGGCGGCAGAATTCCGAATTGATTGAAAAATTGCACATTTCGGAGCAGCGTGCCTTATGCTGTTCCTACGTCTTAAAAAGAGAACAAAAGGTGAACACACGTTGATAATATTTTGGTTGAGAAAACAACTCATCATTTTTATGATGTAAAAGGTCATTCAGTGTTAAAACGCATCGATTAAGGAAGGATACGAATCAGTGATCCAATCGAGGTATGATCCATTGAACGAATAAAGTGATCGATTCTGCAATAATCAAATACAGAAGGGGTAATTCGTTCAGTTGCTCAGCCAGGGAATAGTTTTGCACACCTCTACATTATGTGATCATCAAAATAATACATTTACATCAAAATAATTGGTCTAAATTTATTACAATGCCGAAAATAGTTTAGTTCAAATGGAAAAAAAAATGTAGTTAAAATATATTTTAAAAAATTTACCTTTTCACTCGAGAAAACAATTTGAATCATTTTAGTATTTGATTAGAAATTTGCATATTTCAGGGCGTACAAGCAGATATAATTAAAAAAAATTGATTATTTCAAAAATATTCTATGTACAGCCGGTGAAACAAAAACCCGAACACCTGTTGCCATTCGCGCAATAATTGTGCTACAGAAAATTCAAAGATACCAATCGATAGTAAGCAATGAAATCGATTATTTTATATTCATAAAATTTGCATAAGTGTCCGTCTTCATATTTAAATTTGCAGCAACTTTGAAAATTCCAATGGCAACATTTAAATTTGATATCATAATCGAATTCTGGACTATTTGGTTAGGCTAATTGGAATTAAATTAAATTTAAAAATTAAATAATTTTTTAAATTTTAATAAAATTCCATTTCAAATTAAATAAAGTTTTAAATTTTAGTCGATGGAATTTAAAATTAAGCCATTTTAAATTTTAATTAAATTAAGTCCCAAAATTAAATATTTTTAAATTTTATTAAATTAAATTAAATTAAATTTAAAAAAATTAAATTAAATAAATTTTCTCGTCCTTTGCTTATTAAAATTCTAGATATCCTATAAAATGTCTGCGGGGGCTTCCACCATGTTAAAAAAATTAACTTGTAGGTCGGGAATGCAATTTTCCGATCAAACCTGTTGAAATCAAAAAGTTTACTTTTCTTCTTTTTTGCTCTCACTGATGAAAATTCCCAATATGCCTGCTGAATGATGATCAGGAAATGTCCCTCTACAGCAGTTTTTAAAGCATAAAATGATCTTTATTCTTTTCTTTTCTTTTTACTTTTTGAATTTATGAGACGGCCCCCTTAAATAGTCGCTTTAACTAATATTAAGCATAAAAAATCCACTGATTGGAGTTCGCTAAAATTTTTGTGCAGTAGGAAAAAACTGAAAGATTTTAATTTCTGTCAGAAAGTTAATATGTTTCTATTCATATTTTTATCGAATATACTTTTTATAATTTATAATTCATATTAGATATTATTTTAATAATAAAAAACGTCATTCATTTTATTTAGCCCATTGAATTTTAACGCAGTAAAAATATTGGAGATATATGATGAATATTTCGAGAGAGATTCAAAAAAATCGCATGAAATATTTTAATATTATGAGCTCAATATTTTTAATATTCAAAACTCACGAACTCCTAAACCAAATTAATTGAAATTTAGTTTTAGGGGTTTTTTTTTGGTTGCAAATTCAAAATATTTAGTAAAAACTAGTCGTTGCTATTTGAATTTTCAAAGCTTCTGCAAGTTTTGATACAAAGGCGGACTCTTATGTAAATTTTATGCACATGGATTGCTATATTTCATTATTCCCTATAGATTGGCGCTTTTAAATTTTCTGTAGCGCAATTATTGCGCAAACGGTAACGGGTTTTTGGACTTTTGTTTCACCGACTGTACATCTGATTTCTTCTTCTTCTTTCGCTTTGCCATTTCCCATGTTATATGGGGTCGGCGTTATGGTCCTTTAATCTTCTCTTCCACAATCTTCTATCCAATGCCTCTTCTCTACTCCATCCATACTCTTCCAGATCTTCCGTCACTTTATCCTTCCATCTCAGCCGTGGTCTTCCCCTCTTCCTCTTACCCATTACCACCAGCTTATCCAATACCTTTCCCACATATTCCTCATTTCTCCGCTCCATATGCCCAAGCCATCTTAACCTATGTTCTTGTATTTTTCTTCCTATGGGTCCAACCTTGACCGTACCTCTAATTAGGTTATTCCTTATTTTATCCCTCCTTGTAACACCATTCATCCACCTCAACATTCTCATCTCAGCCACTTCCATCTTCCTTTCATGCGCTCTTGTAATTGGCTAAGTTTCCGCCCCGTATAACATTGCAGGTCTGACCACAGTTTTGTACAATTTTCCTTTCATCCTTCCGCTTACTTTCCTATCACAGAGCACTCCACTCATCTTTCTCCAATTTAACCACCCACATTGGATTCTGTGTTGTATCTCTGTGGTCAAAACTCAATCGCAGCCTATGAACGATCCAAGATACTTAAATTTTTGTGCGGATGGTAATCCTTCATCTTGTAGACCTATGCTACTTACGCTTTCTCCATTTAGTGCCACATATTCTGTCTTTGTTTTGCTTATTCTCAAACCTCTAACACTTTCCCCCATTCCTCGGTTTTCCTTTCTACTTTTTCACAGGATGTTTCGCATCTTGTGAAAAGGATTGTACATCTGATTTATATAATCAATATTATTAAAAGTTAAAACCATTTTAAATTATCTATTGGTTCTTAAGTAGCTATCCGCTCAATAATTTTCATAAAAAAATTCGTTTTTCATTAGTTTTATCATACTAATATTATCACTGAATGACATACATGGCTGTTGAACGGATTTTTGACTTTGCATTCGGAAACTCTTTTGTTCACGAGAAACTGTAGTCAAAAAGAGCATTCAGTGTTTACGTATGAAAACAAGAACTTTTGATATATAAGGATAACTTGATTTTCCTAAAACTTTACGTCTTAAGACTATTTAAGTCACCCAAGGCAAGACGGGAGGCTTAACGATATTTATGAATCGCGGGACGGATTCAGTCACTTTCGCTTTCATGAATATATTCTGGAATTAGAGGAAAATTGGTTATGAAGAAGTTTGTGACTGTGAGAGCGTAATTAATTCACGATCTTTGACATATGTGTCAGATAATCCCAACAATCTCTCTTCTTTCACACCGGCGACTTTCTTAAAGGATATTCTGGAATCTGGAATGTCATGCCAGAAAGATGTCAACCCGTGCGACACCCAGATTCCAAGCTGAAGTAGACGTCAGGTAAAACCACCTCGATCGTCTTCAAGTCGGACTTTGTGTTGGAGTTGTCCCACAACTCCAAGGTTGAAGGATGTAAGAACTGGCAACAATAATAATACAGCGATAGCTTGTGACAAGCCGTCACGAGCTAACGTAAGGAAAATTGTAAAAGGGGAAAGAGTTTTATTTTCAAGAGTAGTAGTTGGGCATTGTTGTCGAATTCGATAGCGGATAAAAAGGAATTGTTTTACCTCTTTTACATTTCCCGTTTAATATGTACCATATTTATAAATAAATGTAGGTTGTTTCATAAAGGGAGTATAATTGGACTATCTGCACCTTCAACATCTCTCTAAGACTGATAGTCGAATAGTATCCTACGTCAGAGATAAGGTTCCTTGAGTAATAGTTAAGCGTTTTCAATCGTCCGGGTTCTCTTCAGCAATACCACTTTCCCTTTTCTATGGAAATTATATCGTTTATGTACAAAAGATATACACGGACAAAAAAAAAAAAGAAAGAAACACAGTACTCAAGCTTTTGGACGCATCATCAGCAGTACTTTATTGTGAGTAAATGTTGGAGGAAAGACTGCTGCCGACGTGTCCGAAAGCTTGAATAATTTATACTCTGTACTAACACGTTCAAGCTTTTTCACGTAAATTTCTTCACTGGTAATTTGTATTTTTATTCTAATTATACCATTAATTACAAAACAGACCTGTTATTTGTTTTCTCTAAATCGTGACACGTATGTTAAGGTGTCCCTTAAAATCGAAGGTTTGAGAAACAAATGAGACACCCCCTACTTTTTCTTTTCACTAGGACAACTTCGATTATGCTGCTTTAGGACCTATAGTTTAACAAGGAATCCAAAGCTTTACCGCTCACTGGAATCAAACCCCAGACTGACTGAAAACTGGTATGAAAAAATGGCAAGCGCTGGATATTTATTGGTATCGAACTCGTATCATTAGCATATTAGGCAAACGAGATAGTCCTACAACGCGGAATAGCCCAGTTTAAGGAATCCGTGTGTTTTAAGATTTTTTTAAAAAATTATACTGCCCATTTCAGCCATGCTCCTTGTCATTATGATAATGTTGTAGTCTGTTATAGTTGAAACTGATACTTGATTATTTCTCATTTTACAGATTGGGTTGTTGTTCTTAGTGACAGGCTCACTAGCCACCCCTGCTTATTCTATGCTTGCCCTCCAAAATGATGGAAGCTATAAATTTTCTTACGACACCAGTAAAGAGACAGGAAGTCATTCAAGATCAGAGGTGAAAAGACCTGACGGTCTTGTAATTGGTAAATTCTCTTACGAAGATCCGACTGGTGACCTTCGAGTAGTGAATTACCAAGCAGGAGATTTTGGATACGTTGCTAAGGGAGCTGTCGGTGTTGCTGGTGCTCCTGATTCACAACTTCCTGCAGAACCAGAAATACCATCAGCAGATGCAACAGGTATTTTTTTACTCCTCCACCTCATTCTTTAACCTTTAGGGTGACGTTGGATTTGCACAAAAGGATTCTAGTTTTCTTGATTTTCTTTTGGAAGTTTCTTAACTTTTCCTGCCATTTATTTTTTTAAATGGTTTTTATGTTTCTTGGTCTACCTTCCTTTCGTCCATTCTTTAATGATCCAGTCTGGTACTTGCCTACTAACAGAATTCGATTTTTCATCAAACCATATTTTCTACGTTTAATTGTTTCATACTTGCTTATGGCGCAAGCTTTTGGCTTCATATTATTCTTAGTAAAAGATTTGCGCCAATAATTTGGGATGTCCGAGGTATATAAATAAAGAACTCGCTCATGGCAAGCACAACCGTTAACGTCTGTTTGTAATTTGGGTCACGTAGCTGTGGAATCTGTAAGTGATTTGTGGTTTTAGTTTAGACTAAGTGAAAATTGACATTTCCTGCATGTCATCAATTGCTAAAAAGCTTGGTGGTTTAAGGTATACATTTTCAGTTATTAGAGAATATTGCAGATAAACTAGTAGTAAGCTACCGAATTGAATAATTATCACATCTTCTTCCAAACTGATTTTTAAGTGTATATTCACTTATTTAATTTAAGCACGAATTGTTCTTTTTTATACTGTATATTTAAACATAAAATTGTGAAGCGTAATTAAGAAGATACCCTTGTAAAAGCTGCGTACATATTCCACTGATGGACTGATGATTCCATCCACTGATGGAATGATGATTCCAACCACTGATGGATGATGATTCCTTCTCCGCGAGTTCTGGAAGTGGAAAGAGCATTTCTTGCAATCATATAATATTAAAGAATGGAACTCCACATACATTATTTAAAACAGTCTCCTGTCTGCCGATAAACTGAAGAAATGATAAATTTAAAATTTTTGAGTTAATTTGCTTTGGAGCTTAAATAAGTTTAAATACGAGTATACACAGATGGTCCACATTTTCGTGATGACAACTTACTTGAACCTAATAATGAGGTCAATCTCTGGATCATTGCCACACTATCGTGTTCATGAAATATAAAATAGATATTTTCAATTAGTTTGGCTCAATTTTGAGGATGTCACTGACATATGGGTCTCGAGCAAGATACGTCTCCATATTTACTTCATTTTGTGAAGCTTAACGGTCTCCGTGCAGATATTTTATGAATAAGTCTAAAAAAGATAAATAATATTTTATATAAGAGTGTGATGTATTTAGTTTTCTTATGTATGTGAAGAAAATTCTATTTGTAATATTGAATCAAATATTAAAAACAAGTATTGAATCAAAAATTTCTTAAAATATTATTTCTTTTTAATTATTATTGTACTAAAGATAATAATACTAATATTTGTTCATTTTCCATATTGTTCAATTCACAGCAATTTATATTTGGATATTGCATATCAATATGGTGCATAAAGCAAAACATTTCAATAACTCATACGTCGATGTAAATACACAAATAAATTCCTACTAACAAACAAAATGTATTAGACCCGGAAAAAATACTAAAGTATAATCTAATCCTGACGTAGATAAAAACCATAGATCAAGTTTTTAGAGCAAAAATTAAAAATAAAAAAATATTATGATGGGGAATGTACAGTGAAAACTGTCTTAGGCGGAACCTACATAAAGCGGAAACTTGCTCAACACGGAATTTTTTTGCGGTCCCTTCAAAAGTCAATGGTAGTTAACATTATCTAACACAGAAACTGTCTAACGCGGAAACGGAAAGCACTATTTAGTCCCGTCAAAGAGAAAAGCCTTCATAAAGCGGAAAATCGTTAGTAGGAAGAAAATTTTCTCAGCAGAAAAAGGAAAGAGGGTTGTAATACAATGCAAATAGCAAAGTGGGGGATGACGAATAAAAGGCATTTTACAGATATAGAATACCTTTGTAAGCATAGGCGTAGTCAGGGGCGGATTCGGGGATTCTAACTCCCCTCCATCGCAATAACATTTTGTATATTTAACATAGGAATATATGAGTTGTAGCTCTGTAACCCCCCCCATTAAGCCTATAAACCCCCTTATGAACGTTCTACCTACGTCTATGCTTGCCCGAATACCATTTCGCACACCACCCACCCACCCACCATAGGCAAACATAGGAAGTTCATGAGGGTGGGTTACAGGCTTACAATGGGGGGTTACAGAGCTACAACTCCATTGTATTTACATGTATACTATACACAATTTCATCGCAATGGGGGTTACAACCATAATCGATACCCCTTGCGTATACCAGTGCCACCCACTTCTTAAATAAAAACGTTCATTATTAACCAGAACGAAAAGTCATTCATGTAGACTTTATCAATTCATGGATAAACCCACCGCAAGGAAGAGTATCTTTATACAAGGGAATCATCATCTTTACAAGGGAGGTACTTTATCGTTACAATTTAAGCTTACATAATAGACTTTTTGTATAGAATAAGCATGTACAGTTAGAATGAAATTTTGCACCATATTGATCGTAACTACTAAAACCACAAAATAGTGCAAAAATTAAAATTAATAAAAATAAAATGCAGTGATAAAATAAATATTTTTATCAAAAGGAAAATAAATATAGTCTTAAAGTTCGCAAGATAAGACAAAGAAAAAAAAAAGCATATGCAGTCATCTCTTACCACTGAATTTAACTATGTATGTATTTATTTTGCATGTAACCTCCATAAGGCGGAAACCTGGATATACTATGAAATGTTTTTCCGCCTTAGAGAGGTTTCACTGTAATTGTTTTAAATGTAAAAAATAAAATGGAATTGGTTGATGAGTAGATATAAATATGAGTTCATGAATAAATATGCATGACTGTACCGTTTCTCAATTTAGATTTCTGGTTCATTTTTATTGTGCTAGGTTATGACATTTAAAATATTATTTTATAGATAATAACGAAGAAGTTAGCAAAGCAGACGAGCAAAATGGCGAAGAGACCAAAGCAAATGTACCTTCTGGCACTGAGGACAACAAAGATGACCCAGAGCCAATGAAATTTCAGGCTTGGTCTGAAGACGCAGGAGTACCTGATGGCTTTCCAATAGGATTCTTTGACCAAGGCTTTCATGGCCTAAGACGTCTGCCAGAGCCAACTAAAGAAGAGTCTGAAGAAGGTAAAAAAGACGATGAAAAGGAAGAAAGCGAGTCAGACAATGATAAAGAAAAGGATAACAAAGAGGAAAACAAACATCGTTCTCATTTTGAATATTTTCCGCCTATTTTACCCTTCCAAAATTTCCATCCCCAAACCTGGTCTTCGCCCTTCTACCACACGGCAAGCGCGCAGCAACACCCAGTCTATGTGTATTCCTATCAGATCCCACAGGCTCATGGTTTCTATTATTACTATTAAGTAGTATATTATACTAATAATAAGTAGTATAATATACTTTAGTTATATATTTTAAATTAGACCTTGTGAGTTTAATTTTCTTTTGAAAAAAAAAATGCTACGAATATATTTTATAATACTTTTCTCACTATACTATTGTCCAGCGGCATTCAAAGCTTCCTGACATAATATATATACTATGGAATTTAAATTGTTTTGCCTAGGTCGACATGAATATACTAATTAAAATATTATCACACAGATCGAAAATATTCTGAAAGCTTTTATTAAAGATTAGCATACAACACTTTTTCTGAAGTCAGATGTGTTAAACAAATTCCGAACTATCTAGAAGGCCATCAAATTACATCAAAGTTTACAATAAACTAAGAATTAGTTATCGAATGAATTATATACTTGCATGCTAACAATATTATTGAATACTTGCATTTTCTATAAACGTATTTCTTTGAAATAAATATAATATTTTATCTGTCTAAAGACTGAATCTTTTTTTTTATTGCACATTAAAGCCAATTCTCAAGACGAGATGTGTTCATCCTAGTGATCTTAAATTGATTATGCACAAATTATTTAATTGAACATTGATTATTAGTGATAATCAGTTGATTACAAAATTTATCGTTAGTTCATTATTAAATTGATCTTTAGTTGATTATTAAACACATTATCAATAAATAGGAATGCATTCGTAAATTAGATAAAACAAGACAAAGCTATGAATTACAAGAACTATGAATTACAAAGCTATGAAGAGAAAGCTTTGATTAATTGAAGATTAGCTATGCCATATATAATCTAGCATGCAAATATTTTATAATGGGAGTTTTCAATCCCAAACCCTTGAGTAAATAAGTGAAAAGATGAATAATAAAAATAAATAAATAGGAAATTAAGAAAAAAGTGTTCTTTCTCTCTACCTAAAGCAAAGGTTCAAATATGAATTACATAAACGTGGAGAGTTAAAAATTCAATTGTATTTAAATTGTTCTTCTACACTTGGGTGGAGCGAAAAAGCTCACTATTTGAAATTATTCGAAATATAACGTAATTCCAAAATAAAACAAATGGTCCGATCAGAGCCCCTAAAATTATAGGCCGACGCATAAGCCACCATTTTCTTGTACACTTCCGGTTTCATTTACCTTGGCGAAAAAGGTTTTCAGTTTTGGAGCAATGATCGCTATTTTGGCATAAAAATAATGAACACTTCGCGATTACCCGACGAAAGTAAAGATTGGCGCAAATTTTAAGATGTCGCCAATAAATACAATTTGCAACCCTAGCTTAGTTTTCGATTAATGTTAATATTAATTATTACATAATTAATCAAAACAAACTTTACGCTGCAAACATTCTATGTTTATTTCTCGAATGATTAGAAACATTCCCAGTGGAACACTCGCCCATTTCACCTTATTTTATTAAAAATTACACACTTGTAAATCACTAAACTTTAACAAAGCAGTGAATAGGATCACGTGACACGATGGTAAGAAAATGGCGAATATATGCCAGCTCTCTTTTCTAGGAGCCTTAGGTTCGATTATTAACCTACTGTATACAAATTGTCCATAAACACATAGTACGTAAGAATTTATGAAATATATTACAGTGAAATCTTGATTTATTGTTCCCCAAACTTTCGTTTCCCACGGTCATCGTTCACTTCGTATGGTCCCTGCAAAACCCTATGTATACAGTGTGTGTAAAAAAAATTTCATGCGCCAGTGTCAAATTTATCAGTATTTTCGCATTTATAGTGCAAAAATTTTTGCTGCTATTAGAGGTCAGGGCTTGTAAAAAAAAGAAAAAGAAAAAATCAGGTTTTGTAGACAAAAAGAAGTTAACAGGTAACGACTGATGAGTGTTGCATTAACATTTCGTATATGATTTGGATAAGGGTGGGATCCATTCTTGTAAGATTGCTGCCCTAAAATGTTCTTTTTTTTATCCTTGTGTAAATTCAATATGCTGCAATTAATTGACGACAGATGGCGACATCTGATGCATTTTTATAGAATTTTTTTTTATAATTAAAGAGTATCTCTGTTGAAACAATTGTAAATGACACGTACTTCCTTACATAATTGTGATTGTGTAGATTTCGATTTACATATATCGTTTCACAGGGCATCGCTCATTTACTTAATTATAAAAAATTACCGATTTCTTTAAACGGGTAAATGAGATGCTTTTACATCAAAACAAAAGTTCATACTCTATATTTGCTATATATACAAAAATTTTATGTGCTTGGAAATGCAGTGTATGTGAGAGAGTCAAAAATTTTTTACACTTTTGTCATAACTCTTCTTACATTGTGCACACTGACTTCTGTCCTCGCTTATTTGATTGTTGTACTGTTATGGTAATGCTATGAAAGTTTGATCCTAATTCCTCCATTTTTCTGCTTTCTGTTGCAGATAGATCATGGCCGCTCCATTAGAAGTCTGTGCCAAAGAAGAACAAGGAGCAGTGATCCGATTCCCCTGATTGGAGGGTGTGAATGGTTCAGAAATTCATCGTAGACTATCAGCACGATGCAAGTGCACTATCACGTAAGGTTTTTTGTTTTTTTTTGTGGATCGAGAAGTTTATAAGTGGCCGAACAAGTGTAACACATGCAGAGGGAGCAGGATGCCCATCAATCTCCATTATAGTTGTTCGGCCACTTTTAAACTTCTCGATCAACAAAGAAACATCTTTACATGATAGTGCACTTGCATTGTGATGATAGTCTACGATAAATTTCTGAACCTTTCACACCCTCCGACCAGCTAAATCGGATCACTGTTCGTTGTTATTCTTTGGTGCAAACTTCTAATGGAGCGGCCATGATCTATCCGCAACAGAAGGAAGAAAAATGGAGGAATTAGGATCAAACTTTCATAACATTACCACAACAGTATAACAATAAAATAAGCCCCGACAGAAGTCAGTGTGCACAATGCAAGACGAGTTATGGCAAAAGTGTAGAAATTTTTTGACAGTTCCACGTATGTAAAGTCGTAAATTTATGTCTTATATGCCCTATATGTATCTTTAGATCAATACTGTACTAGGTCTGTTACCTTAACTGTATAGTAATTCGCATTTATATTTTTTACGGCAGTCGCCGTTCATGTTCCATACCTATAGAAAGCGGAACACTGAGGTTTTACTATAATATGCAGACTACAAAATAGATGTTTTTCACAAAAAAGGCTGCATATAAATGTTATTGAAGGTATTATGTGAAGAATTAATATAGCTTTTCTAGACTCGGTAATCAGGTCCGTTCATTCCATGCACACTCTCTGAAGACGTGGACTCTAACCTTATTATACAAAACATTGATGGCTAAATGTTAGTCTGAAGGGAAGATTTTCGAGAAGCTACTTATGCTAAAGGCAATAACGAAATTCCTTTATTTGTAATCTGGTTTAATATTTTCGTATACTGAAGAAGAAACTACATTTCCAAAAACTAAATTCATCATATTATGCAAAAGGACAACAGAGACGTCCGTTTTTCCATGCCTTCTCATATATATATATATATATAAGAGACCACCGAAGACCTAGAAAACGTCCTCAAACTAGATGGGTGGATGAAATAAGAAAACAGGTTGGGGTGACGTGGAAGCGAATTGCTCAGGATAGACTTGTGTGGAAAGCATTTGGAGAGACCTTCATCCAGCAGTGGATAGATAATGGTTGAATATGATGATGATGATATATATTGCTTCTGCTCCACTCCTACGAGCTTTTCCAGCCCTCTTCTCCAAGTCTCACTACACAGTCCCTCATTATTTTAAATATGTATATGGGCCCTTTATTGCAGAGTGTTCTTCTGCTGCAAGAATGAGCATAGATGAATGACATGCCTGATGGCATAGTTTACGCTGACTCCGCACCAATAGAATAGTTAAATAAAATATTCGACTATGGAAGAAAATTCAACAATTTACAGCAAATGCAAGAATTTTGGAAACATTAGAAAAGAAAACTATAAACAGTTTATTTGATTTATATATTCCAAATCTATTGCCTATAAAACAGAGGATGGAAAAAGGAATAGACATTCGAAAAAGGCAGCCATTTTGAGATAAAATACACCAGGTTGAACTTTTTATTAAATTGCCTCTTAAAATTATTTTCACAATGCATCATTCGTATATAAGTCGTACTAAATATATATTTATTTATCTCCTTAGAAGAACAGAAACTGGTTTCGCATCGCTCAATCATAAGAAGAGAAAGAAAGAAAGTATAGAAAGAGAGAAATAGGAAAAATTTTTATTGAAAAGAGTCAGGAAAGACGAAACTTTTGTCAAGCTTTCTATCTTTTATATGATTGGGTGATGAAAAAACGATACGTGCTGGACGTATCGGGCTACCGCAGTAAACAAAGCGAAATAAAGGGCTATACAAAAAATGGCAGAATACGTGGAAAATGGTATATCAAGGGAATTAGATTTAATTTACGACAATGGTCGTGTTTTCTAAACTAGCTAAGAGAAATTGGATTTTAGTAATCGTAATTTTACGATTCTATCGCAAACACAATATTTTAATCTTAAATACTAGTTATATGGACTTTTATCAATTGCAGGTATAAAATGTGAACTTGCATTATGTAACTTCATGCTAAACAATATTATGCACATAAAAATCTATATACAATTTTGCACATATAAAACCTCAACAAGTTTATGCACATACAAAATATCAACACAATTTTACACATACCAAGCCTCAACAAGTTTTTGCACACACAAAATGTCAACACAATTTTACATATACCAAGCCTCAACAAGTTTATGCACATACAAAATATCAGCACAATTATACACTAAATATTTATGATAATACAATTCAGCTTAGTTTGTGTTTTATGTTTGGCCAAACGTTTCATATAGATGTTGCTGCCCTTGTCAGAAATTAAGTGGAGTGAACTTACTACGCGTTCAGCTTCTGACAAATAAAGGGCCCGAGCTGGACGACACAGATTTTAATGGGAGTGGTCTCATTTGAAAGCTCTCAAAAAATTGTTAGACACGTATTTGAGCGTTTTTCAGCATGGGCCTTAATATAGATGTCAGGTGCCAAAGAAGGGCAAAATTTGGGGCATTTTTGAAGATTTCAAACGGCTGTATCTCGGTTAAAATTTAGAGCTAAAAATTAAGTTTTGATGCATTGTTTGCATATTTCAATTATATCGAATATTTCTTTCAGGAGTTTTCGGATAAAACATTATTAAATGTTATTTTGTAATTTTGGATATCGCCTCTATTACTGCTATTTATCGAAAGACTTCTTGGCAGTTTGGTGAAATCAATGGCGATCTTTCTAGAAAGCTGGCTGTTTGCGTTTGTATTATTGAATATGCATGAAACATATAAAAGGAGGTTGAAATATAAATTTATGCATTAAGGATACAAATTAATAATGGAAGATCTTACTGCTCATGGGAAATATCGTGAATTTATTGTTTGTAATCATTTAATATCTTTTCTTGCGAAGATTAAAATCTTCGTTCAATAACTTGCATTCGTAATACCCCAAAAACTACCTTGCATCAGAACAGCGGACCACTCAGAATTCTCCGAAGAGGGAGGGAGGGAGGAGGGCAGTGGCACACAGAATTTTTTCAAAGGTGTATGTATGTATATGTGCGTGTGTGTGTGGGGGGGGGTTAACACCGAAAAATTCTCCGAAAATTTGTTTCAACTGTTATATTAATTTAGTAAGGCAGTTGTATTCTGCACATTTTTTTTTCAAGAGCAAAATCAAAATAATTTTTCTGTTTGGTCAGCCCAAGCCCTGGCCCTTAGATCCTGGGCACCATCGCTCCTCCCCCCCCCGTGGGTGCGTCACTGCGTTAGAGTGTACTACTTTCTTCATCATGTATCGCTCGGGGTTTTTTTGGAATAGTAAAAGAAGGATTGCATTATTCTACAGAAATAATTTTCATTCTTTTTTCGTGTTGTTATATTCTAGGATGAGCATGTTGTGTATGAGTAATGTATATGTGTGTTTGAACGATATGAACTACGTTTATACGTTTTATTCAGATTGATATTAAGTTACAGAAAACTTGTGTAGGAAATTATAACGTCTTGACAATTATTATGACTTTAGTTGCAAAGAACGTTAGCGAAAGTGAATATTTGTTACTTACAAAAACAAAAACAGATTTCTCAAAAATATAAAAAAAAATCGGATAATTTTTTATTCTGATCAAATAATACAGGTTAGTTTAAATAAATCGAACACTACGCAGATTAAATTAAACAATAATATAAATCAACGTTTATTGGCGTAGTGATACCAGCGCCGATGGTATGGCGTGATTAGATGGTGAAACGTTCGAAAGAAAATAAATATTTCTGCGTTCGGTGGGACGACCACCGAACGCAGAAATATTTATTTTCTTTCGAACGTTTCACCATCTAATCGGCGCTGGTATCACTACGCCAATAAACGTTGATTTATATTGTTGTTTAATACATGTTAAATTTTACTGCAAGAATATGCAGAAAAATACAATTATTAGTTACTGCGTTTGCGGCAAAATGTAACTCTCTCTGCTCTTAAAGGCACAGGTGAGATAATGATAAGAACAAGCCAATTTTCAACATCTTTCTGGAAATATCGCCAATGATTTCGCCGAATTGCTAATAAGTCTTTTAATGGATATCAATAATAGAGGCGATGTTCAGAATTGAAAAATTAGATTCAATAATGTTTTATCTAGAAAATCCTGAAACATGTTTTCGATATATTTGAAAGATGCATACAATGCATCAGCACTCAATCTTTAGCTCTAAATTTTAACCGAGATAAAGCCGTTTGAAATCTTTGAAAATGCCCTGAATTTTGCCCTACTTTGTCCCCTGGAATCTATATTAAGGCCCACGCTGAAAAACGCTCGACCACTCGAGACGGGAGACCACTCCCATTAAAATCTGTGTCGTCCAGCTCGGGCCCTTCTCTTGTGAGTTCACTATAAGCTTACTGGAGTGAACTCTTAGTGAACTCAGAACGTGAACACCTAGTGAACACCTAGTGAACATATTACGTGTTCACCAGGACTGTGGTTTAGTAGATTTCTGACTAAGAAAAGCATCATTTGTCTGAAACCCTCCACCAAACGTAAAACACAACGCTTCATTACGCTACACTTTTGCAAATATTTAACGTAATTTATACAGTGCATGTTGACTTGATTGATTGATTGATTGTTTGGCTTTTTTATGGCGCAAGAGCATCTGGGCTATACTGCGCCAAGCATGTCGACTTGAAGCTAATTATGTACATAAATGTTTTTAACACAATCATACGCACAACAACTTCAACACAAACGCAAAAAATTTCAGCATGATTATACACGTAAAACACCTAAACTCTATACAAAAAATTCAACATAACCAGGGGCGTGTTGAAGGGCGGTAGTCTGGGGCAGCCGCCTGGGCCCCGTTTGGATGAGGGCGCCAAACTGAAACCAAATTCAAAATTTTTTAATCGAGTCAATAGTAGAAAATCTCTTTAAAAATAGACAAGTTTAGAGAAATTTTTAGAGACATCTTTACAGAAATTCTTTCAGAGACTTTAGGCCATTTTTAGAGGGTATATGGCTGACTGTAAAAATAATCTGTTTTTACATCTTGATCTGTTTTGTAATTTGTAATTTGTTTTTTGTAATTTGATCTGTTTTTCTGGCCGGAAGGGGGCGCCAGAAAGCAATCCGTGCCAGGAAGCCCGGGTTTAAAATCAACCTTGATCCGGTCCTGAATATAACACACAAGATATTGAACAAAATTACACGTACATAAACTTACAAATACTAAAAACAATTCATAATAAACAAATGATAATATCCGTGAGCAACAATTAAAAGCCTCCAGATTTAGGAGCTGTAGTCCCTATCTTTATACTTCGCGCATAACATTCATTTAAAATCTTCGTAGTTTAAGGGGTGTAATTATTTTCTAGTGGGACTATGCCAATCTCAGGTACCTTAAAGTCATTCCTACGCAGATACATGATCTTCAATTTATTAGCAGCATGTGATCTTCAGTTTGTAAGTACTACGTGATCTTCAATTTATTAGCAGTATGTGATCTTCAATTGATAAGTAGTACGTGATCTTCAATTGATAAGTAGTACGTGATCTTCAATTTATTAGCAGCATGTGATATTCAGTTTGTAAGCACTACGTGATCTTCAATTTATTAGAAATATGTGATCTTCAGTTTGTAAGCAGTATATGACCCTCAATTTATTAGCAGTATGTGATATTCAGTTTGTAAGCAGTACGAGATCCTCAATTTATTAGCAGTACGGGATCTTAAATTTGTAAGCAGTACATGATCCTCAATTTATTAGCAGTATGTGATATTCAGTTTGTAAGCAGTACCAGGTCCTCCATATATTAGCAGTACGGGATCTTAAGTTTGTAAGCAGTATGTGATCTTCAATTTATTAGAAGTATGTGATCTTCAGTGTGTAAGCAGTATGTGATCTTCAGTGTGTAAGCAGCACGTGATCTCCAATTTTTAAGCAACTCATGGATTAAATAAACACATTTTGTCCGCACTTAGAAATATCGCTTGGCAAGCGATGCTAAAACCGAAATAGTATAACAGGCGCACATAAACAGTTGGCCCTGCGGACTCCAAAGGACCTGCAAAACACAATAAGCTTCCTTTCTCTCGAATATATGAAGGTCGGTAATAGTCCAAAGTCTATATACACTCGTATTATAGTAGGGAGTTTATAATTAGCCATAATAATTATAAGTTTGAGTATGGTTATATGGGAATAAGAATCATGTATGAATTCTATGATGGTGCACAAATCAAACTTTATATATAAAATAGAACCTTCCTAAAGCGGCCACCTTAGAGAATGGACTGCAATAGTCACCATAGAAAAGTGGTCACTATAAACAACAGATTTTAGTATAGGCCTGGCTTAATCCCTGCCTGTTCTCTCTTGTAAAGGTGGCCAATTTACCAAGGTGGTCGCTTTATCAGGTTCCACTGTATATGCATGTGTGGACCGTAGAAGGCAATTGACAAAGAAGTAATCACTGCAAAGTTGCGCATTGAAAATTTTTTAGGTTTTAATTTTTGTTTTATTACCAATTCTTTAATTGTTGCCTTAAATTAATTTGCAAGAAATAAAGATACAATTTTTTAAGATTAAGGAAAATTTTACACTTTTACAAATATTAAACTTATGAAGTATTGGTATGAAAATGATAGAATAGATTACTCATCGTGAGAAAATAAACTGTTTTACGCTTTCCGGCAACTGATCACAAAAAGTATCACGCAAAAAAAAAATCATGAAAGGGAGAAAAAATATTTGGGGCGGACCACATTAAGTAGTGAACCATATCTGTAAATTTGGTGCAATACATACTGTGGGAGACTGAAATATTTTGGTTAGCGTTCAAGTAAAATAGCATAGAATCTTTGCACTTATGACAAATACCACATATTTGAAAATTAATTTAACTGCAATGAACACCCATCTATTCCCCTTCTTTTCTATCTTTCTAAAAGAACAATGCTGTTCTTAACCAGGACAATGCTTCACCATATTGCACTATAGCAACATTTGAATAACAACACAAAATGGAAATTTATTAGATAGAGGAGTATTCCAGTAGGTTCGATGTTCTTGATAGATCCGCAAATACTTTGGATTTAATTCTAACTACGAATACGTGGGACAAAATGGGGAAATCCTATTCGAGCTCGCAATCCACTGTTGTCAAGAGTAGTAGTGCACCAGTAGCTAGTTTCCAATATTCCAGGATCCTTTTTAAATCTTCCTGTATCTCTAATCGTGATCAACAAAGGAACGTGGAGTTCTTTCAACAAAGTTTCTTGAGAAAGAGTTCTCTCAACCAAGTTTCTTGAGAAAGAGTTCTCTCAACAAAGTTTCTTGAGAAAGATTTCATTCAACGAAGTTGTTTGAGAAAGAGTTCTTTGTAACGGCGGTGAGCACGTTTGCCCAACTTTTACTGGGGATTCTCTGTACGTTCACTCCGTGACGTCACTATGAATCTATGATGCTGATAGTGGCACTCTATTAAACGGGCTCATTTGGAGACAAAGGGGGCAGACGCAACGAACGTTATAGTCTGTAGTAGCCAGTGGTCTGTTGCTACTAAGGGCTCAAAAGAGTCCAGTTTGTGTTTCTTAGTTATTTTGTTCATTCAAGTATACAGTTATACTGAAGCTTCGTGAATCTACGGGAGTTTGTTTAGAAATGCATCCTGACGTATTCTGGCGGTGGTTGGAATTCCATGTTAAAGGTTCGAGTAAACTGGAAGTTGATATCCAGGAAACGCTAAATGGGGAGCCAACGAATATAAGTGGCGCTGCTGAGTTGTTACGTCCACGAACCTTCGCCTTATAGAGTGAGCGGGTGCAACCGTCCTCAGCTTCGTCAAATACTAAAGATAGACTGAGTAAAGAACCGTACTTGGGTGACGTATTGCCGTTAGGATTTCTGATTTATTTAAGTTTATCGTTAATAACTAATGTTTAACATTGCGTTGAAATATTAACCTTTAATTAGCTTATGAAAGCACTGGAACTGTTTTAGTAACTGTCTAAAATTATCGTGGCATATATTGGTGGTTTAGTAATCTAATAACGTTTGTTGAAAAGAATAACCCTTATTAAAGTGTTAAATGGTTAAGAAAGCACTGGAACTAATTCAGTGGTTGCCTGCATGTAAATTGAATCGCAGGGACAAGTGCCGGCTACACGGTTAAGTTAGAAATAACAAGAAGGGATTTAAAACTTCCTGGTTGAATTCTTAACTGTGCAATATTTTGTTCTAAGTATTTTTAGATTGCCTGCAGTAAATAGTGTTCTAATTACGGAGGTGGTAGCCTACTAACTGAATAGGCTTCGCAGCTTAGAAGTACTAACGTAAGTAAATTCTTGAATTTCAAACCCAGGTCACGACTATATTCTTTAATAGTTATTTTAGTTAACTTTTCCGCTCAGTTATTATACTTAGGAATCATTAGTTAGTAGTACAGCATATTTTTAAGAAAATACTATGAGCTGCCCTGGTGCAACCAGGAATCGTATTTCGAAGTCAAGATATATTTAACGAACTTGATTGTGATCTGGAACGAGTGGTTGCAATCTAAAGTATTCAAAATAAACGACTACGTGGAAATCTTTGTATTCATTCGTAGCCACTCGGGTCTTCGGTCCCACGAAAAATAATTATGTAACTTACCTTCCTAGTGTAGAAAAGTAGGGCTAAATTTCTTTCAGTCATATAAGGGTTTGAAAAGTGGGTTTTACATCTTTCAAAACATTTTTTGAGAAAGTTCTATCAACAGAATTGCTTGAGAAAGAGTTCTTTCAACGAAGTTTCTTGAGAAAGTATTCTTTCAACAAAGGAACGCAGAGTTTGCAACTGTATGTGTATAACAAATCGTACTTTTTAGAGAAAACACTTCGTTTAATTCTTCAGTTTGATTCTGATGTTTTTTCTTCTAATTGTAGGGAAACAACCGTATGTTCTTTTTTATTCGAGAAAATGTCCTTTCGTCAAAAAGAATTGGAGAAATAAAAACAAGAAAAACATCGGAAGACAAATTTACGTTAAATTAATAAAGAACTGATATTTTTTAAGGTTATAATTTTTTTTAGAGAAATAATTTGCTTCGACGATTGCTGGAGAAATTTTAAGAAATAAAAAGTGCTTGTTATTTATAATTAAATTAAATATAAAGCTTTTGCCATTTATCAAGCAAAAACTCAGAATTAGAAATTCCGACTTTAAAATGTCAGAAAAGGAAACCTAATTAAATGAATAAGAAGTTCCATAAAGAAGGCATAATTTTTAATTTTGGAGATTCCCTTTTCTTTTACTTTTTTTTGCGAGTTTCCACCTGTCAGAATTAGAGAAAAGTTTAAAATTTATAAATTATTAATCAATAATAACAATCATTTTTCGTCAACTTTTAATGGTACAGCATGAATGGATAATCTTAAAATATAATAGTAATGCATTAAGATTTAAAGCATTACACATATTTATTTAAATTACATTCTTTATTTTATATATTATTTAATCGAAGAAAGTAATTTTTTCTCATCGAAACGTCAAGACGATGATGGCAGTAGGGGATGCAGCTGGAGGTAGCGTGTATGTCCAGTGTTGGAAAACATGCTTTAGAATCCAGCTAATACTAAGTGATTACTGCTTTTTTTGCCGTCCCGTATTCCGGAGTTTGATTTCGTAGAATAGCCGTTCTTTAACTTTCCTAGACTACGGACCCCACCCCCCTTTCAGAAGTCCCTCACCCTCGCGGACCCCCAAGAATTAACTCAAAGTTTAAAGCCCAGAATTTGCATCATATGTATTTATTTCTAGTGTTTCATCACTAATTTTCACTATTTGAGGAAAGAATTTTTCGTCCCCTCATAATTTATTCTTAGCATTAAAGAGCAAATGCTCTTTTCTTAGTACTTTTCCGAACTTTTGTGGGGCACTGGGAGGGCCCTGCGGACACCCAGGAGTCCGCGGACAACAAAGAACCACTGTCCTAGACTAAAAAGATCAGAACGTTCTTTAGAGGACTTCGTTCATCCTGTTAAGTGCTGTTCTTACGTTTTGAAACAAGAAGACATTGATAAAAACAAATAAACGTAGCTCACCATTCTTAGTTCATTTGAGGATAACAAATTTCTTTACGATAGTCGCCTAAAATCTCACGAGTATTGAGTATAGGGGTGCTTTTGATCATTGACGACAAAATCGTTTCACATCTCATGAAGGAAATTCAAACGAAATTTGAAGGTTGTCCATTGTATATGTAGGTTCCACTGTATGTGCTTCCTCTTTTTGACTATGGATTTGTATGTCCAAAAATGTGGTCGGTGGTGGTCTATTAACCCGCGAGCAGGCGTGGGGTGTGTTTCACACCCCACAACTTACAATTTGTGAAAAAAAAACGCCCACCCTTGCTTCTGAAACTGGCCAAACTCTTTCCTGTTGCCTTCCAAGTCACAATCTTTTGGGGTAGGGTGACAAAGTGAAAATTCCAGTTATTGTTCCCTGTAAAATTGGACGTTTTTAATGAAATAATGCTATATAATCAGATGGGGTGCAAATCACCCCGCGCGCGTTCTCGTGAGTTAAGCAGTCCGCTAAATCTTTAGAAAAATGCAGGAGTAAAAATGAACGAACTAATGCACATTACGGCTTGAAAAAAATACTCTCCCGTGTCGAATAAAAACTCGATGCTGACAACAAAATTTCTCAAAATAGTGTGCTTCCGCAGGGCCGTATAAATTCAAAAATTATGGGGGCTCAAGCTGCTTTAAAGAGATAAAGCTACCTTTCGTTATGGAGAATAATATAGAATAGAACCTGCCTGAAGTGACCACCTTCAGGTCTGGACTGCAATCGTCACTATGAACAACTGGTCACTATGCACGTCAGACTTTGTTATAGGCAAGATTTAGACCCTACCAATCCTCACTGTGGCCACTTTATTTACATGGTCAGTTTACCAAGGCGGTCCTTTTACCAGGTTCCACTGTACCTTGTTATTCAATGGGGGGGAGAAGCCTTGAGACATGAGTGAGTCCTATTCTTTCCGATACCACAGACTCACGGATATCTATGTTCTCGTAATTTAGCAAATTTTCATTGGAATGTAAAAACCGGTTGCTTTTAATGCTGTACTGTTGATGAAGAGAGCGGCATTATTTAACTCGCAATTGACAGTGTGATTATTAGAATCCTCACTTGATTTACCAGAGTTGATCTTGGTGGTTTTAGGCCGTAGTTCGGGGGATACTTCTATCAGAGGCGTAGCCAGGGGGACATTTTGGGTGCTGTAACCCCCATCGTAATGAAATTTTGTATATTTAATATAGGAATGTACGAGTTGTAGCTCTGTAACCCCTCTCATTAAGACTGAAACCGTCCCCTTATGAATGTTTTGTCTACGCAATTGGCTTCCATAAGAAATGCGGATTACTCGGAAAACTGCAGGTCCCTGCGCAGCCCTATCTTTTCTATCCTTTCGCAATGAAATTCAAACGAACGAAACTTCATTTTTAACAAAATATTTTTGCTTCCCTCTCGGGGGTAAGTGTGCAAGGCCTCCCCCATCAGGGGTCATTACCGAAGGAATATTGAAAGTGGTGCATGGCCTATCGAAGTTTGGGAAACACTGGTTTAGATGCTTGCTACTGAATATGATAGTAATAAATTGGAACATTTTAACAATCCGAAGGCTCAATTCTCAAATCCACAATAAATATCAACATTATGCTAAAATTAATATTACCATTAAAATTAATAAACCATATTAAAAATGTAAGATATTATTACCCTTCGCAGGGATAACACAATTGCCAAATAATGGTCAACACAGAAAAGCCTCGGGGACGAGATTTTTGTGAGGTTTTTTTCCTCCAAAATGTCTCTTTTTCTCCAAAATCAATAAGCTCTAGTTTGAGCTATATGTACGTGGGTGGCAAAAATTATTGTATAATAAATTCCCCCACGAAAAACTCACAAAAATCTCGCCCCGGAGGCTTTTCTGTGTTGACCATATTTGGCAATTGTGTTATCCCTGCGGAGGGTAATAATACCTTAACACCTTTACATACGGAGAAAGAGAGCGTTGTTTCCTGTCCTCATTCGTCTAGCGGTCCAAGACACTCCGGGCTAAACGGAGGGACCCTGGTTCGAATCCAGGATGGGGAAAGCGTCTCTTTTTCTCCAAAACGAATAAAGCTCTAGTTTGAGCTGTAATTAAAACGTGGGTGGCAGAAATTATTGTATGACATATGTTAAAGAAATAAAAGCAATACGTTAAAAATGAAATAAAAGAGAAGGCTTTATATGAAGAACCTACAAAATCAAACATGTTATGATCTGTTCACATTTGTTTAGTCTCGTTGTCTGAATGGACAAATGACTAAGGACAAATGCTTTGGTTCCCATGAAACAAGCACAAATTTATGTTACTTTTATCTAACGTTATAAGACTAATGAAACCAACAGGCGTATATCCAATAACGATGTCTGACTCGCAGTTGTTTTTTCCGCTAGCCTCAAGTAATCAACTTCTCCCCATAACTCTCCTAACCTGCCTGTGGCGGCTGATTGCACAGATTGTGCTCCTTGTCTGGGATTACAGCGCCGTCTCCGGCGGCCACCCTTCCTAATTCTCAATCTTACGAACTTTTTCTCCTCCTCCAGAAATGTTAATCATGTTAATAATTAAATGTTAATGATGTTATAAAAAATTCAATCGAACTACATATATATATATGCATTATATTTAGAAATTGTGAAAGTGTAATATGCCATAGTATAAAACCCCCATAAAGATGATACCATCATATTGTCAGTAAGCATCACGTAATCACCGATTGGTCCTCACGTGACAGGGGTATGGTTGCCTCTGTTGGAAAAACAAATGGCATAATACAAGTTAGGGATTGGGGGGAATGAGAGAGAGAAAAATTCTTTCATCTTTCTAACTGGTTAAAGAAAGCTGTCCGAAAAATGAGAGTTAAGTAGAGAGATAATTATAATTTGCATAATTTAATATTATATAATATAATTTAACAATTTAATAATATTAATATAATATGGTATAAATTTTAATATTATATAATATAATTTATAATTTAATATTATATAATAAATTTATAATTTAATATTATGTAATATATTTTATAATTTAATATTATATAATAATTTATATTATAATTTATAAATTATATAATATAATTACAATTATAATTATAATTACTCATTTTATAAATTATAATTTATAGGTATATAATAGCCATAATTTATAATTATAATTTATAGTATAATTTATAATTACTCGGGTATAATTACTGTTGCCATTATAATTTATAAGGTATATCTATGTACTTTATTAAAATTGATAATTTATAATTTACAAAATTTGTAATTTATAATTTATTAAAATTTATAATTTATAATTTATTAAAATTACCAATTTTATAATTTATTAAAATTTATAATTTATAATTATTAAAATTTATAATTTATAATTTATTAAAATTTATAATTTATAATTTATTAAAATTTATAATTTATAATTTATTAAAATTTATAATTTATAATTTATTAAAATTTATAAAAATTAATTAAAAATTTATAATTTATTAAATTTATAATTTATTAAATTTATAATTTATTAAATTTATAATTTATTATAATTTATAGTAATGGTGTAAGACGGTCAATTAGGCCCGGAATTCTTTTGCATACATTAAACTGTAGTGCCGTTACGTATGGGTAAATTGTCTGATTCGCTGTTTCGATTTCAACCAAACTTATTTCCTTGGTAATTTGAGAACATTATTAGATGTCAAAAGAATTTTTCTTCATACCAATGTAAGGTAGGTCCTAAATAATCTCTTGAGGTGAAATTTATATCTGGAACCAGTTGATTTGAGCATATTTTAATTCATTTATAATCAACCATCCAGATTTTTTATTTTTTTAACACTTATAATCTAAATACAATATTAACTTTTACACAGCCATTAAAGGGTTTCCTACTTTCTTGAATATATACCAGAAGTCTCTTTAGAGTTTTGTTCACGCAGTTATGAGTATACAGTGCTGAAAAAATTATTGGAACAACGTTGAATGAAAATATACTTCATTTTATCAAAATGGTACTTTGATATCTTGACCTATAATACCACATTTACAGTAGCCTAGCCACATAAAAACAACAAATACGAACCTTACCAAAAGTTGACTTTCCTTGGAATTATCACTAAAAAAAATAGGGAAAAAGTATATGGACATATTCGAAATTATAAGTTTCTCTTAAGAAAACAACCTTTGTTTTCAATTACTTGAATAAGCCGAGGGTCATCGATGCTGGAAGTTCTTTTAAAGAGGTGTCTAAGAGGAAATGTTATTCAAAAGCTTGTTTTATGATGGCTAACTCAAGATCCTGTTTTACATGATATTGTATGCCATTTTATAAACTTTCAGACAAGAGAGGCTACGTGGTTTCTACAGATTCCAGATCTAGTTTACCTCGTTGCCCAACCAACGTGCTTGTTTACCCATTTATAAATCGGGTGCACTGGTACTGGTGTCGATTAGACCGAAAGTTGCATGTATCTCATACTTCCTTGCATGTATAGAATATACTGAATCAATTAACTTTGGAGCGGTACTTTGCTTTACATGCGCTTGGATTTGTACAGGGGAGCAGTAATGCGTAGGTGCGTATTTTGTTTACTTTGGGGAGAATGGAATCTGAAATGAAATTTCCGATAGTGACTGTGGATTGAAATTTCAAAATGTGGGCTTGTGGGTCGAAGCTGTTTTCAAGATATAATTTTTTACTTTCAAGGAGATACTGGCCAGTAGGCCGACCTGTACATGTGTGATAAAAAACATAGTAAAAGCTTTTGCCTTTGTGTGCTTTTAAAACGATGCTCAAATAAAGGTAAAGCGACTCTGGAATCTTGTTTGTTTGGATTTTTATGGCACCGAGCATCTGGGCAATACGCCACAACTCTGGAATCTAATAAAATATATATATATAAATGAAATATAGCAGCGTGAAATATTTTTCACGCTGCTGTATCTAACATTATTTTGTTCGTTGAGAACTGGAAAATAAAGTCGAAAAACGCTATTCTTCGTACTTCGAACATGAATAAGTTCATGCCAGGCATTAAAATTTCAATGGAAAATATTTGTCGAAATACAAAATTCAGTAGAAGATACTCTCCAGAATGGGCCCTATTGAATAATTGAATATATTAGAATGTGGCTTGCCTCAGTCAGTTATTTTAAGACGCTTGATGAATTTAGACTTATTTGGAAGAAGAAACTGGCAAACAAATAGTTTTGAAAATAGCTTCCAAAGCTGTATTTTGATATCTCAAAATATTTTTCCATACGAATCCATAATACCATAAGAAAAACCTCTCTGCCTTTACGTTTTTAGAAAGCTAATTTGGCGACATCCGTTTAAGAAAATGGGAGTATGTTAAATGAATTGTATTTTAAATTATATTTTTAATATAACAAACCAAAATATTCAAATAATGCAGACAGTAGAAATCCTCTTATTCAAAATTTGCTTAAATGAAATGACTCGTTATAATATTTTTTTAGTGATCATCATTTTATTTTAATCATTATCATTTTTTTAAGTGGATACTCGTACGATGTTTTTGGCAAAAATGCTCATATTTGCCTATTAGCCCTTTCCGGTGTTAGGAATAAAATCAATGTAAATGGAAAATGTTTGACCTACACAACGAAGGGGGCCGGTCAAATATTACGTAAGCACATTTCTGGCAATTTTATACTCCCTCCTCCCACTTATAAAGAAAGAAGAAAATTCCTGCCCCTACCCCCACTTTCATATCTATTCAAGATTTCGGTTATCTAATTTTTTGGTATATGTTTTTGAAATAAGAATGCAATGTGTGATGCAAATTATAATATGTACTTTTGTATATTTTCATTGTGGTATTGAACATTCATGCGTAAGTTCGTTGCAATATTAAACGTTTATTTATAAATAGAGCAATTACAAAAAATTAACTCATTTAAGAATTACAATACTTATACTATAATGTTTAATTATTATGTTTTTAATGATTATGAAGTAAACCCATTGTTAGAATAGTTTACAAATCTGAATTTCTAACTAATGAAATGCTTTCTTCAATTTTACTACTCATTTAATTTTTCTTTTTTATTCTATAACACTGGCACTGTGTGACTTCAGGTAGTAGGTCATCCCCCTACACCTCCCAGAATAAAACTGCCTCTATTCATATAACAGTGTTTGCTAATTAAAATTATATATAAAAAATGTTATTTTTATAATCTTGTTAGAGTCAAAAACAAATTTTAAAGTTGAAATACGGTAGACACACTATCTAGCGATTCATTACCATATAATGACAAATTACCAAAACCTTAGCAGTCCTATAATTACGAAATCAGAAAAGGAAGTGTTCGATACAACGTTTCCGAAGTGAGCGTATTTGCTCAACTAATCTTTGTTTAAATGAAAAATACTTATTTCAATTTCCCCTTGTTGCTACACGTGATGCTGAATTACACACATCAGTAGCTAGACCTCTTTGCGGTAAGACAAAGAAAATAATCTTCTTTTAAACATTGACGTACGTATCGTGAATGAATATAATAAAAACTGCACATGGAACTAAAATATCATACAATACTATTAAAGTGTATCATCTACTTGTAAAAAAATTACATTAACGTGACAGAAAAAGCACGCCGCTCTGAAGGCTCGGAGGCACGAACGGAAGGGAAATATACAGCAATCGATGCCACAATTACTCCCATAAAAAGCACTTCATACCCTGTTACCTAACCAGGCGGGAAAGTATATAAACACAAAAATAAATACAGTACAACCTCTGAATAACAATTAACTTGTTAATAAGTTCCATAGGATTCGATTTTATTAATATCTTCCGAACTTATCGTTGTTTAGGAATGACTGTTTAAGAAGGAAGGAAGTAAGCAACAACAAAAAATTCGGGGAAAAGGTGGCCTCCGAAGGCGGCGCTGTAATCCCAGAAAGGTGACCATTAAATGAGGTTTTACTATATAGTAAAACTATAGTATATAGTATATAGTAACTATAGTATATAGTAAAACTTCTGAATAACGCTCACTTCGGGCTTTGAGAATCTATCCAATATTCAGAAATGACCGTTATTCAGAGGTGTCCGTTATTTGGAAATGGTAATTGGAAAAGTGTCCGTCATGGAGATATACGTACTATGCCCTAACACTTCCAAATAACGCGCACCTCTAAATAACGGGCACCTTTGAATATATCCAGACATAGCTTCTCCAACATCTGATCGTGTGAATGTACAGAAGACGAATGCATGAAAAATATCAACACTTGAAAATTTTATGTGCTTAAAAATTTCGTCCCAAATGTGTTTCTTCTCACAGGACACTTAGAGGACTTCTGCTGTAGGATGACCATATGTGTACGCAGTAAGTTCATAAGGGGGGGGGGATATAGGCTCAATGGGGTTATAGAGCTACAACTCACATATTCCTATGTTAAATATATAAAATTTCATTGCAATGGGGTGTTACAACTCCCTTCAAAAACCTCTTGCGTACGCCAGTGAGGATGACTCAAACAAGGACGTGAATAGGATATCCTGAGCATGTGCGAAAAACATCCTTTACGTACAAATAGGAGTGTTCTGGACCTCCTCAGGATGTCCCCAGGACTGTTGCTATAGGGTGATCCAAACAAAGACTTGAATAGGACACCCTTAGGATGTCCTATAACGATATCCTCCGCACGTCCTAAAGGGACGTCCTGAGGATGTTCGAAAAACACCCATTACGTAGTAGGGGCAAATACGGATGCAATGGACATCCTCAGTACGTCCCCAGGACTTTTTCTATAAGATGATCCAAACACGGACATGGATAGGACATCCTCAGGACGTCCTATAACGATGTCGTCCGCACGTCCTAAAAGGACATTCTGAGGATATGCGAAAAATCCCAATTACTTACTAGAAAGAAATATCGTTTCTCTGAACATACTTAGGACGTGAATAGGACATCCTCAGGACGTCCTATAGCGATGTTCCCCCACACGTCCAGAGAGGACGTGCGAAAAACACCCATTACGTACTAGAAGCAAACACAGATTTTCTGGACATTCTCAGGACGTCCCCAGGATTTTTACTATAGGATGATTCAAACGAGGACTTGAATAGGACATCCTATAACGATGTCCGCAGCACGTCCTAAAAGGACGTCCTGAGGCTGTACGAAAAACACCCATTAGGTGCCAGAAACAAATATCGTTGCTCTGGACATGCTCAAGACTTGAATAGGACATCCTCGGGACGTCCTATACTGATGTTCTCTGCACGTCCAGAAAGGACGTCCTGAGAACGTGCGAAAAACACTCATTACGTACTATGAGCAAACACGGATGTTCTGGACATCTTCAGGACGTCCCCAGGACTTCTTTTGTAAGATGACCTAAACACAGACGTGAATAGGACATCCTCAGGACGTCTTATAACGATGTCCTCTGCACGTCCTATAATGACATCCCGAGGACGTCCGTAAAACAGCCACTACGTCCTAGGCCCAAATACGGATGTTCAGGACGTCCTCAGAACGTCCCCAGAATGACCTTTGCTATCTGGGAAGGCACATTATATGTGTATCAAAAATTGAATTATCGTAGTAATTTTGCACAAAGTAAAAACAGTATCTTCGTTTGGTTAACTGTTCAGAAATTTATTGTAATGCAATTCTCTTTTATTCCAAAATCTGTTTAGAAATCACTGTTCCTTTCTCATTAAGTAATTGTTCAGAGTGAACACAATTTGAGATAAATACAGTTGCACTCGATTCACTTCAGTTACATAAATACGTTACATGCTTAATGAACCGTTCTCCGCCAGGGGTACTTGATAGTCGGAGTGAACAAAGAATGCGATCTTCGAGCGTTAGTACTCGAGTAGAAAAAGTTCTTTAATTTCCTGTTCCCAACTGAAAGATTTCTCCCGGGAAGTAGAAGGCGTGATATTATTGAGCGAGTGTCATTCAGCAAAGGACGAAGGGGTAAAATCTGGTTTTCCATGGAAAATTGACTTCCTCCGCCAATATAGTGTAGCCAATAGTGAATGTCCCTTTCAATTTCGGGTACCTTAGTGCAAATAGTTTGTAAACACAAGATATCTCATCCAAGGGAATTGCGCACTCCTCTTGGTCGCAAGTTTGATTTCAGAAAGTTTATATTACTAAACAGAACTTCAGAAACTTTAAAGCATACACCATGGATGGGAATTCTTTTGTAATTTTTAAAAAATGCCTGCACAACTCTTATTTTCAAGAACTATTTTCCTTTGGACCTAAATTTTTCAAGTTATTTCCCCATTAGTCAACTGTAAAGATCTCCAGTTAACAATTCCATCGCAATGCCGAACTCTTATAAAACATACAAGAGTTTATTTTTATATTAATAGGATCTTCAGCCAGTATATGGACCATATCCCGCCTGTTAAACAATATTTTAATTGTTTATAACGGCTTTTGCTGGTATATTAAAAATTTGTTTTGAACAAGGATAAGACCGTGTATATAAAAGTCTTTTGCTTCCATTACTTTTACTGAAGTACCGTAAGATAATATTGGTATATTTAATTTCTTATAATGTAGGCTTATTTTTACATGTATCAATATTTTCTTCCGGTTTTAGCTATTTTTAATTCTTTGTCAGATTTTCTAGAAACAATAATTCTCTATTTGCTTTCGTTTCCAAATTATATAATTTGATTTCATCGGAAAGGTTATCTACGCATCGGATATAAACATTGTAATTTCGTATCAGAACATGCAAAATACAAATTCTTTATCTCGTGCGAATGGATGGTGGCACGTATCCTTGAATGCGATGATGGTCTCTCATAGAAACTCTATGTAGTTTTAGAGGTAGCTACTATTACAGAAATCCGTAGCTAGAAATGGAAAAAATAATATCATATGCAAATATTCCATATCAAGATATTTTCCCAGCAGATGGATTAAGAGTATTTCTACAAGGTCTACGATCTAGTCAAGTTAACGAAACTGACCTTTTTGACAAGGACAGTAAAAAAAATCATTTCAGATTCGAGATAGTGAGTATGTGATCTACATTTAATATTGTCAAAAGTATAAGCTTTATGCAGCGGCGTAGCTATTATGGAGAAACTTGCGCAACGCGCAAGGGCCCACTTCAAAAGGGGACCCGAAAGTTTGCTAGAAAGGGCTGCAAATAAAACTTTTTATTCACTTTTTCTTTCTTTTTGTTTTTTACGAGGAACTGATTTTTTAGTTATTATTATTAATTTATTCATTAATTCATTAATTTTTCTGCGTGATGGGCCTATAGTAGACCATCCGTAAATTCTAAGCTTAAGTTCGTGTTATCACGTTGACGGTACATCGAAGTCTCGCTCAATTCACTTCCTTCATCGCAATCTAAGCGTTAGTTTTAGTTCGAGTATGGAATAGTTTTATTTTTGGAACCAAAAAGGTTTTGGTTTGAGATCCGAAAAGTTTTAGTTCGGATTCGAGAGTGCTTCCATCTTTTGACAAAAAGTTCGTTGCTATATGTTAAATGTGCTAAAGATTTTTATATATTTATGTCTTTCCCCTTATATAAGCTTGCTATAATTGGCTGCCAAAACTTGTTATCTTTCGGGATTTCTTATGGTTTTGTGCAATGGCCTAAAATTTGTAGTGTTATGCCCTGGCCTCATGGAAATACAATGAAATAGAATGTGACTCCGCTAAGTGCATTAAATGAAGAGGTAGGTTGTTCCATTTTATTAAGAAATTTTATGTTTGATTTATTTTCCTATTTTAGTAGTTCAAATAAAATTTGAGGAACTTCATGTTTTATGATTATATGCTCTTAATATAATATATCTTTATAATGTAGAATAGTATTATTTATTAAATTTAAACCAATATTTTAGCGAATTTAAAGCAGCATTTCTTATGAACTTAAGACAGTATTATTTCTATAAATATAAAAGTATATTATTTGACAAATTTAAGACAGTATTATTTTATGAATTTAAAAGTATTATCTTATGGACTTAAAAGTATTATTTTATGGATTCTAAAAGCATTATTTTATGAACTTATAATAGTATTATTGGATAAATTTAAATTAGTATTTTCTATGAATTTAAAACATCTATTATAATAATCTTTACATACGTTTTATTCAAAACTGGTAAGATTTATTCATATTCTATTCTGTAGAGTTTAAATAGTTTTAAATTTTTAAATTTAACCGCTGGTATAGATTATTTGTCAAAAAGCGTAGGCATTTAGTAAAGCGTTCTTATAAAATGCAGATGTGTTTAAACGAAATTTTTCAATCATTAAAATACAAAATTATATCATTAAAATAAAAAAATTCACAATAAAACTTCCTGATGAGTGTTTTCTATAGAATTTCCAATAGGTATTTTGTATCTGAATTAATTGTAAAAAGTTATGTACTTTTAGGAAAATTTTATATAAAAAACTGACGTTTGAAAGTAAATTTTTCCAATTTAATACATGTCGTGAATAATGAAGGATTTATGTAAATGCGGAGAACTCAATGTTCAAATTCACAATTTTCTTTATTCGTAAGAAAATTTATTATTGCTTTTCGAATTCTCAAACTTTTTTTTGTTAAGTCATCATTTTTTATAATTATGTTCATTTTAAATCTGGATAACACGCTTTATATTTACTTTAAAATCTTTTGTACCGATATGAAATAGACATTTATTGCGTTTATATTATAAATGTCTTTTAATAAAACTATACTACAATAATTACATGTTAAAAGAGTTGTTCTTCTAAAAAAGGAAACTTTCTGATTTTTAGAAATAAACTATTAGCACAAATTTATGATTTTATCAGCTTCTCTTTTCTTAAATAGCAATTGTGCCACTGTTCCACTGTATGTATATATATCGTCGCCTCCCAGATAGCACAAAACGTCCCCGGGACGTCCGTTTTGGAACGTCCGTAAGATGTTAATTTCGGACATCCCTAGGATATTCATTTCGGACGCCCCTAGGATGTAGTACAATACGGACATATTTCGCACGTTCGTAAGACGTCCGCTTTGGAACTTCCGTAGGATATTTATTTCGGGCTTCCGTAGGACGTCCGTTTGGAACGTCCCTAGGATATGCATGTCGGACACCCGTAGGATGTAGCACAATGCGGAGATATTTTGGACACCTCTAGATTGGCGTACGCAGGGGGTGTTGATAGGGGTTGTAACCCCCATTGCAATGAAATTTTGCATAGGAATATGTGAGTTGTAGCTCTGTAACCCCTATTGAGCCTATAACCCCCTTATGAACTATCTGCTTCAGACTATGGTCCCTAGGATGTAGCACAATACGGACATAGTTTCGACGTTCGTATGATATTCTTGTCCGCCAAGTCATCAAACATACGTGCTTTCCTAAAAAAGCGAATAAAAGATTGTCCTCACTCTACATAGTATTGGTTCTTCTAGCAGCCGTATCGTCATGGCCGTTCTCTTATATATAATCTCTATGAATGCTTACATTTATTTAACATCCAATCGCCATCTTGTTAATGGGGATAGCAAAATCAATTTCTAAACTTGTAATAATTTTCTGTATGGAATCTCATGAAAATTGTTTGACTATTTGTTGTTGTTGTAATGTTCAACACGGTAGGTTCTATGCTTCTAATTTATGAAACATTAGTCAACTTATCAAGAGTCCGGAAGTACAATTCAACGTGATTCCGAACCACGGCCTAACTTCACTATTCACTTATTCTTGGGAATTTTGGCTACAGATGAGCAATTCAGCATTTCCAGTAGAGCGCGGTCGAATTTTGACTGATGAGGTAACACCGGATTTACGTACAGGCCAAGTAGGCCCCGGCTTAGGGCCCAACAAGACCATTTTGTGTTCAAAATACTGACAATTTACAGCATCAGATATTTTTACCGCGAATTTGGAACTTCATTAGAAACTGTAAATTTATATAGAAATAAAATACAGGGTACCAGGGAGGAAATTACATAAAAAGGTTAAACACTGGTAAAATAGCAATGAAAAAGATCACTCAAGCTTTCGGACGCATCAGCAGCAGTCCTTCATCAGGAGTAATGACGATGTTATGTTTCTGTCTCTTTTTTATACTTGAAATTTCTGGAAAACCCTTCATCAGAGTAGTCCCGCAGAATGGGAAAACCCAATGAGAACCAATGGGAGGCCTCCAATAGAATCATGGAAGAACCCCAATAGGGACCAATGAGAAACCCACACTGCGGGTTACCTAATTTGGGGATGTCTCATACATTTCAGAGTAAGAGTTGTTTATAAGTTTCTGGAAGTGGTTGTGATGTATTAATGGCTTTCCCGTGTAGTTTGTAAGTTTCCCAAGATTCTAAGAAGAGTCTACTATTCTTGTTTGTGATGTGACGGTGTAGTATTTTTGTTGAGTCCCAGTCGGGTTCGTGTCCGTGTTGTAAAGCGTGTTCTGCCAGACGTGAGGCTATGTCTCCTTTCGCGAGTGCTTGTTTGTGTTCTTTTTTTCTTGTTTTGATCATTCTTTTTGTTTGTCCTATGTAATGTTTGTTGCAGTCTTTGCATGGTATTTGGTATATTGCGCCTGTGAGATCTTCTGGTGGAACTGGGTCTTTAACTTTTGTAAGTTGTTTGCGAAGTGTTGTGACAGGGGAATAAAATATTAGAAAAATATATAATGTAAAATTATATATAATTCTAATATTTATTTTCGACGAACCTCCCATGCTTAGTCGAGCCATCTGTATTGGGGCTACATTATATCCTTTCGGCCTAGAGACCATAAATGAATCCGGCATTGTGATGAGGGGAGACACTTATACCGATGGCTACACCTTCCTCCTTTAGTAGCTTTTTTCGACGATCAGGAGAGTACGGGGAGTGAAATATATAATCCCCAACCCACGGGGCGAGGAAATCTAAAACACGCCGAATATTTTAGGAAAATAATGACGACTCCTCCATTGGTGTACATAACCACCCACCTTCAAAGAGAAGGGAAGAAATAACTAAAATATAAGTGAGATAAACTAAAATATTAAACACACAAGAAGATGCATTTTTTTCATTCGTTAAAATGCATTTTTTATTTCATTTGACCTAGTCCTTTATTTGCTATATGTAACTTATTTGTTCTATCGGTTATTAGTTCTTTTTATAAGTTACCAGTTTCATCAATTATTACGTTTTTATAAATCATTAGTTTTTTTATGCTTAGTTTTATTTTTGCGTGTAAGAACTAAGGTAAATAGACGCTGAAGATGACACTTTGTAAAATTAGTGTCTGGAAGTTAAATAATTACATATTTCATAGTGCCTTCTTTTCTAGAAAGTAAAGTGCGTTTTCAGTTTTTTTTAACTACTTATTTATATTATTTTAGTGATTACAAATAAATTTGACACCCACGTATTAGTAGCTCAAACTAGAGCTTTTTTTTGTTTTTGGAGAAAAAGAGGCGCCGTCCTCATCCTGGATTCGAACCAGGGTCAACGCATTGAGCCCGCGGTGTCTTGACCTACTAGACGAATGAGGACAAGAACAAACGCATTTTTCTCCGTATATGAGGATGTAAGATATTATTACCCTTCACAGGGATAACACAATTGCCAAATAATGGTCAATAATATCTTTCAACTTAATATATGGAGAAAAAAGCGTTTGTTCTTGTTCTCATTCGTCTAGTAGGTCAAGACACCGCGGGCTAATTGCGGGGACCCTGGTTCGAATCCGGGATGAGGACGGCGTCTCTTTTTCTTCTAAACAAAAATAGCTCTAGTGTGAGCTACTAATACGTGGGTGTCAAATTTATTTGTAATACAAATTCCCTGACGAAAAACTCAAAAAAATCTCCCCGTGGCTTTCTGTGTGTTGACTAACATTTGCAATTGTTATCTCTAGAAGGTAATAATATTTACAAATCATTTTAGTTGAATTGTTTCTAGAAACTTATGAACCGTATATGTTGACTTTGCAAGAAAATAAAATTCTTTTTAACCTATTCGTTGCTTCTCACAGTTTTTCAGTTACTAGTTTGCCCACTGGGCCATCACGATTTACTTGGCAATTACTACTTCAAAACTTTGTTATGTGGAGGGCAACAGAAATTCGCTACTTTACGTCTCTCGAAGTAAAACAGGTATATTTCTCTCCTGCCATTTGGATGGATACGACAGTGATATGATATATCGTTTTCGTTAAATTTAAAAATTCTTCGTCTCAATACCGCCGTAACACGTCCTGGCAAATATCAGACAAAGTCCTTTAAACGTCCTAAAAATCTGAAATGTCCTTAAAATGTCTCTAATAGTAACCAAATTTAGTCCTAAAACTACCGCCTTAACACATCCTATAAATATCAAAATAATATCATTAAATAATCCAAATTTAGCCGTCCTAAAATCCACCTCGTAACAAATCCTTAAAATATCCTAAAAAGGAATTCCAGTTTCATCCTAAAACCCGAAATATGTTCTCCCTAAACATCCTCAGGACATTCAAAGGACTTCTACTTCACAAGTGCGTACATGAATCACTGTGGTATCCGCAGTGTATTTGAATGTCCTATCGACGTTGGGGATGGACGTCTTCTTTTGATTGAATGCTTGGCATTTCAGGACTGAATATCTCAGAAAAAAAATGTTTAGCCGGAAAAAACAAATTTTGCATAGAAATCGATTTTGTTTATGCCTCTCCTGTAAAATTAGTCATTTGGGGTTACAAGGTTTTATTATTAGGGTGATGATAAATTATAGTAACATTATAATAACAATATGAAAGTTAGGATCATAAAATTAATTGTTTGTTTGGGGTAAATCCATGGCCAAACAACTGAAAGCTACGTTAAATATCTAGCGAGTGCTTTATTGGAAAATTCAGAAAATTTATGGTCGCATGGCTATACAGGTTGCATTATGCAAAATATATCAGGTCACATCTGAAATAGTGGAACATCCAATATGTTCTATCCGCAGTAAATTAAATTCTAACGTTCACAGATGGTTATGATATAAACTATTAAAATATTATCTTAGCGTTGTTTTGACTGAAAAGAAAACCTTTAATTAAATTTATTCAGAACGTTGTCCATCCGCATTGCTTCAGTTTGACAACGCAATTTATTCACTGTTAGTAGCTCAGGAATTTTTTGAAATGATTACATTATATTTGTTTTATAAAATTTTTGAACTCTTTGGTTTTATGCAAAAAAATACGAAGTAAATTAAAAAGTTTAGAAACTACAACGATTGTGCAATTTTCTCATTTAAATTATATAATTAAGAGTTTAATTAAGGCCATGTATATTTCTCCATCTCTTGCCCCAAGCGTCAAGCTTAAAATATTTTTTCGCATACGTTCACCATGGTTAATCAATTGGTGTCTGCAATTATGGAGGCATTATATATTTATAAAAGGGCACCATACAGATGACTGATATCATGCCAGCCCTGCGGTGGCGCAGTGTGGTAACGCGTTCTCCTAGTGCCCCGCCAATCAGGGTTCGACTCCCGGCAGTGAAAAAGAACGCTTACTCAGAGATCTCATAAAGATCGCACTGCTCACTGTAGTCCGGGGTTTGGTTCCCTAGGCCTTAAGAGGTTCGGATTCCTCGGAAAACAGTAGGTCCCGGCGCAGCATGACCACTGTAGTCTTTGAGCCGTAAAACCAAAAAGAAAGAAAGAAAGATATCATGCCACATCATGTGTGTTAGTGTGTATGTATTTATATATATAAACTTGGGTGTAGAACCCTAACTCAGAGAATCAGAAGGCGATGATTATATTCACTAGCACAATGGATCTCGAGTTAAAAATATCCATGGCATAAAAGGGAATAAAAATCTTATTCCCAAGATTTTCAGAAAAGAATATGAATATATATATACACTTAAGCCACATATAATCACCTAGGGATCTAAGCACAAACTTCAGCTATCTGTAAGTTATAGGCATAGTCCTGATTAGATAGAGTCAATAGAATCCTAGGCCGACGCATCAGCCACCATTTTGTTGTACAATTCGGGTTTTATTTAGCTTGGCTATAAAAGTTTTCTTCATTGGCGCAGTGATCGCCATTTTGGCATAAAAAGTATTCGACGAATGTAAACATTGGCGCAACTTTTAAAATGTCGCCAATAAATACAATTTGCAACCACGATCACGTGATACAATGGCAACAAAATGGCGGATATGCGCCAGCTACCTTTTTTAGGTCACCGTATAACTCCTAAGAAAAAATTCGTTTGTCTGAGATATACGCACTGAAAGCAGGCTCATCTGATATTTGGGAATATGATTATGATACTAATGAGGTATGCAACATTTGACGTTACACTTGAATATATGGAATTGTTCATGCATGTTTTGTCACCATAATCAGGTAAACAGTACTGAAATTTAACATAGTCAACTTTCTACATTGATATTATTCAATAACGCATTTAGACTTATGGAATTCTCTGTAAACATTAACGTGCAATCTTGAATTATGTGCAAAACCATAATCGTTTGCACAACACTTAAATGCCAATTGCATAATCTTATTTGACTGGAATTGCGGATCTTGTTTTATCTCTATATTTAATAAAGAATCTTGATCACAGGCATGTCCCGAACTCGAGATATCCTTTGCATGCAAATCCGCCAATTATGAGGATATGATTTAATACTACCAACGCAGGCGGAAATTTAAATTTGGCTATTTGTACTCGAGCTATTAGAGCCCTAGAACAATTATTTAAAACCTCTGTCGAAATAATTTTTCAAGTAGCAAGCGTTTGTTGATAGCACTTCGCTAACCAGCAGTTCTCCTTTCCTGGAGAAACATCAAACGAAGAAAACATAGGACACCAAAGGAAATGGCTGAATGATACCATCCAAAGGAAGTTATTTGAAGCGAATTGATTTAGGGGAGGAGAGGAAAAGGATGCGTCCCTTTACGACGTTTTCCTCCTAATTCCTTTAATGATGAGCCAATAGAAGATTCGGCGTGGTGTGCTAATTAATTGTTGCTATAGATAAATGGCTAATTAGAATCTGATGGCTTGTGTTTATGATACTTGAAAACTTGGCATTTAATATAATTAATGTCTGCTATTTGTTAATGATATATTTATATGTCTCAAATATTTTTTTAATTTTTATTGAGAAGTAAATATTTTTTGAAATGAAGAGCTTTTTAACCATTATCTGTTTTCTTTAATTGCTCCTCATTGCTTCCTTACTTCACGTGCTTCAATTTAAACAGCCATATTTTTAACTGGAGTTGGGGAAAAAAAGTTTCAACTTTTAAACTTTGGATTCAACTATCTGACAAAATAAAAAATCATGAATTAAATTTAAATAGAAAGCTGGTTTTTTGTTTGTTTTTTAAATTAGTGTATCGTCAATGTTTATCGAATTAAAATATTCGTAATATTACATCTTAAAGAATAATACACGTACATATAATAATTTATTAAATTAATGCCGAGCTTAATTATAGTAATTTTCGCATCATAGCCGATGATGTGGTTGTATCAGATTAGGATTGTCCAATCCTTTTGTTAAGTGGGCCACTTAAAAAATTTCGACGGATCTCGCGGGGTAGCTGTTTCAGCAAGCTCCCTAAAAAAAACATCAAAGTTTCTTCTGGCTATTTTGTTACCACATGGAAAGTTGTTATTACCACATGGAAAGGGGTCCCCTATGTCGTCCATGCGGTTTTTCCTATGTCTGAAAAAAAAGGGAAATTTTATTTATTCTGAACAGTTGTCGGCAGGCCGGATTGTGGCACGTCACCGTATGTTGGACAGCCCTGTATTAGATGATTAAATACTTGCAAAGACAAGAACGATGTTCTGCGCCTGAAGGGAGGCGAGCCCACATCTCCCGAATTTCCGGTTAAGAGCTCTACGTATTAAGCTGCAGAGGACGATCACTCTCTCCTCTGTGAGCGAATATAAGGCTTTCACTATGGATAGGTTCGCAAAGAATGGTGAAGCACTTTGACTGCTTTTTAACAACTGCTATTTCATCAACTAATACAACCACATTATCGGCTATGAATGAGAGAATTACTCTAAGTATTAACGCTGGTCTCGCTTTTCGGACATCTGGCTTCTTTGACTTACCGCCTTGGTTTAAAAGGCAGAGAATTTAGTCAATTAACCTTTTGCATTTGACGTCATAATTCCCATAATGCTCATGGAGTATCTAAACCGTGGTCAGAATAATTATTCTAGTTACTAGTCAATTGCTTTAGCATCAGTAGATTCTGCAGATTATCACATTTATTGTGGTGGCCACATAGCTACTGCAGAGACCCCGTTTTCCAACAAAAAATAATTTATCCCAAAGTTTTAAAAGGCAGAAACATATAATTACATAGTATTCATTTTCCTTTGTGATTATATTGAAACAGTAGACCTAAATAAACCCTTCCGTTTATCAACAACAGCGAAGTGAAGCAAGATGTAGTAAGTGTGATATTGAGGCGATTCGCGTTCCCTCGGTCAGATGCCCTCCTTTAGTATTTCCCAAGAAATTTAACGACTAGTTGAGGCATCTGGATAATTAAAATCCTGAGAAATGCAGGTGCCCCATGGCGAATGTTTCCGCTTTTCTCACACGAACTACAGCAACATAACATCTTTATGTGTTGTCCCTGACGGAGGTCCGAACGGCACCTCCCGTAAAATCAAGTATTAAAACCGCCACGTCACAAACGAACTGACCAATCATATCGTGTGAGCGGTTACGCAATCATTTCCTTCAACTTCAACCCAAGCCAACATCATGCCACAGACCACGGACAACTTTCGTGCACCCGCAGCTACCTACAGCTACACATGTATTTCTTCGCCGCGACTCGGTGAGAAGGCCACTTCAATCACCCTACGACGAACTGTTTGAAGTCATCAGCCGCAACAACAAAGTATACAAAATCATGGTGAATGGAAAACATCAGTCGGTATCGATCGACCGCCTGAAACCAGCCTTCCTAATCAGTCGTGCAACCGAATAGCCTCCACTTACGTTAACAGTGAAAAGCTAACGCCCTTCATCATCAGTAGCAGTGCGTCGCGAGAAGCCTTCACCTACGGCAACTGCGCAAGTGCAACAGCCCTCTCGATCGGCAAACACAACGCGTTCGGGAAAACGTGTTCGATTCCCGGACTATTTCGTGGCATCGTTCTGAACTCTAGCACGATCCCACTAGAAAGGGAGTGCTGAGGCGATTCCCGTTCTAACGGTCAGATGCGTCCCCTTTAATATTTCCCAAGAAATTTAACGACCAGTTGGGGCATATGGACAGTTCAAATCCTGAGAAATGCAGGCGCCCCATGGCGAATGTTTCCGCTTTTCTCACACGAACTACAGCAACTTGACATCTTTATGTGTTGGCCCTGATAGATGTCCGAACGGCACTTTCCGACCAATCAATGATTAAAACCGCCCACGTCACAAACGAACTGACCAATCATATCTTGTGGGCGGTTACAAAAATCGGTTCGATTTTCAACTTCAAAACTGTTAAGACATATATTCCTGCTTCATCAATCGTGAATGAATGAATGCACGCCAGAATACGCTCCGATAATCAATACCGTTTTCGCATGTTGTATATAGTGAAGTGTTTAATAAATGGTAATGTTCAAGCAAAACGTCTCTTA
The DNA here is from genome assembly GCA_006491805.2 of Dysdera silvatica. Lineage (NCBI taxonomy): Eukaryota > Metazoa > Arthropoda > Arachnida > Araneae > Dysderidae > Dysdera > Dysdera silvatica. The sequence goes on from QLNU02013614.1 coordinate 17,236,542, forward strand.
AAGGCTCTTCAAAATATTTGCCTTCTGAGATTTAGAGTCAATCGTGTCAACCATACTGTCGCGACGACTAATACTCCGGCAAACTACGGAGACATCCCCGGTAATATATCCCTGGCTGATTTTATTTTGAAATACCCCTCTTAAACTTAGCTTTATTATTTTCTCTTTACCAGTCACGTTCGGATCAGTGAAGAACATTAATTTGTAATGCTAAACTCAGGTCAGTCTGTTTTATCGTTGTGTTAACATTTTTGAGGGTCCGCTAATGACATAAGTACGGTTTTGCTAAAATTATGCCATGTTTTTAACTATTGGTAATACACATAAGTATACTTAGTTACGCATAAATACACTTAAAGTGTGGAATAATTTTTCCCATTCCGTCTAACTCCTTCTGCTAGTCTTAAGGATTCGGTCTCCAAATGAAAATTTTTGGATGGCTTGGATGCACTGTATTTGTTTTAATCTACGTATTCTGACCTAAGAACACATTACATGGAGCATTCGAGGTGTTCCATAGACAAACAAGTATACAAGAACTACTTAAATTATATAACAAAATATATAAATATATAATATATGTCATAAAACTTCCTGTGCAGAACATATTGGGCGGATACATCACTATCTGCATTCACTCACTTCTTGTTTTTTCGTTTCTGCTGTTTTGATTCTAAGACAGTAAGGGCCATATACCGGGACCTGCAGTTTTCCAAGGAATCTAAAATTCTGCTGGCAAGCGGACCAAACTCTGCAAAAAAAAAAAAAGACACGCCCAGTACTATAACATTGGGAGTCGAACCCGGGTTAAGGGTACGGTTGATGAATGCGTTCCTTTCATGCCCAATCTAGGATAGTGAACTTACATTTTGCGGAGGTTTGTTTGGATTTTTTATGGCGCAAGAGCATCTGGACTATACTGCGCCACCATTTTGCGGAGGGGTTAGGAAGAGTGACCGATGAAGACGGCGCTGTAATCCCAGTGTCTGAACCTCTTAAAACCTGAGAAACCAATCCCTAAACGATAGAGTAGCTAGTCGGTAATCTTTTTTTTTTCCGCTCTACGCCATTGGCAGTTGAATTAACGGCACTTGAAGTCTGTTATTAGTATTTGAATAAATCGAGCACTACGCAGGCATTTCGATCAATTTAATACCAGTCTCTTTGCAATTTGGTTTAAATAGTAGTCCATGTACTACACCATTCTGCGAAATAACTGGCAACAATATATATACGTTCGTAAAGAGATTATATATTGTCCTTCGTAGCTCAGTGGGTAGAGCCTCCGCCCGGCAAGTGGAAGGTCGTGGGTTCAGGTCCCACCGAAGGCAGAAATATTTATTTTCTTTCGAACGTTTCACCATCTAATCACGCCATACCATCGGCGTTGGTATCACTACGCCAATAAACGTTGATTGATATTGTTGTTTGATTTAATGTTATTAGTGTGCTGCTGTAAACAGTTTTAGTTATTTCTTCCAACTCCTTTCTAAGAGAATGTTAAATTCCACATAACACACAATACAGGACAAATTTATGTAGGTGGAATCGTGTTAGATTATGGTGTTTTACGCATGGTTTACAACATAGATATAAATTTTGCCCATTGACATCCGCCTGGCAGCATTGGGTGAAATCTACAGAGCCTGATACAGCCCATGCCATCCGAGGGAAGTAAAGGTTGTTGTAACATTTAGATGAAGCAGTATAGCAATACCTTATCATTATAATAATGAAAGTGCAATGTACGAAAATAAAGCCCCTTACAATTCTAATATATACATATTTGCGGACAGGTGGATAATATTTTTTTTTACTCCGCTTTTGGTATTCTTTTCAAAGAATAGGGAGAATTTTCCGAAGTACCATTATGGTAAACGCGTGACTGGTAATATATTCGATTACTCTTCCAAAATAAATAAGAGTACATGAAATGCGGGAAAAAAAAGCGCGACCAGGAAACTGGGAAAAAAGTTCGAAAGAACACTGTCTACCAAACCTACAAAGAAATTATAGTTCCTCATGAATGATGGATGGATTTCGTGGGTACCAAGACCCAAGGGTTTCCTAATAGGATCTTATAAGACTAGAATAACCCGAACTTCGGATCGTTCATTCTCGATGCTGACATTTTTGGGGAGAGAGTGTAAGGGAAAAAAGGGAAATTTCAGAAATTAATAAAAGATTCCCGCAGATCGGTGAAGCTCCGTATTTCTCACCAGATGTGACGGTGTAAGCTATAAAAGAGGTATTTGTATTTAGCCCTTCAAAATTGATTTCGCAGGTAAAATCTTTTATTTTGAGAAACAAAGGTGACTTAAAACTCATCGCTATAAATTTAATTTATAAAATTTAAACGATTCATTTTTATTTTGTGTCCTTTTTTTTTTCGCCTGTTAGTTTTAATCATTTTAGGCAAAGGTCGCCCTTTCGCCTTACACAAAATCGCTAAACATCAACAGCATCTCTTAATAAAAAACCCGGAAACACTAAATTTGAAATAAAATAGATAAAGAATACTGTTCGCGCACGAAAAGAAGTCCGGTGGAACAGTTAGAAATAACGAGTGGTGACGTCACAAGCAAACAGTCCCATTACAAAGGAGGACACCAATTTGAGAACTTAATATTTGAGTCGACAGATCTTCACTATAAAAAGTCCAGAAATTGGAGTCCCCTTCAGTTGTAATGAGTTAGTCCGTTTGTTACGTCACCTCCACTTATTTCCCGTTCTAACTGTTTCATTGGACTTCTTTTCGTGAACGAACAGTACTTGACGATTGACACAAATTTGCACGATGAAGCTTGGAAAGATTACCTTTGTAAAGCATTTGGTAAGTTTGTTTGGATTTTTATGGGTCAAGAGCAATACTGCGCCAGCATTTTGTAAGTGGTTATGATAACCCTTTCTGCTTTGCTCGTGTTATATTGTTCAAGACCGGTCATCAGCACCTAAATGCTTCAAAGGGATTCGAACCTCTCTGATCTAGTGAAACAAACCCCGAAATACGGATTGGCCGAGAAAGCGCTACTGAATAGCAGGGGCTTCAGTTCGGGATTTGCGGTATGTTAAGCTGATTACGCCATCTTTTCACCATTCTAATGCCCTCGTGATGTGATTACTGTGTACAATGACCACACACTTAAGCCATTTCTGTACACCGTACAGAAATGGCTTAAGTGTTTAAGCTGTGGTGAGTTTCAGAGAAGGCACACAAAGCACGTACCTAGAGGAAGGGAGCAGATAAAAACTCAACGATGTCCCAAACCCGGAAATGTTTAGAAAAGGGTTATGTACACTATCGTACACAGTAGTAAATTGGGCAGGGGGAGTGTGGGATTGGGAAGAGTAGCCACCGATGGCGGCGCTGTAATCCTGGACAGGACGCTCAGATAGCGCAACCAACCGCCAAGGCGGGTTAGAGCTACACAGAGCGGGTTGTGGGCATGCACAGAGTGGGTTGATCGGGCCATAAACAACCATTGCGGTGCAATTTTGAATATATACATATAAATATATGGAGTTGTAGCCATGTATCTTGTCCCATTATACGCCTATATATAGTATATATATAACAGCCCCTCTCATAAACTTTCTGCGTAGGCTAATGGTTCGGTTGTATAATTACACAAATATAAACTGAATGTAGGTTTAATGTCTGTTTGATAAACAGTAAAACCCGTCTTAATGACTAACTATCCAGAGACCACCTTCCTTAACAATCACTTTTTTTGAAAACGGATTTCCTCCCACCACATAGCCCCAATGTTAAATGTACCTTCATTCAGGTACCACCTCTCTGAGAGACCGCTTTTTCACCGAACCGGCGGTGGTCGTCTTAGGGAGGTTTTACTGTAAATTGCTCGTGAATAGAGAAACGTAAATTCACAGACAATATAAAGTTTCGAACGGTATTTGCGTGGTCACGCTTGTTACACGGGTGACAGTTCTATCAGAAAATTTGGCAGCAGAAATTGTGGGGAGGGGGGTTGGGGAGGAGAAGTATAAGAGCCAAAAAATAAATTCTTAGTCATTACATAAAACTATTAGTTAAAATGTAAGTTTTAATTAACATGTGACAAAGCAGTTTAATATGTAATGTATTAAAATTAATGTGTAAATATTCAAAAATGCCATATACACGATTTTTTTTTCTAAACTACTCCTTTCTATGCAAGAGAGAAAGTGGGTGGCAATACATTCTGGGTCTAGAGGTGGAAATACATTCTATGTCAAGAGGTGGTAATTTTCAACATTGGACAACTGGATTTCGATTACAATGATAATTACAATCACGAAAAATGTGATTGACAGCATCAAAGTAATTAATTCAATCAGAATTCAAAATAAGTACTTTAATGGATTGGACGAATTTTACAATCAACGAAGTCACGTCTTGAAATGAAATTCGCTATCGAGTACTTTTATTTAATTCTCTTGTAAAAGCTCGTTTAATTAAGAGCAAGCTTTACAGCAAACCTGAGCTGTCCACAAACAAATGTGCATTCCAAATTACCTTTCGAAAACTTTGTTTTCTTTAGTTATTCAGTAAGAGTAGAGTCAATATTTACCTTGCAAAGACATTGCGAACAACTACACGGACAATTAGTCTTCCTGTCGCCAGCGACATTTGTTAAAAATAACTTGGCTCATTTGAGTATTAAGCAAATTAATTAAGAACTCAACAACGATTAATATTCTTAACAACTCATTTTACGAAATGTAAAGCAAGGAATCCTTATTGCGTAAATGGAGACATGGAGTAATCAGTTTTTTAATTGCCAAGCGTCTCAAATGGGCCTCATGAGAAATAAACCATCCATCCATCGGTCTTTTAGTAATCTCACAATTAATTGGCTTATAATTCAGGTGTTATTAGAGATCATTTGCGACTTCAGAAGTGTAGAGTCAATATTTCTTCGGGGAGATTTGGAATACAGCATTATTCACCATACTTTTGATCTCTTCTGTATAATGAAACTTTATTACTTTAGTAATTTGTCATAAATAATTCCCAGAAACTGAAGTTAAAATTAGTTTACGTATATGAAAGGAATTGTAATTAGAAAATATTAATTACGGAAGTTTTTAATTCATTTCCTTCTGTTTAGTTTCTTACCATTTCCTCTTTTTCTGTTCGAAGACAACTGCCCAAAAATCATTAAAATATATATACTTTTAAACTATAATCAAAATAAATTATTGAATATATTTATAATAAATATATTGGTATTTGTATAAAGCCCTTAAAATTTTAATCATAATTATATTAGATAATTTAAATATTTATAAACTAATGTATAAAATATTGTAGAGTAGGTATTAATACGGAAAGTATCTATACTTTTATACAGGAAAATAATTAGCTTATTTGGCCTAAAAACTTCTAATGAGAGCTGAAATGCCAACTGTTTCATATTGGGGATATCTATGTTATATAGATATATATACATATACTATATATACACACAACATATCCGAACGAGTAGATTATTCCTTAATATGTCTGATAGACACAGTAGTACGTAATATGGATAGAGCATATGGTGATATCTAATATAAGTAATGTATACAGTAATATCTGTAGTGTCAAATGGATGCATTATTGCAGGATCTTATGTATAAATACAATTAGCACTAATAAACAAAAAAATTCAACATTTGCAACTGCAACATTCAATGTTCAGAAATTCCTTAAAATATACATTGAAGAGCTAAGACATAATGACCACCCCCACCGTACGGGAATGGGCTCGCCTGGATGAACCAAAGGGCATGTGAGCAGGTGAAAAGGGTATTTGACGGCTGCCGGTGATTCAGAAGCCTGCGCATGAATTTCTCTTCATGTCCTGGCTGCCTAATTTACCGGATCTCAACCCCATATAGTATATATGTGACATCATTCAACGGTGGCTCAAAATTCACCGTCCCGAATATTCCGGGAATTACGTGACTGCTCCTTGCACATCTGGTACTGTCTGTCTCAGGCCACTTACCAAACACACTGGTCGTATCCATACCAAGGCGGGTTACAGCTGTTTTGGGTGCCAAAGGTGGAACAACACGCTATAAGGAAGGTGGTCATAATGTTTTGGCTCTTCAATTTAGTTACACAAGCATTGAACAGCCATGTAATTCAATAATAGTTCCTTGTGTAAATTAACATTAGAATCACGACAGCGGCCAACTTGACCACTTGTGAAGTTTAAACTCAAATATCTTTTAAACCTTTCGTGTTTGAAAGCTAGAAATTCTTGACTTTTCCTAAAATATGTTCCTAATAGCATATATAAAGTTTTAAAAAAATACATTACAGAGAACCGTAGTTATAAGCATATACGTGGAAGCGGTCGATTTGACGGCGTTGTCGTCTTTATGTAAGTAATTGTTATAATATTAATTAAAAGACGTAAGATGATGTATAAAGTAATGATAATAAATATGGTATATACATACAAAGCATAATAATTATGCGAACATCGTGGAATTATTCAGATTTTTTTGGCTGATTGAATTTCAATATGTGAAACGAAATAATTTGGCTTCATTATAAGTCAATCCATTAATCAGTTTATTTACATGCATGAATGAATTAGATACACAAAAACATTATTAATCAATTATTAATGTTAATTATTAACCTTAGTTATTAATTACAAACGTAAGTTATTAATCACTAACGTTAATTTTTAATTATTGACGTTATTAATCAAATATTAACGTTATTCTATCAATTAATGAAATCGAGAGGATCGTAATATAAAACGGATGGCCCTGAAAAACATTTGTCTTCAGCGGGACCAAATATAAACAACGTGGGAAATAATTGCAACGGATGAGAAGGATAAGAAACATTAGTCATAATACATGTCAAATAACAACCTTGAAAAATTGTACATAGCTTTTGTTTGCTTAAAATTTTTGCCATTAATTTTAATTTCTGTCCCGGTTTACGTAACTAAAAATTGATAATAGCTGAAATTTTACTTCTACATTTTTTTTTTCCTTTTTTGCAATTTTATGACTATAAATTTAAAAATCTTTTTCATTTTTCATGATATAACCCAGGCTAAAGTGGGGCGATCGCCCCTCCCCCCCCCGCTTTGGATCCGCAACTGATGTAAGATTATATTTAGCTGACATTATGATTTTAAAGGATAATTTTTTTCCCGTAAATAATAGTTTCCTGAAAAGAAAATATGTGCTAAAGATTTTAATTGCTAAAATTAACCTAATTATTGAAAATATTAAATGAATATTACTGGGATTTAATCTAAATACGTTGGTATTGTTGAAACAAAAACAAAATTGTATTTATTTATAGTTTTTTAAAGAATATCCAAGGGCGGTCGAAATGGCCGCAACTGCGGTTCTATACCTATATCAAAAATTAGATATCATTGGCTGATATTAAAGAAATTATCAGTTATTAAAAGTAGTAATTACAATCAATGTTAAAAATTTTAAAAATTGACATGAATTATTTTCTACATCTTTCCTCTACTAGCCTTGAGGTGTTAAAGATATTTAGACCAGTCCTATCTTTAATTTTATGACTCGAAGCAGGTCTGGATTCCGCAATTATTTCCCGAAGTTTTAGGATATTGGATGGAATTGAAATATTTATCGAAGTAGACAAATCGTTAATCAGTGCAGGACAAACTTCCCGATAATTATTTAAGAACTCTGCTTACCTGCGAAAATCTAAGACTTCATAAGGTAGGAAAAATAGGATCATTGTATTTGAGCGAAATTTTGTGTCGCAACTTGGAATTTGAAAAGGATTTAACTTGATGATAACTATATTTATATGACAGCTGAAGTATTGATTGTTTAAACGCTAAAACGTGCGCGAAAGATTTTATCTAATTCCGCAGGCGTATTTATTTATTTTAGAGCAATGCCTAATTAATTAATAGAAATATATTGAAGTAAAACTAGGCTTTGATTTTTCATAACCATACTTCGTGTACTCTTGAATTATATTTCTATCATATGCAAATTTCAAATAAATGAACAAATATAAAATTCCAGTTTCATTTTAAAATATTTAGGGCTTATAGAGATGCATTTACTTAACCAGTCAACATATAGAACTTCCATCTTTTGAACTCACATATAATGACGATTCCCGTGATTTGAAATTGCTGTACATAACGTAGAAAAGATGCTCACATATATCGAAGTATCTAAACACCGAAATTGTTTATGGAACCCTCAATATATCGATAATTTACTATCTACAATTCCAGTAATTCATTTCTATCAGCAATGTATGAATTAATCGTTAATTAATAATTTTAAATATATTGGAATTATTTCAAGAGCATAGATACGCCTCCAGATCATTAGCATTGAGCTACTAATCAGGGTTCGACTGTCAAGGGTGCCTGCTCCGCCAAAAAACCGACTGTCAATTCATTAAAGTTCATGGGTTGGTTCTCTCGGAGTTTACGAGGTTTGTAATCTTTCGAAAAATGTGGCCACTTCCCAACGATGGCATGGTGTTAACTCATTCATCTATCTTGCTATTAACCCCAGGGCTACTCCCAATGGAATCGACGAATGATAGAACGAAAGTCTTTCTTGCCCACCCTAGCCAGAGGTTTGACTGCCCTCGGCATCAGAAGTTCAGTTTCCCCGAAAACCGTTGGTCCGGGCGCCGCATGAACTTTCCTGTTTTTCCGTTACAAGAACACGAACGAGCACTGAAGCTAATTTCAATTTTATCCGGCAATTTGGACTCTAGTAGTAGCTTAAGTTACTAATCGGACTTAGTGTCGTTGGCCCTGCGGTGGTTCAGTGGTAACGCGTTTATCCAGCACGACATTATCCCGGGTTCAACTTCCAACGATCCCTCCCCTGCAAAAAAAACTTACTAACTACTCATTGTAGTCAGGGAATTGGTTCCCTAGGATAGAAGAGGTTCGGATTCGTCGGGAAACTAGAGGTCCCATAGCTGTGTGATCCATGTTGTCCTTGCGCCATGTTGTCTTTGAGCCGTTTAAAATTCCTGAAATAAAAGAAACTTATCTAGTAGTAAAAAAAAAAATATTAAATTGAAGCACATTTGAACAATAATTTTAATAATGAAAGCTTATTGATAGAGAGTATTCAAAATTTTGATGTCTTAACCTTCACTAATTTAAGCTACTTCAAAAGCCATTAGTGACAGTTTCGACATTATATTGCATTTGTGTTTTTATAGTTCATCATTGGTAGAGAATAGATTTTTTTATTACGACTTTAATGTTTTAATATCCTGACAATTAAAATTTATCTGAGTGCAGACATAGTATGCAATAAAGATGCGAGTAAAATAGTTTTTAGAACAGGTAAAATGCACCAGGAAATTATGCGAAGATATTTTTTTCAGCATTTCCTTTATGCAAGATTAATTCTTATTTGTCTATAAAATGAGCCATTATTTCTCTAATTAGGACACCAAAAATTTTCAAAACTTATCACTTCGTTAAATTATCTTTTTTTAATGAATTAAAAAATAAGTTTTGTACTATAATTAAAGAATTTTATGCAATGTGTGTATATACACTTGGATTTAATTCGCTGTTTTTTTCAAATAAGCTTAAAAGAAACTGTTCCAGCATGACGTTATTTTTAGCTTTATCATTTGGTTTCCTACCAAGAGCTGGTTTCTTGACTATTTCATAAGTAATGCTAAATATTAGGCGCAATTTAGGGGTTTAATGTGG
>QLNU02013614.1:17262627-17285246 GCA_006491805.2 Dysdera silvatica
GTTTCGTCACTTTTTTTTTCGGACACCGAAAATTTGAACGGATTCCAAAACTACAAATGATTGGATAATCCATGGATCAAGGTATTATTCATTGTTTTTTTTAAATGAAAACGTAGGTGGATGCTTCTGAAAAGGTTATTTTGAACTTGGAAATTAAAAGATATGAGATCGATGCACTGTGTGCAAGACATCCGTTAGTTAGCGCATGAAATGGCGTCTCCCAAGCAACGATTGTTAACTTGTTCCGACGCGCGTGCTCCGCAACTCCAATAGGCCTAAAAAAACCTCATTGACGCAGAATGAACCTTGTTGTCCTTGTGCCATAAAAATGCAACCAACCAACGAAAACCTCCGAGAGTGATTCTAGTACAGACGAAGCCTTGATGCTGGAACTTCGCCGGAGGGATCCACAAGTTACCGAAAGACTTGGCTTTCCAGGACTTTCTGATTGTTGATGACAATGTGCAAGCATGTACAGAAGTCATATCGGATGATCAAGTAAACAAGAGTGCCGAAAAACAATCCGTCGAGGACTGAGGATTTGCCGAGGCAACCTCAAACACGGATGTAGAGGAGCTAAAACGCCGTCACAGCTTTTTTTTTTAAGGCCTCTCCTGCACCACATTTTGTCTCTAAGCCCCCTTCCCCAACCATACCACAAGGGACAAAGCGTTCTGGCATTGCTTAATTTAACGTCTACACTACTGATCTCAAGACTTACGATCAAAAGAACACACAGAATGACTCTCAAGACTCTGCGTTCCTTTAAGCAGATAATAATTCTGAAATGCATGCCAACATTAACTGTATGGCAATGGTTTTCAATTAGTTTTATCGCGGACCACTTTATATCTTTTATTTCAGTGAGCGAGCCAGAAGATATGAAAATCGAAATTATCTTACACTCTCTATAGACTTTGGAGTAACCAGGGGCGGCTGGGGAGCTTACACAATAGAAATTTCCTGATACAATAAAATAGTATTGAGATGAGAGCTTTTGCCCCCTATCGAAAAAAATAGCCCCTTACAAGAAAATTAATCCTCCAGAAAAAATAATTTTCTTATCTTTCGTAGCCGGGTCAATTTTTGCAGTTCGCAGGCCGGATCTGGCTCGCTGACCACCTACTGAGAATCAGTATTTTATGTAATCGTATATTTGTCGAAGTGTTATCAAACAAACAAGAATTACTGATTTTATTTGAATATGCAACAAATAAAGGAAAATTGCATTTTTCCTTTTAAAAGCAATCTCCATTTACAAACTTTCGATTTTACGAACTTTTTTACTATCCCCACGAATTCGCAAAAAAGCGAGTCCACTTTATTTAAATTTGAAAAATAAATAAACGTGTTCTCATACAGAAGAGCGTATTGTGTAAGATAGTTTTCTGGAAGCTGTCCCTTAAAATGCGTGTTCATGTACGTGTTTACTCTTTCTATACGTGGTTGGCTTTATTTTGCAGCACCTGAATAATTTTATGAACCGGAAAATTATAACTGTATTAAAAAATATGCCTTACCATCTCGAAAATTGTATTTTGTACGCTGTAAGACGAGAGAAATCCAGTTTTCTTGAAGCTATCTCTTGATATGTTTGCTCTTGGCGGTTTTTTCTTTCTCTTTCTATGTGCATATCCCTCCATTTTACCGAACCAGAATGAAAATGTGTTTATAAAGGGGTGTTCAAATTCTAGAAAAAAAAGAAAACATTGGGTTTCTATGTCCGAAGTTGTATTTTTCCCCAACGTGTAATATAAGAACAAGTCTGGTTTTTTAAAGATTATTTCAAAAATGCGTGCTCTTCTACTTTTTGCCTTTTCTATATACGGAATTTCTATTATTTATTATAATTATATCTATTCTTATTTTCTATATACTATACATTTCGCGAACCCAGATTGCATTTGTTATTCACGAGATTAAAATTTGAAAAGAGAAAAAAGAACGCTTTCCCGTCTTCGGGTTTGTACTCGCTTCCCTGTCATGTAAGCGCAAGCCAATTTTCTAGACACGGTCTCTTAATATTCGTTCTCTTGATAGTTTTTCCGCTTTCTATTTGTGTATCACTTCATTTCACAGAACCCGACTGCATTGATTATGGGAAAAATTAAGATTTCAGAAAACAAAAACTTAAAAGTGTGTCCCCTTGTTCGGAGTCGTAGTTGTTACCTAGTGGAATAAGAACAAGGCTCATTTAATAAAGATTATTACATAAATGCGTGCTACCTTCTGCTTTTTTTTTTCATTTCTTTGTGCGCACCGGTTCGCTACACAGCATTACACTAACACTATAAGGTGCGATGATAAAATTTAAAATGACAAATCTATCCCCACTATGGATTTCATAGTTGTTACCCTCTCATGTAAGAGTAAGCCAGTTTTTTTGAGGTTATCTTTTGAAAAGCTTGTTCTTCCACGCGTTTTATTTTCTCCTTTGTATATATATATGTGTGTCACTCCAATTCACCGAACCAGACAGCATTCATTCGGAGGAAAATTAATTTTACAAAAAGTGAAAAATGCTCTCCCATGCCGCGAATCATACTTGCTACCCTATGACTTAAGAAAACGCCCGATTTAATAACAATTACAATAAATATGACTTCTTTTGACCATTTTTACCGTTTATTTGTGTTTGTTTTGCTCCATTTACTAATACCGGACTGCCTTTATTAATCGCGATATTAAAATTTGAAGGAAAAAAACAGAAACATGTCCCATATCAAATAGAGAACTTTCCAAACTATGATGCAAGAACTATGCAGTTTTCTCGAAGCTGTCTCTTAAAATGCTTGCTCTTAGACTTATTTAGCCTTTTTATACATGGGTCTCTTCATCTCACAGTACCAGAATGATTTCATTAGGCGGGAAATGAAAATTGAATTAAAAAAACTACGTTCCCATCTCATTGATAGCACTTACTTCCAATCATGTAAGAGCAAGCCAGTTTTCTCGCAACAATCTCTTCAAATGAGCTGTCTTTAGCGTTTTTTCTTTTCTATATATTTGTATCTCCATTTTGCAGAACCAGACTGCATTTATAATGGTGAAAATTAAAATTTTAGAAAAAAAAATTGCGATTCTATTCCTGGAGTTGTACTTTCTACCCCATGCTGTAAGAACAAGCCTGACTTAATAATAATTACTGTAAAAATGCTTGCTGTTGATCTTTTCCTTCTCTGTATTTCTATCTGCATATTTCATGGTTCTCATTATCGTAGATTATTAGATATAAAAAACCATGATTGCATGAGAGATAATGAGAGCCATGAAGTATACAGATAGAAGACAGTAATGCTTGGAAACCTGTTTAAACTTAGCAGCTGTTCCTTCGACTATTTCAATGTCTTCGTTTAATCCACTGTTTCCCTCATACAGCTTTCTGTAGAATTCTTCAACTCTTCTAAGTATTTCTTCCCTATTTCTTGTTACAGTGCCATCCTCTCCTTTTAATGCAATGATGTGTTTCTTCCCAACAGATAAACTTCCTTTAACAACCCTAAGGCTCTTGTTGCTTTCAATGGCCTTCCTTACTAGCTCACAGTTGAATTTTCTTATGTCTTCTTTCATGCTTTTGCGCAGAGTTTTACAAAGTTCTATGTACTCAATCCTGGAACTGGTATTTCGATTGTCCACCTTCATATCTCTTCGCCTTTTCATGAGCTGTTTCGTCTTCTCAGATAATTTGCTATTGTGCTTTTTACAGGTTACACCACCAATTTCCCCAGCAGTTTCAACTATTGTCTTAACAATGTTTTCATTTGCTTCTGAGATATCAATTTCTTCAATAAGTCCTTCCAGTGCAGAAAAGCGATTTTTTAATTCCAACTTGAATGCCTCGGTATTTACTTTCAGTTTCTTTAAATCCACCCTCTTACTTACTTGTTTCCTAATGAGCTTCTGTCGTTCTAATTTAGTATTTAAGTGCACTTTACATCTCACCATTCGATGATCACTTCCAGTATTAAATCTGTTCAGTACGCTGCAATCTTCAATAATTGATTTCTTGTTTGCCAGGATATAGTCAATTTCACTAGTTCCCCCATTTGGGTGTTTCCATGTCCATTTTCTTTGCGGTTTCTTCTTAAAAAATGAATTCATGATGCTAAGATTTTCAGCTTCTGCAAATTCGATGAGTTGATCGCCACGTTCATTCCTTTCCCCATATCCGTATTTACCAACCGATGTCTCTCCTTTTTAGTTTACGCCCCATCTATAGGCGGTGAAAGATTATAGATGGAGCGTCAACCTAAATTAGCAACGTTTTAACCGGAAACAGAATCTAACTGACAACGCAACCAATCTGTGAATTGTTAACACTTCGTTCTTTGTCACAGTGCCAAACAAACGTTTATTTCTGACGAGAGACGGCCGAAGTCCGTCCGAAATGCGTTGAAATTTGTTTAATAAAATTTCAACTATGCTTAAAAACGTTTTTCCCATTTCTTATTTATTCTGAGTAGTGCTACGTCATCAGATTAATTTGTAATTAGTATTTAAAACAGAATTCTGTAAACGTTTCAATAAAATCTTGTTCCACATTACGAACAGGCAGGAGTGTAGCTATATGGTCTTGCACCCATGGCAAAACTCTCTATATTACGCCCCTCGGTCACAGACATTTTCCCGTGAGTTATTTCAGTCGCATTTTACGCCGTTTCTCGTCTGCATCAATGGCGTTTGCCTTCCACCCCACCCACTAGCCACGGTCCTGCGAACATGCACCGTTAAAAAATAAAAGCACATTCTCATTACCTATCAACAGCTTGTTTCTTAAATTATTCTTCAATATTAAAATAAGGAATCAATATTGCCTTGTAAAAATCTTGTCGTCAGCTATCCTGTTAATAAATTTTCCTGTCATGCATGACATTTGCTAAAAACCGTGGTTCGTTTAACTATTAAACTGATTAACTTCGAATTCAACAGGGAATAATACCCGTAGCAACAATTCATCTTATCAAATATAGTAGGACGCTGAAATTTATGGAGTAAATGGAGATAGGGTTAATCAGTTTTTTAATTGTCAGATATCACAAATACGAGATTCGAGAATTAAGACATTAATCCAGCGTCCTATTATTTCCCTAATAATTAATTGGATTATAATTCTGGTATCAACGCAGATTATTTACTGAATTAGAAATATGCGCTTCTGTGTGTCTTTAAAGAATTTTGCCATAACCTAGCCTGCAGTATACCTCTGATCCCATCCGTAACGGAAATTGGGCTTTAAAAATTTATTATCCGCGATTCCTTGAATAATTCCTTAAAATTATTTGAATAAAGTAGATTATTGAACTGTTCATTACAAAGTCTTAAATTATTTCGCTCTGTTCGAATATCATACAATCTCTCCTGTTCCTCTTTATGAGTAACAGCATCTACAACAATTTCTTGAATATATACATTACAGATTAAAACTACAATCAAGAAACTGTATTGTGCACCTTTATAATAATAATGCACGTATATGTGGAAATTCACTAAATCCACTAAATCCATAATTTTAAATCCCGCAGACCACATTTCGTGAATTTAGTGCAATATAAAGGTGGAAATTGTCATTCAGAATATGAGAATTTCTTAGAATATTATTTTTGTTTTATTATTAATAAAACATTAAAAATGCAAATAATGTCCAGATTTTTCTGCAGACCACCAAAATTTTCTCGCGGACCACCGGTTGGCGACCGCTGTTCTAGGGAGCCTACATTTGGCGCGTAATAGCCGAGGAGAAGGGAATTTATTTTCAATTGACAAATGTAAAAGTGGGTTCCACAAATATCATGCTATTAACCCTTTGCACTCCAGGCTATTCAGCCAAAGGAATTAAAAGCCATATACTGAATGTCGCTCCAGCGGAGCCTGTGGAGTGCAAAGGTTTAAACCTCCCGCGAGTATCGAAATAACAGTTATTACATTATTAATGCCTTTGATTTCCTTTAAAATTAAGTAAAAAAATGTTAAAATTCATTAAAAAATCACAGAAGTTTGAAAATTTGAATCAATAATCGTTTTTTTTTTAGTTATTTGAGAATGAATAGAATAACACTATACCATTAATTTCGATTTATATTATAATCCACCGATTTATAATATTATCCACTAATTTAGACTCTAATGGTAGATTAAATAACTAGGCTTACATATTACCATAATAAGACTAAAATAATCCACCCGCTTTTAAATTAGCCCGCAAGAAATAAAAACTAGTTTAATTATATTAAAGCTCCAAAACAATAAGTTTAGCAATTAAGTTTAACGACAAGCTCATTCGAAATTCCGGTATCTTTTAATTATATTACATTTTTGTTTGCTTCCCCGAACTTCATTTGTTTAAATTAATATAAAAGCCATCCATTATTGCTAGTTTCGATATAGGGTTCCTTAAGAATTTCACATCTGCAATTAATTGAATAATTTTGTTTTATGGAGATTTCTTATATTTTTAACACTATTTTCTTTATTAAAACAACTTTTCTAATACACTTAGAAAAGCTTTTATTTCTGCTATGCAATTTGGTCCATTTCTAACTTTTAAAGTAACTTGTATTTTAATAATTAAACGTTTCTCCATAACAAGCTTTTTACACCGCGCGCGTCTCCGTTGAGTTTTTCCTCCGGCTACTTTTGTCACCTCTTGTAAGGCAGGATTGGTTCCAGAATTCGCAAAATGCCATTATGTGTTTACATTAAACAAGCATTTTAATACTAATGTCATGATCAATAATCAAACGCAGGAGAGGAGTAATGAACTGTGTTCTATTGAGGAATAATAATGTACAATGACGCATTATATTGACATATAAATTAAATCCTGCATCATGTGCAAATCTGTGCAAATCATGTGCAAATCATGTGCAAATCTGTAAGGTAGGTAGAAATAATTGAAATAAAAGACATCATGTAAGCGGAAACATGAAAATTAAAAAAAAAATGGATAACATTAGACAGCGAAATATGGCTAAACATCATCTAATGGAAGCATTATGTAATATATGAGCATTGTGAATATACAACAATTACACATGTGTGTCACAATTAGTAACATAGGATTTTCAAAATTGTTGAAGGGGGCCCCATATCACATATTTATATGTTACGAGGGCGAATCAGAAAGTCTTTGCCCCTATTTTTTATTAGCCAAAATAAGGTACATACAGGTAATTACAAATATACGTACTATTCTACGTACCTTACACTATTTTTCCACATAGTCCCCACACCGGTTCAGACATTTGTCCCATCGCAGCACTAAATTTGAGATGCCCCTGTGGTAGAATTCGTCCGGCTGACTGTGGAACCACCGTCGGACTGCTGTCTTGGCTTCATCGTTGCACGTGAATCGCTGTCCTGCCAGGAACTTCTTCAGCGGACCGAAAACGTGGAAATCACTAGGGGCGAGGTCCGGACTGTATGGTGGGTGGTCCAGACTCTCCCAGTGAAATGACCGGAGCTTGTCGGCGGTTCTGATTGCATACAGTCCGGACCTCGCCCCCTAGTGATTTCCACGTTTTCGGTCCGCTGAAGAAGTTTCTGGCAGGACAGCAATTCACGTGCAACGATGAAGCCAAGACAGCAGTCTGACGGTGGTTCCACAGTCAGCCAGATGAATTCTACCACAGGGGCGTCTCAAATTTAGTGCTGCGATGGGACAAATATCTGAACCGGTGTGGGGACTATGTGGAAAAATAGTGTAAGGTACGTAGAATAGTACGTATATTTGTAATTACCTGTAGGTACCTTATTTTGGTTAATAAAAAATAGGGGCAAAGACTTTCTGATTCGCCCTCCTACAATATATATAAAATTACAATTCACCTTAAATTACTGGAGCCCATATTACTCTACGCATATGGCCCCCAATATACACTATAAGTAATCTTACGCATAGACGTAAGCAGAAATTCGTCAGGAGGGCTATAGGCTCAAAGGCGGGTTATAGACATACAACTCTCATATTCCTATGTTAAATATACAAAATTTCATTACGATGAGGAGTTACAACCCATATCAATACCTTCTGCTTACGTCATTGCGCTTATGTGCGCCAGCTCAAACTGCAAGCATTGGCATGTGTGAGGATATTCAAACAGTAATATGATTAGTTTATATGTAGCTGTTTTTTTACCATTCTCTTAAATAGTAAGTTAATATGCCTTTTATTTACCGATTTCACTTTTGCAATTTGAGCTTGTAAAACTTATTAAAAACTTTGGAAATTTTTTCCATTTATCGGCAAAATTAATACAGAATATCACCATCAATTTTTAATGTTTTAGTATTTTAATAATGGCGTATAAAAAATTAATCACAGTAATTATTTTTTAGTAATTTTTATTATAAATTTAGGCGAAAATGCAAAACCACAATTTGACTATGACGACAGAGAACAAAAGTTGCAGAGCTAGTCAAAATATAAATTAAATTACCATAAAAAAATGTTAAAATAGAAAAATATTAAAGAGTTTAAAAATGCAGCTAAATTATTATTTAATTTCATATTTAAATAAAAAAAAGTCCAAATATTGCTATTTTCTCTAATTCCTAAAGGATGTTAAGACCTTACTTTAAAGGTAAAATTATTAAATTTAAAAAAAAAAGCACAAAGGAAAAAACATCTGTTGAAACAATTTCTTATTTTATAAAATTTTAAATGTCATCAGCGCGTAATATCCCAAGAATTGCATATTTAATTTGATGACGGCAAACGGCTTCATCGCAACATCAAATTACTTTAGAGGGCCTTATACTGCGTGTAAAAGGCGCATCAGATTTGGGCTAAAAAGGCCGTATTTACGGCAATGCTTTTAGATAAAATAGCGCTCATATTCCTGCGGTAAATAATAATGGATCCTAATCATTCTCAACGAGCACACGTACAGACCATTTATTTTGAGACAAGCGCTTAAAAACGTATCAGTGGACGGGTAATCTAACAGAGAGCACACATACAAGGAGCGATTACCGTGGAGGCAATAACAACGTAACGATGTGTTGCAATAATTGAGCTTTCTGCAGGCATACGAAGCTTATTACCTCATAACTAAATTGATAAATGATCAACTTTGTCCATTTTTTCGTCGTCCCTTTACGAGCTGTTGGGTGTTAGTTTTTCGACTGCTGTTGGACAATATGGGGAAACTGCCAGAATGTAGACAATAACCGACCATCAGTGTCATGGTATCAACAGCGTTCATTAATTTTTCGCCGATAATTTGTCAGCTTGAGAAATGGAGGCCGGAATTTTAGGACTGGGATTAATTCGTAAGTGAAATATCACCTAAGTTATTTTTTAAATATAATAGGTAAATTGAATATTCAAGTATATGTACACCTTTCCTTCCACTCCATTCTAAATATGTATAACGAAATATTTATATATCGACTGTTGATGTATCGACTGTTGATATATCGACTGTTGATAATCACATATTGCGTGTACACGGGCTCCTATTTGATGTAGGTGTAAGTCACGGGTTGCGCAATATAAATGCGTCCTACGGGCCACACAGTAGGAGTGTGGTGGTTTCGTTCGATACTCAGCAAAAAATAATCAATAAATAAAAATGAATAAATAATATATATAGTATTTTTAGAAATGTAATTAAATTATATAAAATTGAAATGACAGGAAATTGACAGAAATAGAGATAGCAGAAACACAGTAAAAACATTAAAAATAAAAATAAGCAGAATAACGGTAAATTAATAGAAAAAATCTTTCACTACCAATAAGTTTAGCAACTTCATAGGAAATACAAAAATAGAGTCAGTAAGTAAAAACAAGCAATTTGAGATAAGAAACGGAGATAATTTGACGAAAATAGCATAATAAATGGAAAATGAAAAACGGGATTCCACGTGTAGGAACTTTTTCAAGGGAGGCTCCAAGCACGTGGTCACTAAGTAATAGGATGTTTCTTTGTGGACAGTGGCTTAAGCTAAAAAAATTCCACGCTTCCCGACATTCCAAGAGCGAAAAACGAGCCGAATTAAAACGAATAAAATTCATGAAAATGATAAAAAAATTGGGGGACTTACATTGGGATGCAGACGGAAAAACGATACAGCGAACAAGGTGTGAACAAAGTTAGGCTTAAACGGAAAAGAGCGAAGGGGAGGGCAACAGGGCAGCAGAGTTTCCAGGATAAAGCTAAGGAAGCCAAAAGCGTTAGGAAAGCCTCCAAAATGGACAGATTTCAGAGCAATCTTTTTGTTTTTTTCAGAACCTATTAAGTCTTTTAGTCTGCATTCGAGCAATTTAATAGCTTCTAAAAGGCTTAAGTCTTCAAGGCAAATTCTGTGGATTCTTTTTAATTGAGAAATAATAATATTGCGTTGAACTTTGATGCTTATATTAGATTCGAACCTAGACAATGTAATCACTTTGATCGGAAAATTCATTCTTTTGTCATAGATGCAATTCTTTGCACCGGAATCTTTAACCAGTTCTATATGGAGACCTAAAAAATTAAAGTAATTTTCATTGTCTTCTTCAGTTTGAGATCTTTAGAATAGATGATATTGGTCAATTCATGGAAATCTGGACGGTCGAAAAAAATAATGTCATCCATATACCTAAAGGCTGTAACATCCAAATGCCTTTGTTTTTGCTCATGAAAGTGCAAAAAAATATTAGCAAGGTAGCTAGAGAAAGAGCAACCTATAGGGATTCCTTTAATTTGTTTGAAGAACTTAGCACCATTAAAAGGCACGTTGTCATGCAGACAGTAGTTAAATAAATTAGTCCTGCGATCTTTGTCAAAATTAATTATATCACTATAATTCAAAAATAAAAAGTCCCGCAGTTCATCCATATGGTCTAGCGGCAAACTTGTAAACAGACGCTCAAAATCAAATATCTATATTCCGAATGTTACAGGAGTTAATTCTAACAAGGAAACCCCTTTTGCTGTTCACTGCACTTAATGATTAATTTTTACTACTTAATGATTAATTTTACTACTTAATGTTTAATTTTTACTACTTAATGTTTAATTTTTACTACTTAATGTTTAATTAATAATAATGTTTAATTAATAATAATGTTTAATTAATAATAATGTTTAATTAATAATAATGTTTAATTAATAATAATGTTTAATTAATAATGTTTAATTAATAATGTTTAATTAATAATAATTTTTAATTAATTATAATTAATTAAAATATAATTATAATTAATTAAAATATAATTATAATTGTAAAACTATAATTATAATTGTAAAACTATAATTATAATTGCAAAACTATAATTATAATTGTAAAACTATAATTATAATAATTATTAGCAGCGTTGAGGATAGAGGAGAGTAAAGATTAAAATCATCCCGAAGAGCCCGGGAACCTAAAAGGACGTGACGCCAAAGTTTTTCGTTTTTTCCTTTTTGTTCAATAATTATTAAGTACATCTGAAAATCCTCTTACGATTCTCAAGTTTTCTCTATCAGAAGAGAATAAATATTTTGAGGTGCATATTCTAAAAATTCAATCCAAACCTTGAAACATAACAAGTTTGCATGTTTGTAAAAGGATACAAAAAATGGGGTTTGATAATCGTTTATCGTTCGTCGCCTTTGAAAAATGGTTGTCGGAAGATAGAGATAAGAAATGATTGGGCCCGCGATTTGTCATACCGTCTATGGATCCGCAAATCCTCTGATTGTAAGTTACAATATAATGGATGTAACGTTAGAAATTGAGGGTTTGCAATTGGAGAGAGTTCTTAAAGTTCGGCTGGACGGCGCAGAACTGGAACCCAATATGACACCCTATATCTAAACGACAGCGAGATAATAACATCCTATAGATATAAAATAGAGATGGGTTGTCGAAAATTTATAATTTATAAACTGCTTATTTATATAGAAGCCTATATGACTGTTAAAATTTATATATTTCTATGGCGTTTGGATGCTTTCCCGAGTGGCTTGTAGTGTAGTAGGGCGCCGTACTGCAGAGTTTGGGCATCAATGAATTAACACTAGGTGCAGAATGGCCAGATATTTTGACCATCTAATATTGTGTTACCGTATCTCGGGCTACTGAAGCCGCTGGGGTAACTTAAGTCGTAATGCTGGGTAAATTTTAGACACCGATTCTGGCAACACTGTTTTGAGTTTGATTGTTAACTTTCATGCCATCAATTCCATATTTTGACGAAGCTTTGGGCCACATATTTTAATAGTGTGTATGTTCTAAAATTAAGTTTATAAACCTTTATTTGTATTTAGGATAATTTCGTTTTAAAATTACATAGTAGATAACTTCCATCACCAAAATCATTTTTTAAACATAACCTCAAACAATACTCTTACGGTTGTTATACTTCCTAGATTATATTTCCATTTTTTTGTTATATTTTTAAATTCATTGTTGCTCCCTGTACGGGATAGCAAAGAATATCAAACAATAGTGGTGGCTTTTGCCGCCCTCATCCAGGATGAGGATCTTTTTCTCTCCTAAACAAAAACAGATCTAGTTTGAGCTTGTTTCTACGTGGGTGTCGAAAATTATTGAGTAAAAATAAATCCCCCCCACGAAAACTCACAAAAACTCGCCCCGGAGGCTTTGCGTGTTGACAATTATTTGGCAATTGTGTAATCCCTGAGAAGGGTAATAATATCTTACACCCTTATATACGAAGAAAGAGATAGAGTTTTTCCTGTCCCCTTTCGTCTAGCAGTCAAGAAGCCCCGGGCTCAATTTAGTTACTCTGTTTTGAATCTAAGATGAGGACGGCGTCTCTCTTTCTATAAAAACAAAAAAGCTCTAGCTTGAGCTATTTATACATGGGTGGTGAAAATTATTGTATAAAGCCATTATACTGGGTAAATTTCGAACACCGATTTTGGCAACACATGTTAAATTAAACATCTTGAACTTTTTTAGTGTAAATTAAACATCCGAAACACTAAAATGTAAAAAAATTTACTTTTTACTTTCATTTTTACTAATAAATATCTTGAGCAGTATATGTACATTTATTTTAGCCCTTTATATGGATTTTGATACCCCATCATCAACTAACCTAAGTCAAACATTGAATTCTTCTGCTGGCTTTAGTTACCCCATATTGAGAGGTAACTTAAGCCAACGTATTTTTGTCTTTAACATACATGTTGTAGAAGACTTTCATACATGTAAATATAGAGCGTAACTGTAGACCCAAGTTTTATAATAACTAGTTAATCTCTAAAGTAAATGATGTTGAATTCGCAGATGTTTTAAATTGAAAAGCGGTTTAAGTAACCCCGAGATACGGTACATTAACTTTTCCTCTAAATACAGTAGTTATTTATTGTAGCGTATAGTTATGGAAACGTTCAGGTGAGACATGGATCCAAGAAAGCTGCAGATTCGATGCTTTCGTGTCCAGAAGTCGGAAGTTTCATTTGACTTGGTCACCCACCCGCTTCTGTGGGACAAGGCTTACCTTAGATATCAAGCAGTTGGTTATGACTTAGGTCTTGAGTCCTAGTTTATGCCCTTCGAATCCTCTTTCCCGTATATTTCAATAACCGTAGCTCTTCGGCATGCCATAAGTGCAGTAAATTTGCCGAAACATAGCTTCCAGCACTATTATCATTTGTTGTGCAGAAATTTCTAGACCAGCTGTAACTACGATTTCAATAGTATAATTATTAAATCTTTTGAATCATTCTTTTATACATACTGAAGGATATAACAATAAATATTTTGTAACAGCCTGTCCCACATACAGGGTGTTCCGAAAACGCCTGATCAAAAGTATATAGCCATGATCTTTGTACAAAATGGACCATAGCGACCCTTTACATGGGGGGTCGGAAATAAATAACCACGGAGTTATGGCTATAAACAAATAACAAAGCATGATTGGATAAAAAAAAAGTTACACCTATTATCAACGTATTTGTCCAATAGCGTGTCCAAATGCGTCTAGGCTGTATTATCAAAAAAGTTTCTTATTCGCCACGCATCTCTGGAATGTGGGAGTTAACAATTTCGAGCCAATGAAAATTGTGATTGAAAGTTTGGCTCGCCCCTTGAATTTAGTTTCCTAAATTTGTCCGTCGCCAGTTTTTGGCGAGAATGTCGAATTTTTGGCAAGCTATTTATGAATCAAACCATTGACTTTTTGGCCATTTTATTCCCACTTTCCTGTAAGCAAAAATTAAAAAAAAATTAACATTGGAATAAACTGACATAGGGAAATTAGCACAACAGCACCCCCCGAAAGTGCTTACATAATACTTCAACGCTTCCTACTAAATTTTTTCCATGGTAAATGGAAATACAAGTCCTGCGACCCGGCCACCATGCCGACGCCCATATTCAGAATTCAGAATAAAGCAAGACATAAGCGTACGGGAGAGGGATTCATGTGGGCCATAATCTCCCGCAATTGGGAGAATATTAACACTAGGTGCAGGGGCGGACTGGGTTCTCTCAAAGGGCGCATAGCTTGGATTATAGGAGGGCGCGAGTCCTATAGCACATGGGGGCGGACCGGACAGGGTGCCGGTTGGCCCAGTCCGCCACTGAATAGGTCTGTGGGCAGCTATGATATAGAGGTAAACCTTCTCATTCGAACCAACCCCTTTTAGGAATTTTCTGCGTACGCTACTGGATCAAGGGTAATTTTTCGATACTAACTTTTATTATCAAGCTATTTATTATTTACCTGCAGCACAGACTTTTGATTTCTTCGACGGTAAAACATGAACGAAAAGAAAAGAATCTTCGGAGCATAAAAGTTTATGATTGGCAGGTGGAGGGCATTCACGGATTCAGTACGAATCCCAGAGGTGGGGAGGGTGCAGTGGCGTAGGCAGAAAGTTCATAAGAGGAGGGTTATAGGCTTAATGGGAGGGGTTACAGAGCTACAACTCATATATTCCTATGTTAAATATACAAAATTTCATTGCGATGGCGGGGGTCGCAACCCCCAAAACCTCCGCCTGGCTACGCCTCTGGGAGGGTGTCGATTTGTATGAACGTGCACAAAGTAATTTTAAACAGCATGGTTGGGGGAGGGGCGTCCCAGTAGCGCAGTTGGTAAGGCGTCCGTATACGGATCTTGTTAACGCATGCTGGGCGGAGGGTTTGTTCCTTTTAGTACTGGGCGCCCTTGGCCGCACGGGCCCCTGTGCAATGCACCCTTCCTCCCCTATCGCCTGCCCTGCCCTTCGTAGCAAAAATTGAAACACTCCTTCGGTAAACTTCTTTAATCGGTGTTGCGAGTCTCGAGATATTTATTTTTCAAACTAAACTTCTTGCTTTAGAACTAAGAATGGCTCCCGCTGACCGTGGGGCCCCTTATATTTGTAGTGCAGCGACCACTGAGAGAAATTACCAGCCCTACGTAGGGGCCCTAAAATCAAGTCGCCAATCTCAGCAATCATAAAAAATGCCAACACGCCCGGAAAGCTGTTTGAGGATGCAATGTAGCAACCCCGCGCCGGAGTTGAAATTTTCGGGGGAGACAACTTCTTGGTTTGTAAGCGCCATTGGTCATTATAGATCCCGCCTCTGCGAAATAAAAGTATGCATAACTCCGTTGATATTCATTTCCGACCCCCCATGTAAAGGGCCATTATGGTCCATTTTGCACAAGGATCACTGTATATTCTTTTGATTTGGAGTTTTCGGAACACCCTGTATAATGGCCGTCTGGTCTTAATGAGCCAGTCTACCAATATTCACTTGGCCCTGCGGTGGCGCAGTGTGGTAACGCGTTCTCCTATTGCGCGGCTAATCCGGGTTCGACTCCCAGCAGTGCAAAAAGAACGCTTACTCAGAGATCTCATAAAGATCGCACTGCTCACTGTAGTCCGGGGTTTGGTTCCCTAGGCCTTAAGAGGTTCGGATTCCTCGGAAAACAGTAGGTCCCGGCGCAGCATGACCACTGTAGTCTTTGAGCCGTAAAACCAAAAAACAAACCAATATTCACGCACAAAAATTTCATTTCTTAATTTATTTTCAGGCCTTAAGAGGTTCGGATTCCTCGGAAAACTGTAGGTCCCGGCGTAGCATAACCACTGTAGTCTTTGAGCCGTAAAACCGAAAAATAAACAAATCTTAATTCATTTTGCATGTGGAGTATATATTTTAAATCTGTATTTCTACATTATACGCTTATAGATTGTATTATACCTCAATAAGACCCTAAAGAGTTTAAAAAAAATATTCAATCTGGCTTTTCATTCTTTACGTCTACCATGATGACTGGTACAAACTTAAAACATGGGCAGAGAAATGTATGCTCCGGCTTAGTTTACGTTCAGCTACTAGCTTTTATAGAAAAAGCATAAACTTCAAAGAAAGTACTTTTAATTACTGTTAAAATGTATCATGTAAGCTCATCATTACACAAACTATTTAAGGATAAAATTGGAAGTATCAAGTATTTTCAAAATGACGAGAATGTCAATAAGTAAAACCAAAACTATTTTCGGTAAAAATTCGTTAAATAAAAAATTTCCATTCTAGTTGTAAAATGTAGGATTGCAGAAACTAAGAACCTTAAAATTTAAATTCGACGTTAAATGAACTCGAGGACAAACACACTATTCAAATTGGAAAGCATATGGGCACACAAGTGTGAAAGGAAATTTCAATACCTTTAAGTCTAGTCTTCTAATTTTAAATGAAAACTAGCATTTTAATTAACATAAACAATTAGTCGAATGCAAATTACCATAACTTTGTCTTGGGGGTTTTAAATTAGGATATAATTTTAAATTCGGCTCTTTTCGGCTGCTTTAGCATTGGATAATGAAGTTTCGAAGTGTGGTAACAGCGACTTTCTCTACGAGAGTTCCTTCTATCCGAGATTGTGACCATAAGTCAAAAAAAATTAAAATCTTTGTTTTAATTAAACACAAATTATAATTTATAAAGCTCAATTTATTTATAAAATACAACATTTGCGCTTAATAGTTAAGTAGAAGCATTGAAAGTTATTCAGTTATTCGTATATATTGAAACGTAGACAGTTTATATGACTTTCTAAGTTGTGAATACTTTGATTCCAAGTTTCCTTACATGATACCATAAGTTCATGAGAGTGCGAGCGTTCGCTCTTTACAGCAACTGTTAATCCAGAATTGCATTGCCAGTGTTCTGATGCTAAATAGGCCTAAAGATGGCAAAAGCCGTGTAATCTTTCACGCGACACAGTCAAAAGACCATGTCATGCTACATGTTAATGATTAATCTCTAAACTAATACGTTTCAGAATAGATTAGGCCAACAGATATAGGCAGGCGTACGCAGAAAGTTTATAAGAGGGGGTTATAGGCTCATTGAGGGGTTACAGAGCTACAACTCAACATATTCATGTTATACATAAAATATTACATAGTACTGGAGGGATACAACCCCATTCAACACCCCCTGCGTACGCCAGTTCTAGAAAAATAATCTGAAGTGAGATCCTGGGTTATAGTGGTAAATAAAGAAGTGCCGGAAGACTCTGTTCTTGACGTCATTCTTGGGAAGGGAGGGGCTAAGGGTTAGAATGGAGCGGGAGCGACCTTAAAACAAACAGCACTGGAACGATGTTGCGGCTCCACTAAACCCCTGGCGAGATCGATAACTTAATGTTACCTTTCAATGAATATTTTAGTACATATCCATAAATATTTCCTTCTTTGGACATTCCCTTCAAACATTTTAAATATATTCTTTCCTCTTCTACCTTCTTCCTAGTCATAAAAAAAGATAGACTATTTGAAACAGAGTCATTAATTAGCATTCTTTTCTTAAAAATATTTCATCAAACAAAGATCATTAGCGTTGTAATTGATGAAAATTACTATTATAAGTTCATCGTCTTGTGTTCTGCATATGTTCTCATTGAAATGGGTCTACGTTTTATGGATATACGTTTTTAGTTAAGGTGGAAATTCTGTCTTTGTGTGGCATCAATTTCCAAACCTTTAGGCATAAATGGCTCTTCCAAAACTATTTGTCTATATTTGGTGGGAAATAATTTCCGTAATTTCCCTATTTCCTCATACTCTCGCCCAAGAGCATCAGAGCATCAAGAATGGATGATCCAAAGTTCGGTTATTCCAGTATTATACGATCCCATTATGAAAACCTTGAATAATAAGGCCCCGCAAAACACATCCATCATTTATAAGAAACGATATTTCCTTTGTAAGTTTGGTAAACAGTGCTTTCGTACTTTTTTACGGATTTCCTTGTCGAGCCTTTTTTTTATGTATTTTTATTTCTTTGCGGAAAGTAATCGAATATATTACCGATCAAGCATTTATTGTTATGGTGTTTCGATAAATTTTTACATGCTTGAAACAGTGTCAAAAGAAGTAAAATATTTCGTGTAATATAATATGCTCTTAAAAGATATTGAAAGAAGTAATTGGACACTGATATATGCAATTTTACAATGCATTAAATAAAATAATAAATAACATGAAATATCTGCAGGACGAAGATAGGTAGAGATGTGATGATTAAGTGATATAGTAAGATACCTATGCGCTATTAGATGAGGTTGACTTCAGCGCCCCTGGTGACAAAATTCGGAAGTTATTAAACATAAATCGGGAAGTAAACAAGATACGGCAAAAATATCAATTACAACTTTATTCAACATCGTTCGTTAAGTACGAAATGACATATTATATACACAGATCGGTCAAATTCAGGGCTGTATCCTCTTGGGGCAGCCTTATTTGAAATCCGAAGACGGGGAAATATCTGTAGAATGAATATGGGTAGAGGTAGGGTAGTTAGGTACTGATATAGTAAAATGCCTATTTTCTAATAGATGAGACTACTTTCTGTGCTCCTAGTGGAAAAATTCGGAAGTTATTAAATATAAATAGGAAAATAAACTAGATACAGAAAAAATGCCAATTGCAACTTTACTCAGTATCGTTTATTTAGTATAAAATGATATATCGTGTCTCTACATATCTTCGTTCTACATGTATTTCCCCGTCTTTCGATTTCAAATAAGGCTGCCCCAAGAGGGTACAGCCCTGAATTTGACCGATTTGTGTACACAATATGTTATTTCATACTAATTGAACGATGCTGAAAAAAGTTGTGATTGATATTTTTTGCGCATCTTGTTTACATCCTGATTTACGTTTAATAACTTCCGAATTTAGTCACCAGGGGCGCTGCAGTCAATCTCATCTAATAGCGCATTGGCATCTCACTATCTCACCTAATTGTTATATCACTATCTTCGTTCTACAGATATTTCCCTGACACATGACTATAGTTTTCACCCTGTGTATATGACATGTTTATATTTAGATATTTTTGCATTTTTAATAGATCTTATATGTCCTTATCGTTTAAGGAACATTTCAAGTGATCATTGCCAACTCCATTGGATTATAATACACAAATAAAAATAAATACGTTAGGTATGTATCTAGCCGGAATTCTCTACCACTCTATATTTGCTTTCATTTGTTGAATGATAATTTAAAGTGATGGAAAACATTAGTATAGCCTATATTATAGATAATTATATATTGTTGTGCACACCTATGTTAATCATAATCGTGCATATATATATGATATATAATATTTGTAGTAATTATAAAACGATAGTATAAATCAAATTTAACAATATAAATTAAATTTTAACAATAATATAAATTAAATTTCAATCAATAATATAAATTAAATTCTTAACAATATAAATTAAATTTCTTAATAATAATATAAATTAAATTCTAACAATAATATAAATTAAATTTAACAATAATATAAATTCAATTTAACAATAATATAAATTAAATTTAATTAATAATATAAATTAAATTTAACAATAATATAAATTAAATTTAACAATAATATAAATTAAATTTAACAATAATATATAAATTAAATTTAATAATAATATAATTAAATTTAACAATAATATAAATTAAATTTAATTATTACTATAAATTAAATTTAACAATAATATAAATTAAATTTAACAATAATATAAATTACATTTTACAATAATAAAATTTGAATATAACGATAATATATTTATAATAATTAAATATTTCGTACATATAAGATATATGATATTTATAATAATTATAATAATAATGCATAAATTTGATATATAACATTTTGTAATAATTATATTAACGATAATTATAACATATCGACGATAAATATGTGTGTCAAATTATTATTAATATATACATATACAGCGTATTAATAAAATATGACGAATCTATTAATTCAATAAAGTTCCTATTTGAATTAGATAATTTCACATAGTTTAATCCAATAAAAGTTGTGGTTCTTAATACAAAATAAAATAAATTTATAGTTTAAGTTACGAAATTGTATTATTAAATATTATTTTATCAAAATTAAAGTACCTTTGCTTTTTCCAATTTATAAAAATTTAATTCCAAATAGTTTAAATTTCGAAACGTTACTTAATAATGGAGCAATATTAATCAAGTTTAGCCAGAAATTTGGCATTAAACTGTATCAGAAAAATATTGCAAAAATGCGATAGAAAACTTTTGCAAATAAGCAGAATGTGACGAATTTTATAGGATTATGCTTAGTAAACTAGTTTTCAACGTTAAGAAATATTTTTTGCTACCATATGTGTATTCATTTAGGAAATAATACATAGCCGTTGGGGGACAATGATAATGGATGAAAAGCTCTGTGTATTTTTGAAAACATTTACTCATTTCGAAATGAATGGTGGTTATTTTGAAGCGTGTATCATGCTATAAGGAAATGGCAGGCCCAAATTAACTAGCTACGTTTCTAAAAATTATTAAACCTTTAGATTATAATTAGGTCCTTAGGTAGTGCAACAACTCATTACCCGATCCCCAAAAAACCTTTTATTATTCCGTCATTCAATGAAAAAGAATAGAGACGATTTACACGGACGCATCCATTTCCTTCCTTCACTTAAATCAATTTTCTTCAAACAGCTTCCTTTTGATAGAATAATTCGACCATTTCCATTGGGACTGCTGTATGCATTCCTGTTTTGTTAGTTTTCGTGGAAAGGAGAACTCTTCTGGGTCAGGAAAATGCCGCCAAGAAACGCCCGCTACTTGAGCAATTATCTCGACGGAGTTTGGGAATAATGCTTCCGGGCTTTTATTGCCAGGGCCAAGGCTAATCAAATTTGAATTCCCGCGGGGCACGGGAAGGTTTCTTGTAGAGAAGTTTCCAATTCTTAGCTTTGTTGACACCATTAAACTATTTCCTCATAATTGGAGAAGTCTGAAACCAAAACGTCTCGAATTTAGAACGTTTCTACAGTCACTGTTAGAATTTTGTCCAAAGGAGACATAAAGTGGAATTTAAAATCAAACCAGGTCGATCAATTCGTTAGTGAATTTCTATTTAAACTATTATAGACTTTTACATTAACTTATTGGCAATGCTAATTTACAAGGAGATTCAGAGTCTAACGGTCATAATTAGCACAAAACCTGTTGGTATTTTACTTAATTTGTATACGAATAAATTAAGAAAGGAAATGAATATGATGCTAGATGCGAATCAATGTAACCAAATGTATTATCGTTGTCGACAGTTCTTTTGACTCACTTGTGTGATTATACGCTGACATTGATTCTGGTAATTTTTCCCAGCTGTACGACTGCCCATTGAATCAGAAACTTTGCCATACCCATATGACTGTCCATTGAAACAGAAACTTTGCCATACCCATATGACTGTCCATTGAAACAGAAACTTTGCCATACCCATATGACTGTCCATTGAAACAGAAACTTTCCCCCCACCCATATGACTGTCCATTGAATTAGAAACTTTGCCCCACCTATATAAATGTCCAACGAATCAGAAACTTTTGCCCGCCCATATCACTGTCTATTGAATAAGAAACTTTGCCCCATCCATTAGTGATGGACCAAATTGTTACTTTTGAATAACCTGTTCCAACGTTCCTGTTCCAACCAGATAACAGGTTCCAATCACCGGTGACTGGAACGTAAGCGTTGTTTCACAGGATGTGGAAATTTAGGAACTTAACGATAATACATTTCAACGCTCAATCTGTAACAATACGTCGCGTCAACTCCATAAAAATAATAAATTCTTCGGAAAAAAATGCACACATACGAAATACAAAAATAATGAGAAAAAATAAGGCTTTAAAATACTGAATTTTATATTTAAAACAAATTACACACAAACGCAGTTTAATTTGAGCAGGAGAAACATTTTACAATTGTTTCGGTGGAAAATCAAGCGTCCACCATCGTCAGAAAATTCGTCCAAAGTTTGGATGAATTTCCCCAATGATGTCGTAATTTGTTTAAATATTATTTTTGCGCAGTGTATCGCTCATATTTCTCTCATGAATTTTAGATATTTAAAAAAAATAAACAATATTAAAACTTAAAGTTTAAAAAACTAATTCAACGTAATGAATGAAATGCAACAAAAATATTGATACTGCTGTAAATTAATTGGTGAAGCATACTGAAAGGTTACAATATCGAACTAATTAAACAGAATAATGAGACAAAATGTGTATTCTCCGCTGACGTAGTTATACACAGGTATTTATTCGGATTTTTTTATGTACAAAGCTCAGTAATGTAAAATATTAATACTTATACTAATTAATATAC
>QLNU02013614.1:17285346-17300829 GCA_006491805.2 Dysdera silvatica
TACCATATGTGTATTCATTTAGGAAATAATACATAGCCGTTGGGGGACAATGATAATGGATGAAAAGCTCTGTGTATTTTTGAAAACATTTACTCATTTCGAAATGAATGGTGGTTATTTTGAAGCGTGTATCATGCTATAAGGAAATGGCAGGCCCAAATTAACTAGCTACGTTTCTAAAAATTATTAAACCTTTAGATTATAATTAGGTCCTTAGGTAGTGCAACAACTCATTACCCGATCCCCAAAAAACCTTTTATTATTCCGTCATTCAATGAAAAAGAATAGAGACGATTTACACGGACGCATCCATTTCCTTCCTTCACTTAAATCAATTTTCTTCAAACAGCTTCCTTTTGATAGAATAATTCGACCATTTCCATTGGGACTGCTGTATGCATTCCTGTTTTGTTAGTTTTCGTGGAAAGGAGAACTCTTCTGGGTCAGGAAAATGCCGCCAAGAAACGCCCGCTACTTGAGCAATTATCTCGACGGAGTTTGGGAATAATGCTTCCGGGCTTTTATTGCCAGGGCCAAGGCTAATCAAATTTGAATTCCCGCGGGGCACGGGAAGGTTTCTTGTAGAGAAGTTTCCAATTCTTAGCTTTGTTGACACCATTAAACTATTTCCTCATAATTGGAGAAGTCTGAAACCAAAACGTCTCGAATTTAGAACGTTTCTACAGTCACTGTTAGAATTTTGTCCAAAGGAGACATAAAGTGGAATTTAAAATCAAACCAGGTCGATCAATTCGTTAGTGAATTTCTATTTAAACTATTATAGACTTTTACATTAACTTATTGGCAATGCTAATTTACAAGGAGATTCAGAGTCTAACGGTCATAATTAGCACAAAACCTGTTGGTATTTTACTTAATTTGTATACGAATAAATTAAGAAAGGAAATGAATATGATGCTAGATGCGAATCAATGTAACCAAATGTATTATCGTTGTCGACAGTTCTTTTGACTCACTTGTGTGATTATACGCTGACATTGATTCTGGTAATTTTTCCCAGCTGTACGACTGCCCATTGAATCAGAAACTTTGCCATACCCATATGACTGTCCATTGAAACAGAAACTTTGCCATACCCATATGACTGTCCATTGAAACAGAAACTTTGCCATACCCATATGACTGTCCATTGAAACAGAAACTTTCCCCCCACCCATATGACTGTCCATTGAATTAGAAACTTTGCCCCACCTATATAAATGTCCAACGAATCAGAAACTTTTGCCCGCCCATATCACTGTCTATTGAATAAGAAACTTTGCCCCATCCAATAGTGATGGACCAAACTGTTACTTTTGAATAACCTGTTCCAACGTTCCTGTTCCAATCACGTAACAGGTTCCAATCACCGGTGACTGGAACGTAAGCGTTGTTTCACAGGATGTGGAAATTTAGGAACTTAACGATAATACATTTCAACGCTCAATCTGTAACAATACGTCGCGTCAACTCCATAAAAATAATAAATTCTTTGGAAAAAAATACACACATATGAAGTACAAAAATAATGAGAAAAAGTAAGGCTTTAAAATATTGAATTTTAGATATTTGAAACATTACACGATATTAAAAATCAAAGAAAGTTTAAAAAACTAATTCAAAGTAATGAAATACAGCAAAAAATATTGACACTGCTGTAAATTAATTGGTAAAACATACTGGAAGGTTACAATGTGGAACTAATTAAAAAGGATAATGATAACCAAAATGTGTATTCTCAGCTGATGTAGTTATACACATGTATGTATTCAGAATTTTTCATGTGTAAAGCTCAGTAATGTAAAAATATTAATACTTGTACTAATTAATATACATGGATAAAAAATCTATTCCATTAATGAAATAAATAAACAAATTAACAAATAATGCTGCATCGGTTTCCGCTTGTTCGAACTTACTTCCGTTGTAGAAATTTGTTCAGAAGGTCTGTTGATGTCGATCTCATTCTGAGGTATAATAGAACTTGATGATGGGAGTACCACACATTCTTAGGAGTGGGAAGACGTGGATGATGAATGTGTGGATAAATCTATGCTTGGATGCTTCCTTGTAATATGTTTTTTTAAGTTCGTTATGGAAGATTTGTAACTCAATTTTTGTGCACACAAATCGCACGCAGCACTTTTTTCCTCCTTGTCATTTATTGTAAAAAAGGGACCACAAGTAACTGGAAGCTTTTCGATTAATTATGCTTAAAAATTGCAACTAAATGCGACTTCTCGTAATATCAGACGTGACACAGGGAATCAGCGCCTGAGCCCTGACGTCAACTTGACTGACTATGCCGGATGTTATGGTAACAACCCGTTATCTCAACGCGTTTCCTGTGTGAAGAAAGTGAGGAATATGTTCCTAGAACGGTGATTTTTAAACGTTACTTCAAGTAACTCCTGTTCCTAGTCACCGGTGACTGAAATAACAGCTGTTTCAGAGGAGCATACTGTTCCTGGAACAGTGATCACTCGATAACAGGTGATTTTTAACAGTTACCTTAAATAACTCCCATCTCTACCACCCATGTGACTACGCACTGAATCAGATGCATAATGGCACTCACGTGACTACCAACTGAATTAGCAGCTTCGTCTTACCCACATGACTAGGTATTGAATTAAATGCTTTCTTCATCCGCATAATGGCCTCTGAATCAGATGTCTTGTTTCACTCACGTGACTACCCACAGAAATAGATACTCTTCTCTACCTATATGACTACCTACAGAGGCAGATGATTTTTGAAATAATTTCATTTAGAGGTTTTTTGAATGAAAGTGAAGGGCTTTGTAGCGGTATGATAAATAAAATATTTTATATAGTACATTTCTAATCAAACATTTTAAAAATCTCTTAAACATGAAATGTTAAACCGCATTTGATGTGGAAATATAGCCCACAATTCAAAGAATGAAATAAAAGTTTGCCAATTTTCTCTTTATACCAGCAATTTTAACAGTTTTGATACTCGTATTGTGTCTATAAAATTAGAATTTGTTTAATTATTAGACATTTAATTTGGCATGATGTTTGAAATCCATTTCTTGAGATGTCAAATTTATATTACGCCATAGGATCTACCTTCAGTACCCTTTGATTTCTAAGCTAAACACTAAACAAAAACTGTGAAATGCCTTGGGCAATTCAGCCATGGTTTTTCCGAAAGAGAAACTGGGATAAGATTGCTCTAGGGTATGATGCTTTTACAGCGTTCCAACAGCATACGAAGTATAATTATAGAAATGAAATACATGGTACCAGGGAAGAAATTTACATACAAAAGGTTAAACACTTGTAAAATAGCAAACGAAAAAGATCACCCAAGCTTTCCGACGTATCAGCAACAGTCCTTCATCAGGAGTAATGACCATGTTATGTTTTGTATCAAAACAAGAAGAAAAGAACACAAACACATACTCGCGAAAGAAGACATAGCCTCACGTCTGGCATAACACGCTTTAAAACACGGACACGAATCCGACTGGTACTCAACAAAAACACTACGCCGGCACATCACAAATAAGAAAAGTAGACTCTCCCTAGAATCTTGAATTCTTGAAAAGTAGAATTCCTAGAATCTCTTCCTAGAACTTACAAACTACATGGCAAAGCCATTAATACATCACAACCACCTCCAGAAACTTACAAACGACTCTTACTCTGAGATATATGGGATTTCCCCAACATTAGGTCTTCCAAAGTGCAGGTTTCTCATTTATTCCCATTGGGTTTTTCCATGCTTCCTATTAGAGGCCTCCCATTGGTTCATGCTGGGTCTTTTCATTCTGTGGAACAATTCTGGCGAAGGGCTTTTCCAGTAATTTCAAGTATAAAAAGAAAGAAAAACATAACATCGTCATTACTCCTGATGGACTGATGCTGATGCGTCCGAAAGCTTAGGTGATTTTTTCGTTTGCTACTTTACCAGTGTTTAACATTTTGTACGTAAAGTATAATTATATCAGCTTAACTAGGCTGCATGTGCACCAACTAGCCAAAATATAAAAATCATCTATGGCACATGAATGGGTCGGAGGTTGCATATACCCACCTCCAAGATTACATGTTGAACTCCATTTTCGGATACATTGAGCTCTTAGCCGGAATTGAAATTATTGGTTAAGACAGCCACAGTACCTCCTTTGTTAGAAATAAAATACAGGGTACCAGGGAGGAAATTTACATACAAAAGGTTAAACACTGGTAAAATAGGAATGAAAAAGATCACCCAAGCTTTCGGACGCGTCAGCAGCAGTCCTTCACCAGGAGTAATGATGATGATTACCCATTAGATGAAGGACTGCTGCTGATGCGTCCGAAAGCTTGAGTGATCTTTTTTATTGCTATTTTACCAGTGTTTAACCTTTTTATGTAACCTCTCTTGTTGCTGTTGAAAAGACGAGATAGCCATTTCTGACTTCTGATATCAACGATATGTAGCCGACTCACGCATTGTGGATAGTTTGTAATGTTACCAGTTTTGCATTATCTTTGATATATGCATATACACGCTACTGTATAGAAAGAATATCTTACCTATTTCGTTGTTTCGGAGACTTGCTTCGGAAATGCGTAAATAATGGTTATTATTTTCTCAAATTTTACAAAATCAACACACAAAGAGAAACAGCGGTATTTTATGGACAACATAAAGATCTTCAGAAATAATTGAATTGAAAATTCATATCCATAAACACGAGTGCCTATCTATAAATATTCATTTTATATTTAAGCATGAATATAAATTCAAATTATAATTAAAACACGAATGTAATTAAATTAGAAAATGAACTACAAAATATAAAATGCAAATAATGTATATAAATTAGAAATATATATGAGAAATATGTAAAACAGTTCTTGACACTGTATTTTCAATTCCGCATATTGGATATTAAAATTTAATGTCAATTCTTAGAAGTATAAAACGCCATTTTTGGTCAGAAGAACCAATCTCGCCAGGTAGAAAACGATCGCTACTATTAATGTAAAGGTAATATCGGTATTTTGAATAACTGTAATCGATTTAGTTCATTATGTGAAATGTGTATAAGAAATAATTTTTTTTCATAGTACTTTTAACATCAAAAAAGTTTTTCCTGATCTTTAACCCAAAAAATTTCTAAAAATTGTTTGTCAGATTTCATCAGTGGAAATTTATTGAAAGATTCATCAATTTCTCAGTCACTTGCCTCCTAAAACTTCTCGAATCTGAAGAATGATCTAACGTGTCCACTGTTCATTAATATGAATTTAATTTAACATCTTTCCTTTTCTTCATTCAATTCTATCAATTGAAGAGCTTAACTTATGGCATTTTCACTATTGTAATTAACTTAAGCGTCACTTATTGTTGATAGAAAATTATATATTTTAAACCCAGATGAAAAAGCTTTTAATAAGCTTCTGGAAAAATGCATACTTTATTGGGGATGAATAAAACATATATAGATATTTTCTGGAAAAATTCGAATTTTTTTTCCCTTTAATTTGAAACTAAAATTTGTCTAAAACTTCGAATAGTTTGCACGCGATTATAAAAACCGAAACATTTCGAGAAGTTTCGTATAACTTTGATATTATACCTCAGAAGTATAGCTCTACACGCAGTTCTAGGGAGTTGGACATAAGTTTTTCGTCTATTGGGAAAACTTGGAAAATTAGCACAGTTCGATTCTAAGTCAGTCCTTACTTGCCACATCGGAAAAAGGTTCAGAAAGCTTACGTGATCAAAACTTTTTTTTTATATTAAAAGTTTAAGGTCCGCAGTTCTTCTAGCGTTATTTTCGAAAGCGTTGTTATGGTGGTTAATTTGCATCTTTATTTTCTTCGTGATTTTTTAGGAAGGAATATATGTGTAAAAATTTATTCTCTGCATTTTCCTGAGAAAGGACGTGGCATATAAGAGAAACGCATATATATATATGACACAATATAGTGAAATATAATGCAAAAACTTCATCAGAGCTGCAATTTTAAGTACACAATTCGAGATATTTCTTTTGACGTGACTACGTTTGTAAAATCACTTTAATACTAGATAATATCTCAGAAACATTGAGGTAACGTTTGCCATATATCAAAAATCATTTAATAAATTACGAGTTCGACTGTAATGATTTTGCTATCGTTCAAACCGGTATACAGTTGCTTTTTCGCGAAAACGTGGTCATGGCCGTGCATGCTCAGTACGTGAGGGGTGGGATCAACGCAAAACGAACGTTTCGAGTTTTCCCAGAAAATAACCGAGTTTCTATTCATGGTCGTTATAACAGTTCATATCTATGCGCGCTATAAAGGAGTTCATATCCATGCTCGTTATAACGGGATTCATATCCGTGCTCGTTATAACGGAATTCATATTCCGTGCTCGTTATAACGTAGTTCATATCCGCGCTCGCCATAACGGAGTTTAGATCCGCCTTCTCGTTAAAATTGAATTCAGATCCATGCTCGTTATAACAGAGTTTAGATCCATGCTCGTTACAACCGAATTTATATCCATGCTATCAATTTATATCAATGGCTATCATTGTTGTTTTTACGGAAAACCTTTACCTTACCCTGTTTATTATCGGATTGAAATTAATTAATAAATGAATGAATGAATAAAAAACAAAACAAACGGGATCTGGGCATCTGTAAGTAAAGTTCATCAAGTCTCTCCGCATCTGGATGAATAGGGGAAAAACAATTAATTATAATCCATTTGACAAGAAAAGAATCTCTCTCCATTTTTCTCTCATCATTTTTGATAAAATTTTACAAAATTGTTTATTTACGTGTCTAGTAATTCTTCGTGGCGCGTCCTAGGAAATCAGAATGGAAAATATTTACCTGACTCGTCCGTTAAGTGTTAAGATTTTACCATAGTGCACTCTGAAAATTTGAAGTGAAATCAATTTCAAATCAGCCATGAAATTGAGCATCCAGACATGTTTTCTAATTTTCTATATACACATTGTTATGTAATGATGCTTTGAAGACCTTTGAGAACGCTGAATTCTGCTCGAAAAGCATTTCAAGAAAGAGAATAAGTTTGACAAATCATGAATGTATGAAAATCTGTTTTATATATCCCCGTCGCCTTCCACGAAACTGAATGAAAGGTTATGTAACAAATAAAATATTTTCACAAAAATATTTCAATCATTTGTTAGGGGCATGTAATTTGCATAACTGTTGGACTGTCGATTTTGAGTGCCACAAGTAAATGGCTAAACATCCATCAGTTAATACAAGAAAGCGCGTTGGTTCAAACCGCTTTGTGTTTACAACAAAACGGTTAATTAGTTGGTCCTTTACAGCGAAAGGACACCTAAGGAGATCATGTTGCCCCCCCCCACCCCGAACATACAGATTTCCAATCAATCCCCACTCTCATTGCCCAGGAAATTAAACCTAGACTACGGTGCGCAGGAAAGACCGCATGCATACTACATCACCGTTAGAATCGAATCTATGTTAAGGACACCTCAGTAACAGGTATAACCAGTGGCGGCTAGTAGCTAAAATTAGTGGGAGTGCTGCTTCAGAAAATTTTAATTAAATATATTATATTAATATATATATATTAAAATACACAAAATCTATCATTTTCTTTCTATTTCAACCTAAATTGTTACAGTTCATGCTTGATTTATTCATTTAAAAATGAAATCCATTCTTCTCGTTTTAATTTGCGCGAAAAGATCAATAATTTTCTCCTTGATCTCTGGGTGACAATTGAGGAAATTTTTCTCCATTGAAAGCGCTGCAAACGCATTTAGTTGTTTCGAATTCATAGTGCTTCTTAGAAAAGTTTTTATTCTTTTGAATGTTGAAAAGCAGCTTTCTGCCTCTGACGTAGTAATAGAAACTGTCAAAAGAATTTTTAACAGTTTCGTAATTTCACTAAAAATATCATCTAGATTATTTTCCAATATTGCGAATGACTAGTTCACACTAATCATTAAACGACTATAGTATAACATGACATACTAATCTAGAGACTGCTTTCTTCGACTGTTACTAATATGCTAAATATTAAGTAGTATTAATCAGACGGTTACGGATTAAGTGTGATCAATATCAATAAACAAGATAGGGTTATACCTATTTAGCTGGGGTTTTACCTGTAAATAGCTAGTGAATAGCCAGGCGCTAAGATAGACATAAGGCTACTTGAAAACAATAACAATTCCTTAATGTATTCCTAATATTGGTAGAACCACCATGATCCGTATAGTATACAAATAAACGTTGGGACGGCAATAAGAAACTGAGTCTGATATATTCAATGTAGCAGGAAGCTATAATGGCAATATACTAAGGTTTTCACCTTCATTGCACGACAGCACAGTGCTTATGGGCTGAGCCCGTGATTACTCCTTAAAAACCGATACAATTAATTTAAACACATACTGAAAAACACTCATTTCACTTAATGTACGCATGCAATATTGCTGCAATATTTAAACACAAATATTTATGCAACAAAAATTGTTTACTGCACTATTTAAAAACCTTAACCTTAACTTCCCTGATTCTGAACCCATCTTACTCGTGGCCTGACTCCACAGACTATTCCTTTACTACAGAACCGCGGTACACCTCATATCAAACGTAAAAGAGATATAAAACTCACGTTACACAGGTCTCCTCCACCATCCATCTACGTCCGTCTTACGCGCAGTGAAAAACACTCGGCTGACCGGTCCGGGAAAAAATGTGGCTCCAGGAATCGTCTCGTGAACTGGTCTGGCAAATATAGCTCCAGGGAAAGATGCTTTGCTCGCTCCTATGCGCTGGAAAAACGATTCGGGTGCTACTGCTCCAACTCTTTCGCAACAAAGGATAAATAGGTACGAATCTACGTACTCTGGGTCTGGAAAATGTTTCCAATTTCTAACGGCGACTTTAGGGCTCGCGCTCGTTTAAACAACCTTAATCGTAATCTACCAACTTTCTCTCATCGATTATTTTATTTCAATCCATCGCCGACTTCCCTCCACCGCGAGCTGTTCCAGAAACGCTACGACCGCTCACTTCGAAGATCAGATACACTCCTCTCCGACCTTTCTCAACGGAGATCCAACCCCTGCTCTCTCCCCAAAAAAATCTCGCATCCTTTTTTTCATCAACAAACGACACTCACGTCCATCAAACTATTTCTAACTAACCTCAATTTTGATCAATTCTCCCTTCCAATCACGTCCTTTCCTCCTATCTCACCGACCACTCGACCTGCGGTTTCATTTGCCCGTTCGACCCTACGGAGCCTCCTTCTTCGTCCCGCCTTCCTTAGATTTCCTTTTGGTTTTTACGACCCAACAATATGTGGCTCTGACGCAACTGTCGACATTTATATAGCTTGTTATTGTTCTATAACTTTTTTCCCTGGCACCTTTTTTGAAATAACTTCTGTCTGGACCGCAAGCTGACCTTCACCACCATCCTATTCCCTATACTCAAGCCTAATTCATCTTCCAACCTCCGACGGTCATTTTTCTCCAAGATTCCTTTAATATAAATTTTATTCCTGTATTAATTTCCACTTTACTATCATATCGTGAATAACGGTTCACGATACCAATATAAAATTCAGCAGCTCAGTTAATTTGCAATATTCATGAATATCAGACCTACAATGGAATGCTTTTAGTTCAGTTTCAAGCTTTACTTTATCGATCATGGGATGTGCTACATTGGTCGGTACTATCTCTTCTGTGGGATGTTCAGTCTTAAAACTAGTGAAGCATTTCTTGTTGAACAATTTGGTAGCTACTAAGTGTTTAATGGAAGAATATCTGTCCATTATATCAACACGTATACGGTCACACACTTCCTTAGCTTCTGCCATGAGTGTCTTTGAAGGATTCTCACAGTACTTTGAGTTTCTCAATTCTAAAATAGCAGTTTTGAAATTTGTTATATATTCATTAACTTTAAGCACACTAATTTCTCGAGATTGCATTTGGTTGTAAATTATTTTAAAATGGGGCATAATCTGATGAAAGCACTAACTAAAACTTGAAATTATCATTATTCAGGTATTTTAAAATTTCTGTTGCTTCCACAACTTCTACAATGGTTTGATCTACATTTGATGTTGACTGAATTTCAGTAAAGTAGTTTTTTAAACGTTGCAAATTTTTATGAACTCTGTTAAATGGTCCGTATGTTGAAGTTGCACCTTTCAGAGGATGGGGTGGTATGCTGACTTCCATGTGCTCCTTGAGAATGGACATGCGTTGCAATGATCTTGAGAAGAATGTTGGAATAGCCAGAACATTAAAGAAAAATATTCTTGCGTTTTGTGTAATATTTGCTGCATTTCTCATTATTAAATTAAATTGATGTGCAGAAGAGTGAATGAAATGTGCATTACTATAAACTGCTTTTATTTTTGCTTGAAATCCTTTTTTGCCTTTCATAACATTTGCACCATCAAATGTCTGAGCCATAAGTTTTTGTCCATTTCCTTGAAGGATTATCACCAATTGTTCTAAAATACGTTTTGATATGCCATCTGCAGTTTCATTTTCTGGAGTAAAGAATCCCCAAAAACGCTAAAATATTTCTCTATTCAATACGTGCCGTAGAACAAGGACTTTTTGAGTGTGTTCCGAAACATCTGTTGTGTCATCAGCCATGACAGCTACAAAGGAAGCTTTTCTAATTTCCGTCCTTATCTCCTTATGGTGTATTTGTAGCAGGCAGTCAAGTATCTCATTCTGAATAGTCTTAGAAACACCTTTGAAGACTGTACTGGTTTCAAAGTGATTTTTCAAATCTGAATCTAATTTAGATGCAAAATTTACTAATCCTCTAAATACTTCTGGATTTACTGAATCGTCTTTTTCATTATGTCCACGTAAGGGAGTTTCAAAGTTTTCACAAAAGAAAATGCAGTCTATTATTTTGTACAAAATTTCACTGTTCTTTTTAACCTTTATATTATGTTCATTGATTGAAAGTCTGTATGACTCACTAAATTTTTCCTTAATACTTACGGTTCCTAAAATTGACAGTGAAGCTACATTATCAACGTGCTTCTTTGACTTCTCATGCTTTTCACTTTTCTCTTCCCTTTCGTTTATATTTCTAAAACCATCTTTTGTCCACGTTACATCACCTACAAACAGCAAACACGGGAAGTAAAACAGTGCATTTTTTACTTCACAGCTGCAAAGCCAACTTTTCCGTTGGTGCCATTCAGAATTAAAGCTACGAGCATATTTCTTGTTGTTGCTTATGCCTGGCTGAGCTATTGGAATATCAGGTGTTGGACGACCTCTTTTCTTAACTGTAACTTTCTCATAAAGAGATGGCTGTGAAAACTTAAGCTGTTGAAGTTCATTTACAGTCGCAGGACTTATTTCTTGGGGATGTAAGGTCATGGTTAAAGTTTTCTGTTAAATAAAAAAACCGAAAAAAAAAATGAATCAAATAGAATAGCTGGAAACAGGATAATAATCTAATTCTACACTTTATCACATTCAAGAATATGGTACACGGTTTTTAAGCACAACACACGCGGAGTAAAAAAAAACACTGCCTTCCACCAGCGCGCCAGGATCTGCGCTGCGGGAGCGACAGTGTACACTCTCCCTCGCAGCCTCGCGTTCAGCTTCCTATGTGCGCATGCGCACAACAGTCAAACACCACGCCGCTGGAACTGTGAAGCGCACAGTTACATAGAAAGACTTTTGTACCTTTTTTATAAACTGGGGGATGGTTACTGACATCAAGCTTAATGATTATACATTGCACAAGTATAAAGAAACAATTGAAGGAAAAAGGATACATTATATTAAATATTATCGATAATATCAAGTGGAAATAGTGGGTGCTGCAATTCCACAGCGCCTATACGCGAATCGCCACTGGGTATAACATTTCGTCATTATTGCTGTTAATAGGTTTGCGGTTCTGGTTTAAGAAAGAGGACTTACAAATTGTCTGTGCCATCTGAGGCCGATCTACCAACATGCAGAATCTGTTTTGTTTGTTTGGACTTTTATGGCGCAAGAGCATCTGGGCTATACTGCGTCAACATGTAGAATCTGCTTGTGTTGTGTCGTTTATTAGGTACCTAATTACTTATAAATTTAATGGAAAAATGTATTCAGTTTTTCTGATGATTTCGTTTGAGAAAGCGAGCTATAAATATAAAAATTTGCAAACATTAATTTTGAATGCTTTTATCTCTCAACTCACTTTTTCTTACATTAGGTTCCATATTTCAAATTTCGTATTTTCGTTAATTTTTTGTC
This sequence comes from Dysdera silvatica, assembly GCA_006491805.2. Classification (NCBI taxonomy): domain Eukaryota; kingdom Metazoa; phylum Arthropoda; class Arachnida; order Araneae; family Dysderidae; genus Dysdera; species Dysdera silvatica. The sequence goes on from QLNU02013614.1 coordinate 17,297,618, forward strand.
TGTTTCTTTACCGGCTTATTTTTTTTTTCAAACCTGTCTTCCTTATTTTGAAAATTTAGTTTCCTTCCGTATCTCAAGGCCATGCATTAATTTGTTTTCATGCCGATTTCATCAATAACTTACTAAATGTAAAATTTTAAATAAAATCTTAATATGAATCTAAAATGATGAAAATATTTTTGAAAATATAGATCGATTATTACAAACCTAATTAATTTTAACTTTTCTACAAGTATTATTTTTGTACTCTAGTAACATCACGAAAAGGAGAAAATCGCAAATAAAAATAAGCATAATTCTTCATTTTATGTAGTGTGAAAACGATATAATTTTACACTGTCATCAAAGAATTTATCCACCTTTTTTTCCTTGATGCAAATTTTATGACACATCCATTTGCTCGTGTCACCCTGAAAAGACGTTAAAATAATTGTCTCAATGGAACTATCAAAGAATTTATTTCACAAAATGTCACTAAACATCCTGCATTACGCCACTGACTCAGTTACATAATTAATTGCTTTTCCAAAAATTGACACAAAAAAATTTTCAGGATTTAATTAATCTTAAAAATAACTTAATTCAATTGTTTCGGGAATAGCTATTGTTTGTTTCTTACAATGCAGGACAGTTTGAATGAAAGAAGGACAAAGACTGCGGAGTTTAGAGCTATTTCTATGCTTTATGCAAATTTTAATTTAGTATCGCGACAAAGTAATCCCATACCATACCTTAATAATAAGTTTTATTTATTTTTCACTTGTACAATACAACTAATACACATTACATTATTTCTTCATTCAATATGTGGAAACAATTTGACCATACAAGGAAGGGTCCCAGGAAAATATCTTTTCGGATATAATACACCTAGGCCCTCGAGTAGATAAATCAAAGACAATCATGTTAATTGCACCAAGTTAAATACAAAAATTAATCGATTTGACATTAGTTCACCACAATCCACCAGGTCCTTAGTACATTATAAATTTAATTTGTTAAGAGACCAATGATGAGATTAAGTGCTCTCTGAATATATTTTTCAATGTATTAATTCCGTTCAATTTTCTTACATCCCCAGGTAATTCATTCCAGAGGTTAGGATCCCTGAAATTAATGACACTTCCCACTGTTTCAGTTCCTATTTTTGGTAAGATTAAGTCATTATATTTTCGGCAAATATTTCTTTCTCTTTCCTTATATTTAATATTTATTAATTCAATGTGCTTGTTTTCCTTAATTCTTTCAAACATTTTAATCAAAATGCGGTATTCATGTATTAATTCAAATGGTATGATATTGTGTTTAATTAATATATTTTTCCAGTTCATTCTAGTATACTTTTTAACTAGTTTCATTGCTCTTTTTCTGTATATTTTTCAATATATTTCCATTAACTATGCCAACATCTCGCCATATACAGTTGCAATACATAAGATGATTCTATATCATGGGGTAATAAAGGTCAATATTAATTTTATCTGTCAATATATTACCTATTCTTCTTAATATTCTTATGACTTTACTTGCTTTTTTTGTCACAGAGTTCACTTGAGCATTCCAATTTAATTTATCTGTTAGTTGAATTCCTAAAAATTCTAATTGTTGTACCACTTCAATTTGTTTATTGTTACTAATTAAGACTGAATTATTGTATATGTCGATATTAATATTTTTGCTTCTACTTCAGAAAATCATTACTTTAGATATATCTACATTTAATTTCATTTGATTTACATAAAACCATTTCTAATATTTTTTTATTTCACTGATACGTATTTCCATTAATCTTTTTAGGTCTTTACCTGTAACTATGATACTTATGTCATCTGCAAAAAATGTTATATGACCCATATCTGAAACATTAAATATATCGTTTACATATATGGAGTACAACAGTGGTCCCAAATTGGACCCCTGCGGCACTCCACAGTTATTGCTACTCATCATTTTTGATGTTTTACCTCCAACACACACTATTTGTTTTCTATTATTTAAATAACTGCATAATAATTTATTAATTTTACCTCTTAATCCATAATTATTTAATTTTGTTATTAATATATTTCTGTTTAATACATTGAACACCTTACTCAAATCACAGAATATCCCTATACTATATTCCCTATTTTCGATTGCTTCCTGTATTTTATTTATTGTTCTAAGTAATGCTGCTTCTGTTGATTTTCCTTTTCTAAAACCATGTTGATATGTATCCATTAAATTATTTTTTAAATAAATTTTTTTATTCAATTGTAAAGTAGTTTTTCAAATAATTTCACAAAAACTGATATCACTGCTATTGGTCTATAATTTTCTTTACAGTCTATTTTACCCTTTTTATAAATAAGTATAATTTTAGATATCTTCTTTCCATCAGGAATTTCTTCCTTATCTATAATATTATTAAATACAATCAATAAGGGCACAACCAACAATTCCGCACTTTCCTTCACAATTTTTGGGTGAATCTCATCAACACATTCTCCTTTTTTTACTATTAAGTTTCCTTATTTCATTTAATAATTCAAAATACATTATTTGCTCAACATACATAGTTTTATCATAATTTTGGCTCATATATTCTTTAAAGACATTCTCAATATATCTTTCTCTATCTATTATTTTTTCAGATATTTCAATAAAAATTTTTTTGAAGCAATTTGCCATTTCCCCCTTTACCGTTATAATTCTATCATCTTTTCAAATTTCTTCTAATCATCTTTTTATTAATTTTATTTCTTTATTTTTATTATCTCTACACAATAATTTATTTATAAACTTTCAATTATTTTTATTATCTACATTAATCAAGTTTTCATCTAAATATCTTTTTTTGTGCCAAACAATTGATTTAGTTATACAGTTTTTTAATTTTTTGAATCTTTCTAAATAAATAAATTTTTTGTTCTTATAAATCTCATAAGTAAATTATTCCTTTTCTTTATATTGATTTTGATTCTGTTGTTTATCCAGCCCTTAGAATAACTTATCTTTAATATGTTTCCAATTAAATTTTTTCATATAATTCTTTAATTTTTCTAAAAAATATATCACTTTTGTTATTATGATTTAATTCTATGTCCCAATCAATTGATCCCAAATCTTCTTTAAATTTATTAATATTTCTTTTACTCAGGTTTCTAATTCTCATTTTATTATAATTTTTTTGCAAATTTTTCATATATCCTTACTATAATAGCCCCATGATC
>QLNU02013614.1:17307015-17327970 GCA_006491805.2 Dysdera silvatica
ACCTCGATTTAATCAGTTTCTATTCCAACCTTTCTCGACCGAGGAATTTCAAAATGCAGTTGGTGAAATGAAAAATAACAAAGCCGCAGGACTCGATGATATCAAAATTGAAGAGATAAGACATTTCGGAGAAGCGGCTCAAACCTGGATCGTAACATTAATAAATAACTGCATTAAGAAGATGCAAATCCCAAAACTTTGGAAGAAAGCGCGGGTTGTTGCGATTTTGAAACCTGGTAAAGACCCAAATGAAGCTAAAAACTTTCGCCCTGTATCACTACTCTGCCATTTATTCAAAATTATGGAGAGGATGATTCTAAAGACAATAGCTGCCTTTATTGATGAGGCCTTGATCAAAGAACAAGCTGGCTTCAGGCCAGGACGGTCATGCTGCGGACAACTACTTAACTTGATGCAATACATTGAGGATGGCTTCGAAAGAGGAGAGATTACCGGAATAGGCTTTCTTGACCTCAGTGCAGCTTACGATACCGTCAATCACAAACTTCTCACTCAGAAAGTGTACCGGTTAACTAAAGAATACACATTCTCAAAATTTATTGAATGTATGCTCCAAAACAGATGTTTCTTCGTTAATTTGCAATCCAAAAAAAGTAGATGGAGAAACCAGAAAAATTGCCTTGCTCAGGGAAGTGTCCTGGCTCCTATACTGTTTAATATATACACCAATGACCAGCCGATTAAATCTTATACGAAAAAATGTATATATGCCGACGATACAGCAGTCGCCGCCCAAGGCAAGACTTTCGAAGCAGTGCAAAGTAAATTAACAACATCTTTGGCAGAACTCGCAACCTATTACGAAGACAATGCCCTTAGGCCGAATCCAAGCAAATCTCAGGTTTGCGCGTTCCACCTGAGAAATAGGCAGGCCAGGCGAAAACTTGAAGTCAACTGGAAAGGCCAACGATTAGAACATTCTAACAACCCAAAATACCTAGGCGTTAAGCTTGATAGAACTCTTACCTTTAAAGAGCATTGCCATGACACCAAGAAAAAAGTCTGTACTAGGAATAACATACTGCGTAAACTAACCGGTTCATCCTGGGGAGCACAACCAGACGTCCTACGTACTACGGGATCGGCACTAAGTATTTCTACGGCGGAATATGCAGCACCGGTATGGAGGTGCTCAGCTCACTCCAAACAAGTGGATGTCGCAGTGAACGAGACTGTCCGTATAGTTACAGGATGCCTTAAGCCGACTCCTATCTCAAGCATATATCCTATAATAGGTATAGCACCACCTGTAGTGCGCAGAAGAATTGCAACTGAAATCAAGCACTTGAAACAGAAGGAAGACCCTCACCATCCTTTGTACGAGCACAAGATACAGACTGTTAGATTAAAATCTAGAAAAAGTTTTATAAATTCAACAGAAGAACTGAAAACTTCTCCGGAAGCACGACAGATGTCGCTGTGGAAAGCAATGATGCCGCTTACTTCGATAAAACTTCTAGAATCAGGACTAAAAGGACTTCAACTACCTTTCTCTACATGGAAGTCCCTCAACCGCTTGCGGACCGAGGTCACCCGGTGCAAAACAAACCTAATTAAATGGGAGATGGGTAATGACGACGAGTGCGGCATGATTCAGAACTACGATCACTTACTGGTATGTCCGAGAATGTCCATAACTTGACCGAGGGAAGATCTGGCAAAGGTAAATGACAGTGCTTTATATGCTGCCGAATATTGGAAAAATATTTAATAAGTACTTAGGACACGAGAGAAGAAGAAGACCTCGATTTATATGATTTGTTGGCAAGCTTATATACGTGTATAGGAGCTTCGGCAGGAGAGATGTATTCATCCCTTGAAATATAATTTGTAGTTAATTTTAACTTCTTTTATGGTAGACTTTAAGCTTTTTCAGTTTTTTTTACTTTAAAAAGCACTATCATTTGGCAGAAAACCTCTAAAATTTCCGACCATGTTCTTAAAATACGGGTTGGTTACCAAACCCACCTGAAACAAAATAGTTTTTTTAATCTTTGATTTTACCATGTTTGGCGCAGTATAGCCCAGATGCTCTTGCGCCATAAAAAGCCAAATAAATAAACAAACAGACAAAATAATTTTCAGAATAACACTATTTGATAAGGAGAGTGTCAGTTATGATCTTATTTTGTCAAATTTACAATGAAAATGACATCATTAACTTAAATAATAATAATAAGCAATGTAGACAGCATGGGTGTATTCAGAAGGTTCAAACCTTTTACGAAACGCGGAAATTTAAGGTAATATATAACAAGTAATATTAATGAGAAATTCTTAAAATCTCGTCCGAACCTAAATTCTAACTACACCGGCAATTTCTAGTTCATTGTTTTCTTCTGAAATTTGGTGATTATCTTGCGAATCACTTGGTAACCCGCCGCGGACCTCACTTTGAGAAACACTGTATTAGACCTTTTCCACCCTTCCTTAATTGTGACTGAGAATTTTATTTCCCAACCATTGTCAAAACTCTGTAACAAATCTTACCACTAAGATCGATTGTTAAAAACCAGGTTCTGTTTCTCAGAACGGGATTCGGAAAACTAGATTCCAGCATTTCGTCCCTGGATATCTCGCCTCCTGTAGATAATCAATAGGCTATATAAATATAAGTCAACACAGTAGAACCCCGGTAATACGAAATTCGTTCAACCGAATTACCATTTTAGTTCTTATTTATTTTTATTTAATAACAGTGTGCACGATCTCACCTTGTTGGGATCAGAATTACACTTTCTGTCCTTGCGCCATTGAAATACAACCAACGGACCTCGCTTAACTGAAATGACTTTCTATACATTTTATTTTTAATAGTTTTTTAAGTGGCTACATAATAAACAAGTATAATAAAAAAATTTTTTTTTAAAGTCAATTCCTTCAATGCGCTGCTCAAATAAAAGGGAAGAAAGGGAAAAATTGCGAAAAGCAATTTTGGCGACATTTGGCTGTAATTGGCGGCAAGCATTAATCGCCAAATACACCAAAGGAAAGCAAAAAAAAAATCATTTAAATTTAATTAATGAATTAATATTTGAAAAAACTGTATTAACATCAAGTGTCATCCACTACAAGTTTAAAAAAATTTATTTGAACTTGATTGGATGGATAGAAAGTATTTTATTAACGATTGAAAATTTGAACAAGATATAGGAGCTAATAGAAGGAATTGAAAAATAGCATAAAAGCGGTATTTCGGTAAGAAAAGCTTGAAAAAAAGTGTTCGTTTTGAACAATTTCAAATATATAAGCGTTTTCGTCAAACAACATTAAACAAATTGCCATTTAAATAACAATAATTAAAATATAAATTTTATAGGAAGTCACTTCGTTTAAGAAAATTTCAGATGACCGAAGTTCTGCTGTTAAAAGATTGAGTGCATTACTTACATATTGATATAGCCTAATTGTCTAAACGGGGCGAAATGTTGGAGGCGAAATGCCGGTGTGAGATGCTAGGACTACTTTCCCGTAAACCGTTCAGAACATACTTTTGAATAGATGATTCCTTTTTATGGCAAGTTTCATTTGATTTAAAGAACGTAGATACAAGAAACTTGAACCAGATTTTGGTAACCGGAGCGGTTGAAATACATCATGTTATCTATTTTGACTATTGTTTTATTTATTTTCAAACTCAGGAATAAATATGACTGCATAACAAAATAGAAACAAGCGAATGGACAAAATGACTAACTGGCTGGTTTTACAATAAGGCAATAGAGATAAATGTGTAGCTTGAATAACAGGAGCATGATAAATTTGCAAAAGGCAACAGAAAAAAAGATAAAAGCATGAAACGAATCTTCTAGATTTGAGAAATAGGATTCTGTTGCAAAACAAATCATGGGGGCAATAAACTTGAAATAAGAAAAGCAAATACGTTCTAGAGAAGCAAGTAGTTATAAGGGTATATTTCTGAGAAAATTTTGGTAGATATTTATCTTTTTCATGGTATTAGTACTGTTTTAATAATAAAACGATTACTAAGAGGAATTATTAACATTCAAGACATATAGGACAGTTTAGAAATTTTTAAAAATTTCATGGAGGGGTATAAAAAGATGGTGGTGTTTTTGAAAACCATGATTTTTTGTTGACATTATAGTTCACGTGCGTAGATGATTATGATATTTACTAATTGAAGGATAATATATGCCAAACAGAATCAAATTCACTGCGATGATAAGAAAACAAAGTTAATTAAACCTATTTATTATTGCATAACTTCAGAAATTTCGACATAATGAGCAACCTAATCCAAAACATGGTGAAATATATCATTTTATTCCTCTAAATCAGTTGTTCTCAAACTTAAGCCGGCTACCCACTTTTATAGCAGCCAAGTAATTCGCGACCCCCTTTATAGTAACCAAAAGATCTGCGACCCCTCTGTCCGCCGCCGACACATTTGTATAATAAAAGCATTTTTAACAAAGTAAAGAAAACACATTAAATATAAAATTATATATATATATTAATAACATAAAATTCTTTAATGATTCTAACATTAATGTCATGAAATTCTAACAAAACAAGAATTAAAGCATATATTAGTTTGAATAAGATTACTGCTGTTAGACATTGTGGATATTATCCGGTACATAGCGGAGAAGGGTACTGGATGTGTAGGCTAAGATATACATGGTATAGTCGCGCAAGTGGTTTCACCAGGATGTATATATAATTTAAAAAATACGATACAGAACGGTTGGTTGGTTGTAGTTTAATGGCGTAAGAACGGTGGTCATTCTGCGCCAATCAAGGTGAGATCGTATATACATTATAAATGAAGAATAAAACAAAACTAAAATGGTAAAAATACAGAACGGAACATCGGTAGGTGCTTTGATAAAATAACATCAAAAAGTACTGACTGCCAAACGTGAACTCGTTAGCGCAATGTTCGGGAGAACGAAAGAAAATAAATATGTCGAATTTATTCATCTCATCTCGAGTTTATGAGGCTAATTTCAGTATTACGGTTTGTAGCAGTGGCATTGCGATGTCCATGCATTTGCATTGGAGCCCTTGCCCTTGGGGTGGAGCCTTTGGAAGTCGAGGCTCCTTGGATAGTATAACTTGGGGATCATTGTGTGGAGTGGGGACCCTCTGCCATCGATTGTATTGGGGCCCAAATTCTACAGCTACGCCATTAGTTTGTGGAGAGGAATCTATGGTATATTTAAAAGCGTGATGACTCACAATGTTGCATAAATCAAAGTTTTTGCATTACTATGTAAAATGAAGGGATGATGTTTTGTGTTCAGTGAAAATGAACAGATGAAAATGTTAGTTCACAGAACGTATTTGTCTACGTAACAATACTTAAATACTTACTACAATACTTACTTGTCCTTGTAGAAATGGCGCCTATTGGTAAACTTAGTTTGTTAATTGTAGAGTGTTCAATTTTCAAGATAAGGCTTTTTGAAAATCTTTCGAAAATAAATACGACTTGCTTTTGCATTATATTCCATATGATAAGCACTGAATTCCCAGGTCTCATGCATTAAGTCAAAGAAATAAATAAAACCTTGCCTCTAATACTATGAAAAATGTGCAATTCCTTTACTTCTTTACTTGTTCCTATTTAGAGAATTTTGCGCAGTATCGCTATACTTGTTTTATGCCATTAAAATGCAACCAACTGATCTATTTAGAAAAACGTACTTCACAGAAAGAAACCTGATTGTTTGTTTGTTTGGCTTTTTTATGGCGCAAGAGCATCTGGGCTATACTGCGCCATGACTGTCGACCTGATGCGCCAACCTGAGACGCGATGGAAGTGAGAAGAGGCAACAGCATTTTTAGTTTGCGAGCTCATGATCCTGAAAAGCGTTTGTTTGTTTGGCTTTTTTATGGCGCAAGAGCATCTGGGCTATACTGCGCCAACCTGAAAAGTGATAAAAGGGCGTTGATCCTTTTTGGGGAATAGGCTTTTATGAAAGCGACTTTGCGCAAGTAAAATGGAGAAGAAAAAGAAGTGGTAGATGGAAGGGCTGCTCAGAACGCTGGTCGTAATAACAGAGTGGAAAAACATTATGAAATCAGAGAGCGACCAGCTAGAGTAGAGACTGCCTCTCTTTTTAAAGACTGCACGGCTCGTAATAAAACAGTAAAAATTTGTTTAATATATATGTTTATGGAAAACACGTTTAATAAAATATTTTATTTTTAATGTTTATGTGCAGTTGGGATTGCAATTAGAGCACACTGTCATTTTTCACATTGTAAAAGCTTCAAATTCTTGACCTAAATGAAAATTAGATATCTCTCACGAAATGAATTCCTGTGATGAAACATTGACGGCCACTTTTGTATAAATTACTAAATCAAAATCCCTCATTCCTTCTATAACTTAAGCTCATGTTGACAGCTGTACCAGTCTGTTTCGAGCCTGAAAGAAACATGTCGGTTAACGGTTAACTCTCTCTCAGAAAAACCGGTCCTTATGAAAGGAATATTGCTAATTACTGTCATCCAGATTACGATATATTACGTTGGCGTAGTATACATCAATATACTTGGAGCTGGGAGGAGCATTCGATATTGACGCAAGGAGACAATTTTTCATTACTAAACCAGGTACCCTCCTCTGGCGATTGGTTGATTGACACTTAGTCAATAAGGGCACGCCCTTTTTCCCCAGAGAAATCTTTGAGTTGGAAACAGGAAATTACAGAAGTTCTGGTGCGCGCGAACTATTGTTCGCCGATGGCATTCTTTGTCCATCCAGAAGACTAAGTACTCCTCACGGACAAAGACTCGTCGAGTGTGTAACATGTTTACATGATTAAGACACATTGAGTATTTTAGTATTTGTTGTAAAGAGTACCGATCATCTTGAACGACTACTTAACCTTGCGAAAGAGCTCAGTGTCCGAGTCATTTTCTCCAAACAATGGTTTGGCTTCGGAACAATAGAGAATTAAACACTTTTTCTATCATAATAAGAATCGAAGGATGTAACGAAGAAAACATCGATAGTTTGTGATACAATAAATGAAAATAATTGTGATATTTTCTGTATTCTAAAATTTGTAGATTGTGATACTTGATATTTTTGTTGTTTGGTTGGATATTTCAATACGCATTTATTGTAAAACTGATCTAGAATAATAATCTATCTGCTGGTTATCCGAATTTTGCTTAATCTAGCTTAACTGAAAAGGCCCACTACATGTTTATTGCGTTACAATATTTAATACATACTTGTTCAACATTTTCGTCAAAGACGCCTAGATTTGTTTTCTGGAATACTCCGGTTTCATGAAAAAGAAAAGGCAGAAATCGAAGATGTAAAATGATATGGATATATGTCTGTATATATCGGATGTAAGCAAAGACAGGACTATTTCTCGGAACGTACATAAATATACTTAATAATATGGACACCCAAGTATAAAAAGCTTCATCTAGAGTTTTATTTGTTCAGGAGAAAAAGAGACGCCGTCCCCACCCTGAATTCGAACCAGTGTCCTTCTGTTGAGCTTGGCGTACTTTGACCACTAGACGAACGAGGACATGGAACAACGCTCTCTTTTTCCGCGCGTAAAGATGTAAGTGATTGTGTGGTGATTGCGTTATCCTTGAGAAGGGAAATAATACTTTAAAACGCTCATAAGTGTACCCAGAAAGCATAGAAAGGGGGTACAGAGCTACAACTTCATGTATATGTACATACAAAATGGCATCGTAATGGTGTTATGACCCCATCAAACCCTTTTCCCCCCGCGTACGTGAATATCTGAATCTATATTAGATGCCGTTCCTTTTATTCGATATTTTTCAATTTGAAAATCTTAATAATTTTATCTTTTCTTTCCTTGTCTTTCTCACTTCATCACTCGTTTTCGTAATCTTAAATTCTTCTAACGTATTATTTTATATTTTATAATTTTGTTTTATATTATATATTATATTTTTTTTTATTGGGCGTGTGCAAAAATTCTACCCACTTTTCAGTTGAAAAGGGAAAACGAATAAAAAAATGTACAGTACCTAACAGTAGTAACGTAATTGCCATCGTTTAATATGACTTGTCGCCGTCTGTCTTACAGTAAATTAATCCCTTGTCGATAAAATTTTTTTGGTTTAGAGTAAAAAAATTATTGTAGTGCTACTTTCGCATTTCGACGTCGTTAAAGATTTGAAGAATTATGGACTTTTGCGACGATCGAAAACGGTAGTAATTTAAAGGAGCAATATCTTGAGAATATGCTGGATGAGGCAAAATTTACCAACCAAAGTCGAGTAGTTTTTTCCAAGTTTGTGGCCAGCGCTTGTCACACAAAGGCGTTACGATTCGGCGGCGTGCAATCCTGCTTTTGAGGTGGAGGAGGAGTCTTTGCTACGCAACACATAGTCATTCGACGTTTCACATTACGGTACAGTACCCAATTCTCATCAGCAGTTACAATCCATACCAAAAGTGGTTCATTTCTGAAACGAGAAAGCAAAGAAACACAGGTACTGGTTCTCTTCAGTCTTTACTTTTTCGAGAGCTGATGTAGAACCCATTGATCCGACCATGTGATGAACCCAAGTGCCTGTATTCCCTTCTCAACCGTTGTTCTGCATACGGATAGCGTTTCCGCTATTTCCTCAATAGTTGGATATGAGCCGTTCGATACGACTTGGTCCAGAATCTCCTCAGAAATAATGGAACCTGGTTGATCTTTAGAGCTTCTGCCTGCGTCTCTGAGTTTCCGAAATCAACGACGACATGTGCTATCGTCAATCGCATTCTTCCTATACACTTGACGCATAGTTCGGAACGCTAGGGCTGCAGTACGGCCCCTATCGAACTCGTACAACAAACCATGTTGGATATGCTCCTTATCACTTGCTATTTTAAACCACTTGAAATTTTTTTACGAATGGTTTACTTTTACAACCACGTTGCCCTTATATGCTGTCAATGAAACGTGTAGACGCACGTTTCATTGACGGAAAACTCCAGTCATCACAGCGTCATGTATGGCATTATGTCCACTCCACTGTACTTTGCATCTCCAAAGACGGGTAGAACTTTTGCACACACCTAATACAGTTATATTATATTTTATTGTTTTACTTTACATTTAATAGTTAACATTTGCTCAAGGAAACATCTTTGTACTCGCTTTACTCCCATGTTACTTTTTCTGATCGATAACAACAGAGAAAAACTGTATTAATTTCCGTTCTAACGTTGGCCGATTGCTTTTTTCACATTAGCCATACCACTTAGAACTCTAGGTCGACAAATTAGTCTTCATTTTGTTGTACAATTTCGTTTCATAACACAACGTTTACCATTGGAAAATTAATAATCCATTTTCTTCCTCTTACAGGATCTGTTGCTAACCTAAATATTTTATTTTCATTTCTCGAGTGATTTGAACAATTTACAGCGGCACACACCCATTTCACCTTATTTTATTAAAAATAACACGCTTGTAAATCACTCAACTTCAACACAGCAATGAATGGGATCAAATGATACGTTGGCATCAAAATGGCAGATGCGCCAGCTGCCTTTTTGAGGTGTCTTGGTGTGAATGTTAGTAAATTTTTTATCTAAGTGAATACAGCAGTTAGTAATTTTAATTAAACAAGCTTTTGGATAAATATTGTAGCTTCTTTGCAACTTTCTGCACAAAATTGAATTCCCGGGTTATTTAAAATCTGATCCGCTCCATTTGTTCAATCCTTTTCAAAGATGAGAATCGCGAGGGAGTATCCCCGGATAACACCCTCTTTATTATTCTTTTCTTTAGTTTTTATTATTCTTTAATTTCCTCTAACTTACATTACTGCCTATGAATTTGGGGTTATACTTCAAAGTCAAATCTGCGATATTTAACTTCAATCTAGAAAAAACACATCTGCCTTATCTCCAATCATATTTCCGCCTCTCATAATGTGGAACTTCCTACACGTTTCCGAATTCTCCTAAATGATAAATGACGTTGAAATCTAATTTCATGTTCACTTTTATAAAAAACATCTATATTTAACATTTTTAGAAATTATGACTTTGAAATTCTTATATTGGATTGGTGTTTACACTAATTGGGTTTATTTTAACCAGAAAATTTTCTACTATGAACACCTCTCCAGAAAAATCCACAGTAGGCTACACCGGTTTCGGCTCTGCTATGCCTTTACCAATAGCTTCCTGCACCGGATTCGCCAGCAACCTATGGCAGTGCGTCTACAGTGCCTTAGGTTGTTGCCGAAGGCAGTTTGTCTACCACGGCAGTGCACAACGTGTGAAGATGAGACACCGGATCTCATTCTCTTCATATGTTCTGCATATAGGTTTCTCCGACGAGTGCTCTTTGCTTCCTACCGTAGGCTTGGTCTGACTCAGCCTTCACGTCTCTCAGACTTGCTTTGTCTTGTCCGACTGTCAGCCCAAGGGAGGGGCGGATTCTGGTTGCTGCTTTACTTGCCTTCATCGTCGACCTTGGCCTGCGTTTCTGATCCTTTGCTTCTATTATTTCACGCTCCTCGTACACAGTACGTCCTGTCTGAGAAGACAGCACCGAATATGGCAGGCACCTTTCTCATATTTAACTGCCTGACAACAACCACCACTAGAAAGTTTCCAAATAACTTTGAGTTTGGAAGCTGCTCCTTTTCAAAACCACCCTTGGGCCATAGCTGCTAATAGAATTTCACAGCTGTTAGGTTTCCTCTCTATGAGTCATGAGTTTTAAAAGTTTAAACGATCAGTTCAAAGTATGTTTAGTTTCTAAAAGTAATAATTTAGTGTGCGGGATGGGTCTTTCCTACTTTGTTTAGTCTCTATAACTGCAGTTAAATCAGGTATCGATTTACGTGGGAGCTTTCCAAAACAGAGTTAACCAAATTTTAAAATGTATTGTTCCTTGCTAAGTCGGGCCCAAAGTTTAGGAGCTTCCGCGTTTAAAAAAATAAAGGGAAATGGAAATATTCGTCACTTTCCACAAATTTTAAGCACATTGAATTACTGACTAACAAAAAGAAACAAAGGATTATCAGTTTCGCGATAAAATGCAATATTAAATAGGTATTTATATTAGGTATTATTAATATTATTATTGGTATTTATATAATTATTAACAAAAGCGCGATGCATATTCTTAAAATGCATGCATATTTTTATGTTCACAGACTTTATCGAAGGAAAATAATTTTCTAAAGTTTTTTAAAATAATTTTTTGTAGTTCAATATTGATACAATACTAGAGTTTGGCAAGAATATTGGCATAAATTTCTCAGAAGTTTTAGACAATAGTTTTGATGCTTTAAGGGGACTTGGAGGTTTTAAACCTTAAGAAAAATGATTTTTTTATTTTTTTATGTAAAAGTGTGAATATTTCTGAGCATTTTAAGACCAACCGTAAACTTCTAACTTAATCAGAAGCTGAGATATAGCAAAAATAGCAAACCCTGTTTGAATAATTTGAAGTTTTAAATGTACCAATGCGCCGTGGTTTCAACTTTAAATACCCTAATTTCAAATTTAACACATTGTTTTAATAATTATTTTTCTTTTTTCTTTCTTTTTTCTAAAACAATAATCCAACTGGGATCACATCCAAATATACATGTACAAAGTAAGCGAAAACGAAGCGAACAACTTTCATACCCGTCGTTCACTCTCGCTTTCTGTTGTAAACAAACACGGACGCACGCTTTATCACACGTTTCTGATTTTTCAAACGTTTGATTCTTTTACCATTTTATTTCGTTAGTTATTTGTTATTGCCTATTTCGTTAATTACTAGTTGTTGCCTATTTCAAACGTTATTTGTTGTGAGTTATTTTGGGTTGACGTTATTATTTACTTCAGTTTTACTGGTGATTGCCTTTCATTATTTACCTGACTAATGGCTAAAGCGAAATCTAAGTCGGGAATGCGTCCGAGAAAGAGGAAGCGATGTTTTTATGGGACAAAAGAAGCCAGTATTGAAGATACATCCACTGCTGAATATAGTAGTGCTTCTGCTAAAAAAATGAAACTAGATAATTGCAGTCAACCAGCAAATAATTTTGAATGTGAGAATGCATTTAATGGATATCGAATATTTGATTTGGACTTGCTGGTTAACACGCTTGAAAATTTTGTATGCTGTAAGGTATATGGTGGTAAAATGAAAATTAGGGAGGAATGTCAGCAAGGGCTTTCGTCCAAATTCAGTATTTGCTGGGAAAAATGTGTACTTCAGGAAGCATTTCGCAATTCAAAAATGGTGGGTGTAAAGCATAACATTCCAGAAATTAACAGACGCAGTGTTTATGCTATGCGTACCATTGGCTTGAGTTTGAAGACATTTTGCGGTATCATGGATTTGCCTACTCCTGTTTCTAGCAGTCGTCCAATCTTAACGAGCATTAAAAATGCTCTTGCAATGCAGAACCAGTGAAGACTGCATTCCAGTGAACCTGCAGAAACAGTGATGAAAGAAGCAGCAGTAGAAGAAAAGTCATTGAAGACATTAGATGGTGGTGTATGTGTCAATGGCGATGGCACCTGGAAGAGTCGAGGTTTTTCTTCGCAGATCGGTGTGTGCAGCGTAATCGGTGCTGAGTCAGGCAAAGTAATCGACGTCGAAATTTTGTCCTCTGTCTGCAGAGGTTGTAGCAACTACAAAGGACTGAAAGTTGGTCAGGCGTATACTAACTGGTTGCAATCTCACCAATCAAAGTGTACAAAAAATCATATAGGCTCAGCAGCGAAAATGGAAGTCACAGGTATGTGTCGAATTTTTACTCGGTCGGAGACCCACAGGGGTATACGATACCTTCAGTATGTAGGTGATGGAGATACGAAAACTTATCCTGAAATTAAAAAGTTGCGACCATATGTCAATGCTGTAGACATTGAAAAAATAGAATGTATTAACCACATAGGCAAAAGAATGGGCGCCCTGCTTAGAAAAATGAAGCAAGAAAAAAGAGGACAAAAACTCGGACAGCAGACCGTTAAGCGGTAAACGCAGGCTTACTAATAAAATTATTGACCGCTTCTCCGCATACTTTAGAAATGCTATAAGAGAACATAAAGATTCTCTAGATGGAATGAGAAAGGCTGTATGGGCTATCTTTTATCACTCACGTGCCACAGATGAGGAGCCCACTCACGATTTTTGCCCCAAAGGCGTTTCTTCATACTGTAAATACCAAAGGGCAGTTGTCAACAATTCACACCATAATTTTAAACACAACAATTCAGTGCCAACTGCTGTTATGGATGCTATTAAACCAATATTTAAAGATTTAGCACATCCCCAACTTTTAAAAAGACGTTTAGGAAATGGAACGTAGAACGCAAACGAGAGCTTCAACTCAGTAATCTGGAAGTATTGCCCAAAAACTTCAGGAAGTGGTCGGCCCATTGATGAAATAGCAACCTACGAAGCTGTCATCGCATTTAACAAAGTTAGTCAGGGTCGTCTCCAATTTATGGAAAACCTAGTGGTTATGCCAGGTGTCAATGCAAGACATGCTGCAATTGCAGCAGATAAAGTGTGAGTGATGAATGCAGAAAAGCAAGCTTCGATGTCCACAAAAGCAGCTCGTAAAGTTCAACGACAACTGTTTTGTAAAAAATTAAAAAGGACTTGCAGCATGAAGGAGTGTTATATGAAGCTGGTCGATTTTAATGGTATGTAGTGAAGCATATTTATTTTTATACTTAAACTTGACTTTAAACTCAATTTTCTCTGAACGTCAAAATTGGATCTTGCGCGCATGATATAATTTTTGCTGTTTGCTATATTCAAATAAAATTTGGCAGTTTCCTTCGTATAATCATATTACACAAAATGAGTGAGCTAATTTTGTTATACTAGTTAAAATTACAAAATCATGCACATAAAACTATTAAAAAATCACGTAAATATCCATATTTGAGAAAATCAATAATTTAAAAATTCATATTTTATAAATATATTTATAAATTTAAAATACTGCTCACTCAATCTCTACATACAACCCTCCTTCTTATTATAAAACTGTGTTTTTAGCTCTGAGTTATTGTTAAGTGAATATATCATGCGCGTCGTAAACTTCTAATATTTAAATCATATGAAAAATCAATTTAATTTTTTTATTATTAAAAAATGAAAATATGTTACAATTTTCTATAAACTATGTTATTGATGAGATAATTATCTAGTTTATAAGTTGTGAAAATTTTATAAAAATCAAGTGAATAGTTATTTTACAAATTGTTTCTAAATTTAGTGCATTTTTCCACTGTTTTTGATGACTTAAAACTTCCAAGTCCCCTTAATAATTTGGTCTTCAATATTCTATTATTCAATAAAATGCTATTTGATACTGCTGATGCTTATTGGGAGTGGCAGAGCTTTGTGTTTCCTTGCAGTTTATTCCCGCTTGTTCCTGACGAGAGAAGCGAGGTCGGTCTGAAATGCGTATATATGTTGCGCACAGCATCTGTAACTCATTCAATAACGTTGTTGCAGAGTGCTTTGTGAATTGCGTGTTGGCATAACTAGAGTATCTATAATGCAAGGCCGGTCCAGGCCATTTCACCACTTTGGCATGAAGGATGTCCTCCTATCGCACCTCTGGAAAAGGGAGCTTCCAGCGGCGAAGAAACAGAAAACACATCCGTTTGATTCATTATTTTCATTTGAATTCCAAGGGATGATAAACTCATTTACTGTTTATTGGCATGTGACTGAAGTAAAATTTTGTAGAAGTTAACTAGCCATTTTCTGAAGAAGTGTCTTTACGCAGGAGTTTTGGATCATGTTTTAGTACCATTACCTTGGAACTTCAAAGTTAACTTAATGGTAAATTGTATTTATGAAATATTAGTATTAGATGAGTATGGTGATATAGACTTTCCTCCTAATGGTGCACCCTGGACAAGGCTTATTGGCAAAGTCGTCTTTCAATGAGCAGCTTACACAATTTTACACAATACCATTTATAATTTTTCTTTATGGTGAAGGGCTTCTGTCTTCGTAGACTGCTGCGTCGCAGGTCTGTAGCCAGAATGAATGGGCAACTGGGGCGAGGCAAAGGACATATGGGAACCAAGGCACCCAGGGGTTTTGTCCTAAGAATATATAAATAACTCCATGGGGAAACTGGGGGCACAAGCTTGGTGCGCCTGGGACAAGGCCCTGCAAACCCCGGCTTGACTACAGGGCTGTTGCGTTGGAAATAAAAATGTGTTTATGAACTACGATAGGTACGAACAATTGCAGTTTATGTATTTCAGTAGTTGCAATTGAAGTGCAGATCCTTATACATTACTGTAACATTTGACTCTTATTGGGGTTATCAAGCTCTCCATTTGAATGTTATGACATTAATAATTCAAAACAATACACTGATACATTTTTTGGTAAATTAGGGTTAAAGTTTCATTGTTTGCAATGAAAAGAAGATCTAAAAGTTAAAAAAAGCGATTTGAAAATAGGCTGGGAAACACAATACATTTTTCTCTATGTAATTTTCAATTTACAATCCATCATCAACATGAAGATGGTCAAAAACATCTTGTAATATCTTCGGTGATCTTTGCTAGAATTGTACAAAAATTGAAGATTGCCGTAACTGAAATACGAGTAAGCTTTTACTAACATGCAAATTGGATATTTGTATTTGAAATTTCATTATAATTTAAATAATCAAAATACGAAAATAAATATTATTTAAACAATATTTAAACAAACGTGAAGACTGCTCCTTATGCAAATGAGACGCACAATAATTTATATTAGTAGACCTTATTTCGAGACAAATGATTTAAACATTTGTCACAAACAATTGATTATGAAAAATTTGACAATTCCATCACAAGGCGCAAATAACGAGTTTTCTTCGTATAATATATGCATTTGAAAGCGTATATAAAGTTGTATGTTCATTTGAAAGCGTATATAAAGTTGTACATTTATTTGAAACGTATATAAAGTTGTATATTTATTTGAAAACGTATATAAAGTTAGTATATTTATTTGAAAGTGTATATAAAGTTGGTATATTTATTTGAAAAAGTATATAAAATTAGCATATTTATTTAAAAATGGCTTTATATATTAAATATTAATTAACACGACCAGCAGATCATGACCTTTGCTATCCTTGTACCCTGGCGGTTCCGAGGGGGGCGGATGAGGCAATCGCCACCCTTGTGTCGGGATTATATGAAAGAAAATAAAATGAAAAGTACTGGACATTTGGCTAAAAATAACAATCGGAAACACCTCCATTTGAAAGATTTCTGGATCCGCCACTGTGCCTGCGCTTTAAAACGCAAACAAAAACTGCTTAATACGAATCTTACTACCAGCAATATCCAGGTTTTGGAACTATTTCCGGAGATATAAATTTTTAAAAGACAATAAAAATTTCATAATACGTTAGAATTTTATATGTGGCACATGCTTCTTTATTTATGGGGAGTACGTGCATTCTTCGTTTCAAAAAAGGTAATATTATTACTCTGACCTATTGTGTGCTCAAAATAAAAAGGTATCTATTAATTGAACGAATACAATATGCAGACTTTAAATAAATAATTTCCGCATGGATAATGGTAGCATGTGGAAAGTATTATCATTTGCATTACAGATTTTCAAAATCTGTCATTAACTGAATACGTGTGGAGATTTTGCCTTTTCCAGAGATCGACAGAATCTTTCATATTGGTCAGAGGCGTAGACAGGGGCGGGTTTGAGGTTTGTAAGCCCCATCGCAATCAAATTTGTATATTTAATATAGAAATATGTGAGTTTTAACCCTGTAACCCCTCCCATTAAACTTACAACCCCCTTTATGAATTTTCTGTCTACTCCATTGATATTGGTTCTGTTAATGAACGATTACGCCCGTCTCTAGTTTGCTTGTAGGAACAGTGATTTGATGTCTGCTTGTACTGAAATTTGATTGGCTATTAAAATACACTGTATAACAAAAAAATGACGCCATCCGGAATCTTTATCAGTCTATGCCACGCCGGGTGACAACTTGCATCCAGGCCAGAGATGGACCAACGCCTTATTGACTTCCTCCCTTTGTAACGGTCAAACTCTGCAATAAATCATTCAATTGTTCTGAAATTTTAATCGTTTCTTTTTCTATGTATGTTCTTCACATCCACCAATTTTTATCGCAATCGGACAACTCCTTCTTGGTGCGTCGATTTTTTTTTGTTATAGAGTGTGCATAGCGGAACTAGGGGTAAAAATAAGCAAGTTTTGAAACCAAAATTTCTACGCTATAATACTTATAGAAATAATTTATTTTATGCGTGTTTAGAACCTTAACTGCTTTGGTTTCTTAAATAAAAACACAAAATTGTGGCAAAATGTTTTTTAATTAGCTAATACGAATCATCAGATTAGATATTACAGAATAATTACCATACAGTAGAACGTCATAATAGTTAAGTGTATATGTAATATATATAAATACAGGTATAAAATATAATTTTTGGAGGCTTTAGGGTGGCGCAGTGGTAACTAGTGATGAGACGGGCTCCGGCGAGTCCTGGCTCCTCAGACTGATGCAACTGAAGCTAAACAATTGGATTTTTTTATATTGAAATTCTCCAAGATATACAACTATAGTTGGTTCGCAGAAAATTGGCGGGTAGTACTGTTAGGTTTTTTGCGCGTGAAAAATCAGTTATGAAAGACGCCCTTCCCTCTACCGCAATGAAATAAGCTATCTGCGACGTCAGCTTCCTTGAATTCTAACAGTACTTCCCGCCAATTTTCCGCGAACGAACCATATTTGTTTTATTTTCGAAACTTGTAGAAATGTGTGTATATGAAAATTAGAAGGAAATTAAATAGTGTAGTTTAGCAAATTTTTACAATTCAAATCGTACTTCAAGGGGTTAAAGTTATAAGTGAAACCTTGAGTTCAAATTCCCATAATGTATTTCGGAATCAGGCCTCGAAAAATTAGCCCGAACTCATCTCTAGTGATAACGCGTTTTCATAGTGTGCCACTAACGCAGGTTCGGCTACCCGCAGTGTCAAAACAAGAACGTTTGCTAATTGCTCACTGAATTCCCACGTTTGGTTTCTTAGGCTTTAAGAGGTTTGGGTTCCTCGGAAAATGCGGGCTCCTGCGCCGTAAAAACTGGGACAAAATGGTAATTATCCATCCTCGTTTCTTTAGATTGTAAACGTTTGCAAACCGAGTGCTAATAACTAATCGAGTGAATTTTGTATATAAAGTACTCCATTGCACTATAAGGTATTTGTAATTGACGTAGTGGAGTAATCCCTTCACATTTGCAAATTCAAGATCAAATAGGGCTGTCAATTTCAGAGACATTCAGCGCTCAGCACACTTGCTGATCTGTCCACAGTTACCGAAACTATGTACCATGGGTGACTTGCTTCAGGACAATGACAGGGCTGTAATGGCGGCAAATTTTCGGAAATGCAAAATTCGATCTCGACACAGAAAGAAGAGAGAAGAAGATCTGTAAATTTGATTATTTGAACATTTCTAAACGTGGATTGAACATGAAATTTCCTTACAAAAACAATATTATTATTATTATTTTTGTAATATATTATTACCCTTTTCAAAGTTAACACAATAGCCAAATGATAAATGCATAAAGCTATCTGCGCTTTTTTTTGTTGTTAAGGAAATTGATTGCAATTTCCGATACTCACGGTTTAGCTCAAACTACAGCTTTCAATATATAGGAGAATAAGAGGCATGACCCTGGTCTGGAGTCGAACTAGAGTTCCTCCTTTAGATGCGGAGTGTCTTAAGCGCTAAGCAACAAAGTCACAGGGACGACGCTCCCTTTCTTTGCATACAAAGTTTTAAGGGTTAAACCTTACTATTATAGTAGTGTTATATTATTTATATGCTGTATCTGAAAAACTGTAAACATACTGAACATTTAAATTTTTCTTTTCAGACTGATAGTACTTGAATATTGCTCACTGTAGCTTCCAACTAGTTCTCAGAATATTACATAAATAACGCGCTTTATTAAAAAAAATGGTTTACACTGGTAAAATGAGAAAGAAAAGATCACTCAAGCTTTCGGACGCATCAGCAGCAGTCCTTCATCAGGAGTAATGACGATGTTATGTTTCTGTCTCTTTTTTATACTTGAAATTTCTGGAAAACCCTTCATCAGAGTAGTCCCGCAGAATGGGAAAACCCAATGAGAACCAATGGGAGGCCTCCAATAGAATCATGGAAGAACCCCAATAGGGACCAATGAGAAACCCACACTGCGGGTTACCTAATTTGGGGATGTCTCATACATTTCAGAGTAAGAGTTGTTTATAAGTTTCTGGAAGTGGTTGTGATGTATTAATGGCTTTCCCGTGTAGTTTGTAAGTTTCCCAAGATTCTAAGAAGAGTCTACTATTCTTGTTTGTGATGTGACGGTGTAGTATTTTTGTTGAGTCCCAGTCGGGTTCGTGTCCGTGTTGTAAAGCGTGTTCTGCCAGACGTGAGGCTATGTCTCCTTTCGCGAGTGCTTGTTTGTGTTCTTTTTTTCTTGTTTTGATCATTCTTTTTGTTTGTCCTATGTAATGTTTGTTGCAGTCTTTGCATGGTATTTGGTATATGGCGCCTGTGAGATCTTCTGGTGGAACTGGGTCTTTAACTTTTGTAAGTTGTTTGCGAAGTGTTGTGACAGGGGAATAGAATGTTTTGATATTTGCCTCTTTAAGGATGCGAGAGATTGTTTCGGAAATGCCGTGAATATATGGAATAGATATGCGGGTGTGAGATGTATTGTTTAAAGATGTACTATTGGGTCTACAGTTTCTGAGAATGAATCGTTTAGGGTATCCATTATTTTTAAGTGCCGTGTGTATGTGTTTTGTTTCTGTGTTTGAAAGTGTTTCATTACTGCAGTGAGAATTCGCTCTAAGACTTAATGTTTTAACAACGGAAGCTTTGTGGCATGTTGGATGATGCGATTTAAAATCGAGATATCTGTCTGTATGTGTGGGTTTACGGTAAACTGAGGTGAAGATTGAGTTATCGTGAGATCTGTGTACAAGAACGTCTAGGAAAGGGAGTTTATTGTTCTGTTCTGTTTCGTATGTGAATTTTATATGTGAGTTTAAGTTATTAAGGTAATATTGTAGTGTTTTGATAATTATAACAATATTAGTTAGCTAATTATAACAATGCTATTTAGCTAATTATAACAATGCTATTTAGCTAATTATAAAAATATTGTTTTGTTAGTGATATTAATACCATTTTATCATTAGCAATAGTGATATTGTTTTTCAGTGATATTATTGCGTTGTTTGATGGCGGCAATATTTGTGTTGCTTTGTTAGAGATATCTGCGATGTACACAGACAACTGAGAATTATGGCTACTGGAATAGCGAGATTCATAATATTCTCGGGGAATGATTACGAAAAATTAATTTTTGTATTAAAACTCCAAGAAAAGCCGATAGCTAAAATTTTCGACACCCATTTCTCGTCTGATATTAAATCAAACCAATTAACTTACTTTAAGAAAAGAAATTTAAAAATAATCAAGTATAAAATTCAAAGTGAAAGTGAAGATCTTATAAACTAAAATATTCTAAATATGAAAATATGAACTCTGCTCATTAATGAGTAATAATTAATTATACGTATTATTTGTTTTAAGATCACTAAATTTTGCTAACGAAAGAATATAACGATTGAGCAAGGTTTACCATAAAAAGTAAAATTTTCTCCTGGTCGGAATGCGAAAGAAAAAAGGAAAGGAAAGCAAAGAAATAGAAAGCAAAGAAATAGAAAGCAAAGAAATAGAAAGCAAAGAAATAGAAAGAAAAAGTAAATAAAGAAGGAAAGTAAATTAGAAATAAAAATAGTAAGAGCAACGAAACGAGAAAAATAAAATTAGAAAAAGTTAAGAAAAATAAAGGAAAAGGTTAAACGAAAATAAAATTAAGTAGAAAGAAATAACGAG
>QLNU02013614.1:17332317-17345524 GCA_006491805.2 Dysdera silvatica
CACAAGATCATCATTAAATTTCAGAAAAAAATGAACTAGAAATTACACTCGTAGCGAGGATTTAGGTTCAGGTGAGATTTAAGGAATTTCTCATAAATATTACTTGTTATAAACGTTACTTTACGGCATTTTGTGAAAGATTTGAATCCTCTGAATACACCCGTGCTGTCTACATTGCTTATTATTATTTTATTAAATTACTGATGTCATTTTCATTATAAATTTGACAAAATAAGATCGTAACTCATTCTCTTTATCAAATAGCATTACTCTAAAAATTATTTTGTTCCAGGTGGGTTTGGCAACCAACCCATATTTTAAGAACTTGATCGGAGATTTTAGAGATTTTCTGCCAAAAGCTGGTGCTTTTTTTCAAAGTGGTAAAACAAACAAACTAAAAAGCTTAAAATTAACTACAAATTATATTTCAAGGGATGAATAAATCACTTCTGCCGAAGCTCTTATGTACGTATATAAATCTGCAAATAATCACATAAATCGACGGCTATTTTGGATATGTCTTTCCTTGGAAGAGGCAGGGGTGTGTGAATCAGTATGACGGTGACTAAGTAGGGCTTAATATTATTAGCCATAGTTAACAACCTTAATTTCAGATAATATATTTTTTAATGGAGGGGACCCCCCCTCGTTCGAGGGGTTCGAGATAAATAAAGGAATGCTTAAACTGGTCTGTGATCAGCCAAACTTTGAGAAACACTCATCTACAAAATAACTTTTCAGAAAACGAGAGCTACAAGGTTCATACAAAATCTAGGCTCAATCTAGGCAGCAAGGTCGATGGACGTCCTACTCATTGGAACATAGGTAATTTTTTTTCTCTCAAAACTGCATGCCATTTAAGCTAATTGAGTAAAAAAGGGCTCAGCATAGAATTTTATTTCAATACAGAATTTCAACAAAACAATTTTAACACGAAATATTCTTCACAAAGAATACAAAAATTGAGTTTTAATTCAATGGAATTCCCTCTGTGACTTCTCCTTCTATACAAAACGGGTACGCATGCGTGTAGAAATAGAATAAAATATTGGGTTTTTTTTTCCATTTCATCTCGTATATAGGGTGTTGACCAGAGGTGTACCCTTTCATATAGTAAAACCAGGTCTCGTCTAATTTTTATGTAAGAAATGTATTAAGGATAAGTTCCAGGTTTGATTTAAATGTTCTATCTCATTTTTAGCTCTTTATTTTATTGAGGTTAAGTGATTTAAAAAACGTAACAAACTTTGAAGTCGTCTGAGCATGCCTGTTTTTTTTTGTTGTTTCACTGGTTTTTAATTCGCCTTCAAGTAAGTTTTAAGGTATCGAGTTTTATTTCCAACATTGGCATTTTATGTTTTAATAAGAGCTTAATGCTAGGATCGTTATTTTTTGAAGATACATATCTTTAAATTTGAAGAAAAACATTGAGCATAACCACAATTAAAACATAGACGCATTTTTAAATCTTTGTTTCCTTAAGTATAGATTTTACAATTGAAACGTTAATCACGTTGGAATTGATCGCTAATCTCTTATTTACACTGCGACACGACAAGGAAATAGATGAAAGTCGAGGACTTGCTGCGCATGTGCATTAAACAGCAATGTTTTTTGTCAACATCATCGCAATCTGGAAGATAATCTTGTAACAACACACTACGACTTCATATTCTCTTCCATTTCTAACACAAAGCCTAAAATAATTTAATATAGATCTTCTCTTACATTCCTATAACTTTTATACTTCTCAAGTTATGTATCACAAAATGTACATCAGATTGAATAGAATTATTGCTACAAGACTTGAAAATATGATCTTCCAAACTCGAGAATAATATTTCATAATAAAAGACGGGTTGATAAAAACAAAAAATTACATTGATATTTTTTTTAACTAATGGTTTTGAAATAAAAGAAGTTTAACCCCCATTACCAGGGGCGTCGTTGGCTGGGGAGGGCAGGGGGACCCATCCCCCAATGTTGATATTAGGTTTCCATACCCCCTTCCCAAGTTCAAACGAAATTTTATAATAGGTAACGTCTTTCAAAATTTAAAATATTTTCTTTTTTCTTTTTTTTGTATTCTAAGGAATGCGGTTATATTTTTCTCTATAGTGCATTTAGTGCGAAATGGATGCATTTCGCAATTTATTTGATGTAATTACACCTTTTGTTAGATTGCATTATATAGCTCTCTTTTCTGCACGGCAGCGTTTTTATTGACGTGTTATTATTTCAACTTTCAAACGGAATGTTTTTAATAACGTTACAACTAAAACTATAGTTTCTATATTTCAATTTCGCAAGCTCAAGGAAATTTTTGGCCCTCTACGCTCATTATCAACGACATAAATTAAAGGGACTGTCTACACCATCACTATTAGCATAATAAATACAAAATTTATTAAGGAGCAGCACTGCATGTAAACATGAAACTAGTAATGTAACTAGAATATTGATTTTATGGTAAAGTGAACGTCATCAAGCAGAAGCACATTTAACTTAAACACTGCTTTGTTGATGTCTGTTATCCCTGTAAAGAGTTGTTAACAACAAGGCCTTAACCAGAAATTTTTTCAGAGTGGGAAAAAAGTTTCACAGCCTCGCTAATGAGTAAGTATTGGTAGCAAACATATTTTGGAAGAGGGGGATAGGACCTTGGAACCATCCGCTGGCTACGGCCCTCATTAACAAGCTGCCTTCCAGTGGTATATCGTCCGCCCCCCACCAATATTTTTATGGCGCCCATACTCATTATGCACAGTCTTGAAAGCTACCATTATTTTCCTTTCTTGGATTTCACCCCCCCCTGTAGGCTCCCCTGCTGCTTAGTGTTAAAGATTGATAACACCACTTATAAGAGAAACGTCGATGAGACCCGCGATGTCATGCATCTATTCTGATGATTATAACCTCATCGATGGTTGTAACACCATTAACATCTCATACACACTTGTATTCTGTTGTAAAATAATCGATATCGGCAAGATAATCGGTATTATACAGATAGCTGATAATCATTAAAAGGCACTCCCTATTCTTGCTCGTAGTGAAATATCGCTCTCAAATATGCGCTGTCAAAAAGCTGCCAGAGGATTACTCGGCAAAACATGACAAGAAGTTTGTCATACACGTCCAGCCACATCCGTCAATTTAGAAAAAAAAGAAAACATGAACTGTTAATATTAAAACTGATCATTGTATTGAGTTTCATGAAGATGTGCTTATATATCCGACGTTTTTTTCTCAAAGCACATAATCGATTTGATGCATTTAATTTTTTGTTTCATCTGCGATTTATAGTACGCATCTCAATTTATGAAATTAAGTGATTTTTGATGCCGATTTAAATTTGTGAGTAGTATAGGATTTATTAGTAATTTATATATTTCTGTAACTAGTGCGTCGACATGCATTAGATTTTATATATATTAAGTGATAAAATACCTATTAAAATTTTTGTAAAGTGATTTAACACTGCACTTATTTTTTGTTCTTTTGTCAATGAAATTTGATTTACAACCTTCTTTTACCTAAGGGATCTTGATGTAATTCATTTAATACACACTACTAGTTGCCTCTTCGAATTTATACAAGGACATTTTCCAAATTTATCAATTCCTAACTGAACAAATACCATTGTATTGTACTGTGCAGCAATTTATGTCGCTTGAAAGACTGTATTTATATATAGAGGTTTATTGTTTACAATGTGGCCTGCAAAAGGGTTGCTGGTATCTAACTGGAAGGAGACCCACACGCTGAACGTATGTGACGATGTGTGGAACCGGCCAGGCCAGTAACCTAGTGTCCTACCCCGCCTTCAAGTGGTGCAGGCTGAGCTTTCTATTTATGTGGCAAATTAATATTTGCTACACGGATAGAAAGGCGGAAGGGGAGGGCTAATTCACCAACCCGTCTAGCCAGCGTGGTGAAATTATGGCTAATTCCTCCATTATGTTGACACACCAGAAACCATGGCCCCTAGTCTCCAGGTGCTGGAGTGCTCCTGATCAAGGCAGCGGTCAGTGTGGCATGAAAGCAGGGGGTGCTAAGAATCACTGGAATGGCCCAGGCTGCCGTTTGTTATTGACCTTGGCTACGTTTAATGGACGATCCCTTGCTTCTGAAGCAAAACTTCAGGAATTGGAAGAGGAACTTGAAAAGATCAAATGGGACATTGTAGGACTCAGTGAAGTTAGAAGAAAAGGTGAAGAGTTGGTGGAACTTAAAAGCGGACATTTGTTTTATTATAGAGGAACGGAAACTGGAAGAACAAGTGGTGTTGGCTTCTTAATCAACAAAAGAATTAAAGACTGTCTTCTGGAAGTTGAAAGTACATCAGATCGAGCAGCGAGGCTTGTTGTTCAACTAACCCAGCGATACCAACTTCAAATAGTACAGGTATATGCACCAACATCAAGCCATACCGACGAAGAGGTTGAAGAATTTTATGAAGAAATCAAAGAGTTACACACCAAAGGGAAACAACATATCAAGCTCATCATGGGGGATTTCAATGCAAGAATTGGACAACAGGAACAAGGAGAGACATCGGTTGGTAAATACGGATATGGGGAAAGGAATGAACGTGGCGATCAACTCATCGAATTTGCAGAAGCTGAAAACCTTAGCATCATGAATTCATTTTTTAAGAAGAAACCGCAAAGAAAATGGACATGGAAACACCCAAATGGGGGAACTAGCGAAATTGACTATATCCTGGCAAACAAGAAATCAATTATTGAAGATTGCAGCGTACTGAACAGATTTAATACTGGAAGTGATCATCGAATGGTGAGATGTAAAGTGCACTTAAATACTAAATTAGAACGACAGAAGCTCATTAGGAAACAAGTAAGTAAGAGGGTGGATCTAATGAAACTGAAAGTAAATACCGAGGCATTCAAGTTGGAATTAAAAAATCGCTTTTCTGCACTGGAAGGACTTATTGATGAAAGTGATATCTCAGAAGCAAATGAAAACATTGTTAAGACAATAGTTGAAACTGCTGGGGAAATTGGTGGTGTAACCTGTAAAAAGCACAATAGCAAATTATCTGAGAAGACGAAACAGCTCATGAAAAGGCGAAGAGATATGAAGGTGGACAATCGAAATACCAGTTCCAGGATCGAGAATGTAGAACTTTTCTAAACTTTGCCCAAAAACATAAAAGAAGACATAAGAAAATTCAATTGTCGAGGAAGGCCATTGAAAACAGCAAGAGCTTTAGGGTTGTTAAAGAAAGTTTATCTGTTGGGAAGAAACACATCATTGCATTAAAAGGAGAGGATGGCACCGTAACAAGAAATAGGGAAGAAATACTTAGAAGAGTTGAAGAATTCTACAAAAATCTATATGAAAGTAACAGTGAATTAAACGAAGACATTGAAATAGTCGAAGGAACAGCTCCTAAAATCTTAAAAGAAGAAGTTTCATTTGCAATAAAAAGCATGAAGAAAGGAAGAGCCCCTGGTGATGATGGTATTACATTAGATATCCTAAAAGAAGCTGGAGAATATGTAGAAGACATACTTGCAAAATTCTTTACCAAATGTCTTAACAGCGGTAACATACCAAACCAATGGGATTCTGCAACAGTAAATTTTTTTGCATAACAAAGTTATAACGAGGAATTTAAAAATTAGCCGACCAATTTAGCTTGTTTTACCATGCTATTTATAAATCTTACAAAAGTGCTATATTACCAAATCGTCTGCAGGAAAAATAGATTGCAGTTCAACTCGAGAGAACAAGCTGGATTTCGAAGTGGATTCGCTACAGTGGACCATAATTCAAGTATTAACAAGAATTAATTAAATGAGCAATTAATAAAAACTTCATTGGTGTTGTGGCATTATATTGATTTATGAGAAGACCGTTGATTCTAATTTAAAACATCAATCAGTCATCAACTCTTTAAGGATCAGCAGACATGGAGGAAAGCACATTGACATGTGAAATGTGTGTATAAAATGCAGTCAAATTCGTTAATTCAAGATACCAAAACTATCGAACTTGGCAAAGGTGTGAGGCAGGGATATACCATTTCTACAAAACTTTTTACTTCTGCTTTACAGATGATTTTTCATCAAATAAATTGGAATAACAGGGGAATAAATATAAAGGGCGAATATTTAAATCATTTGCGGTTTGCTGATGACATTGTTATTTTTTCAACGAACCCATCAGAACTCCAAGACATGGTACAGGAGCTCTCAACTAGAAGTAAAGAAGTTGGACTCAAGATGAACCTACAAAAAACTAAAATCATGTTCAATAATTTCGTAGAGAAAACAAAAATACAAGTTAACAACATTGAGCTAGAAATTGCTGATTCATATATTTATATTGGCCAGCTGATTTCAATGGATAGCAACGTTATGAAAGAAGTCAACAGACGTATTAAACTTAGCTGAAATGGGTTTGGAAGAAACAGTTTTATTCTGAAGAGGAAATTACCTTTGTGTCTAAAATAAAGTTCTTCAACCCATGTGTACTGCTAGTCCTCTCTTATGGATCAGAGACATGGAGTCTAACAGTTGGAGCAATTCGAAGTTTACATACAACGCAAATAATCATAGAGAGGTTCACTCTTGGAATAACTAGGAGAGATCGAAAAAGAAACACTTGGGTGAGAGAGCAAACTAGAGAAGAGTATATCATTGTTAAAGTAAAAGGGCTGAAATGGCGATGGGCTGGGCATATTGCAAGAAGAACTGATCAACGATGGACAACAGAAATTCTGAACTGGATTCCAAGAGACCACCGAAGACCTAGAAAACGTCCTCAAACTAGATGGGTGGATGAAATAAGAAAAGAGGTTGGGGTGACGTGGAAACGAATGGCCCAGGATAGACTTGTGTGGAAAGCATTTGGAGAGACCTTCATCCAGCAGTGGATAGATAATGGTTGAATATGATGATGATGAATCGAGGACATGTTGTAATCAGCGTTATCGACTTTAGATATCTACCTAATATCTGAAAGCAAAATATTCGGCTATAAAAGCAAGAAATTTGGTCAATAAATAAAAGAATATTTTTTTGCAAATTCTTTGAAAAAATGAAAGACTTTGAAATAAATATCGACAAACAGAGTTTTGAATTTTGACTTTTCAATATTGGAAAATCTCAGATGACATTTTGTAAAATATGTGTATTTTAGTTTAACTTCTTTTGCTTTAAATTTTGTTTTCACCCGGATGGTTTGTGGAAGTGGTGAGAAAAGCTATCGAATTTTTAATTCAACTCATCCTCGAATTGGCTTCTTCAACAAAATAAATAATTTTCTTCTTTAAAATACGGATAAAGAGATATCATATATTTGGCGGGTCGAAAATCAACCTTTTCACTTTTTTCGAAATTGAAACTGAGCTAGCGCGCAAAAGTGGCCAAATGGTCTCAATAGTATGCATGTAAAATCTTGTACCGATCAGATAATATAGAGTTCTCCCGCTGGGGCCATTTATTTCTGCCTATAGTAGGTATAGGCCTTTTATGCAGTTTTCTGTGCATTTTTATTGAAGAGTCGTTTATTCAACAGGCTAAATTCGCACTAGGCTCATCTTTGGAATCTGTGCACTGTAGTATCCGCATTGTTCAATAGGATATAGAAAACTTGCGTTTGCTTAGGTTTGGATCATATTTTGGGACCAAAAATGTAGTTTATTGTGAAAAAAATGTTTGATACGAAAACTTGCCGTTTTATGCAGCTCTTATCTTATTTCAGATTCAGACTGAAATAATCCAGTACTCACCACAAAGAGGTGGCTGCATTTCGAGTTCCACTCGTACCCACCCCGACCGCCCATCCATGTGGGTGCTGTTTTCATTCTGAATCATCTGAAGTTTTGTTCATAAAATCTCTTTTTGTTTCTATAAGCGAAATTTTCTTCCGATCTTTATTTGTTGTTCGAATGACGCCATCTCTGTTCAAAGGACCACATACGGTTGCTGATCCCTTGGTTACAAGTTTCACAGTTCGCTCAACAGCTTGATTGTGGCATGGTATGTTCATAATTTCCACTTTCAGCGGTATATATCTCATTAACATACGTGAAATTTCTTCGGTTTCGATGTGCATCGTCAAAGGGTGTTCTGTCATTTGACAATCTGATTCCGAACATACGCCCCAGTCAACCAGCTCAGTGTAATGTGAAGCATTGGGATTAAAATGAGGTAGTCAGAAGGTGCGAACTTCATGGGAATTTTTATTAGCTTTTACCTTGAGTATTTTTCTTAGTGCTAATTGTCTTATGTAGAGCTATTCATCTCGGAACATGAAAATTAGGACGTTCTCGGGATGACCTGAACACCAACACCCATTTCTCTTGAAGACTGGATCTACAAAATTCTTAAAATCTTGACTAAGGTATCCTGACCATGCAAATGTTTTCCAAAGGTGTTTAGCCCCATGTTCACAGAGTGGTTCTCGTTTGATATTAAACCACATAGGCGCGTAAACTTTCATTATAAAAGTAACGAGAATTTCGAAATTTTGCGAAAGCTCAGCGGTGCTTATGTACAAACACAAGATCCTATTCGCAACTGTTAGCCATCTCGAATTATTAAGGGTTTTTGTTTTCAAAGCCAGATGTGCATTGGCCGCTTGCAACGGATTGGCACATTTCATATAAATATCTCTGATTAGTGCTCAATATCCTTGGATTAATTAATGTGAGTTCACTTTCCACCGTCTCAAACTTGATTAGAGGTAATTTCTCGCAGTCACCTAGTTATTCTCCTATTGGGCCCGAAAATATGTTTCGTCCTTTGGTGTGTCCATCCAAGCTCTGTAATGAATGGGGGAGAGGGAGTTCATTTGCATGAAGCTGGTATATACACCACCGGAGGGATCTATTAGTTCTTTTTCTATCAGTCGAATAGTTCCATTGAAGTATCCTATGTTTATCGCCGTTCCATCGCAGCCAATAGCTACCAAATCATGCGTAAAAATGCCAACATCGGCCAAAGATTTTAGCAATCCAGTTTTCATAGCTGCTCCTGTACCAGAGCTTGGTGTAAAATGCCCGACGTGCTTGGATCCGGATTCTTTCACTAACGAAACGTGTTTCTCATTTCTCTTGCATCTTTGATACTTCATTCCTCGTTTCTCTTGAATAATAGTCATATCTCGTCTTCCGTCGAAATAGATCGTTTTCAGGATCAACTTCCTTAATTTCCTGATTTCTTATTTCATTTCGCCTCGTCTGTCTTCCCCTTCTCACTCGACACTTATCAATCAATTTAGAGGTATCTTTCTGGGTAACTAAACGCATATCAATCATTTATACATTTGCCATTTGTACGACTTTTCTGTCCGGGTACGCTTCCGCAAATCCCCTTCCACCAAAAACAAGCCAAATTGTCACCAACTTCGGGTGGTACAACCCTACTTGGCGATTACGGAAATTGGAAACCCAGATCGTTGCAACCTAAAAACTCATTATAATGTGGGAGGTGCTCATAGAAAAAAGGGTGGGCTTGTAGTTTCTCTGGGGTTTTTTTACAACACTCTGGTTACTAGTATATTTTTTGTCATGTAAACCATTGGAAAGTTTTGAAATAGTCGCCTATGTGCGTGTATAAACACACACACATATATATTCCCCTCCTCTCGTTTTCACTTTCATCAATCGTGGCATTAAATTAAATTTTGGAACAAAATCTTCATCTTTTTCCGAATGACTTTCAGTTGAGGCTTCTACTTCAATGTTTGCAGAAAGCAATGCTGAATCCTTCCTTTTCGTTTTATTTAAAGAAGCAGCTCTATATGCCTCCCTCTCAGCTTTCCGGTAATTTATTTTGGTGGTCTTAGTGCTCCCTACTATCATATCCATGCTTCTGGTTTTCACGTTGATCGGATAAAAATTCCCGTTCTATTAGTGGAATTTTGTCACCACAACAATTGCATTTGTTGAAGTCTGTGCATTTGCACTTCGCTTTATCAAATAGGGTGTTTCTTGCGTGATTTACAATTTCCTGTTAGCTATTGCTGTACTCGCTGCTTTCTTAGAACTTTTAAGCACGTTTGAATATTTCTTGGGGTATGAAATAATCATATCTTTCACTTTCTTATGAGTAATAGTGTTAATGGTGTTTCCTTCAAGACATGTTCGATACTACATACAACTTTGTTAACTATTTCTGACACAGAAGAGGATTCCTTTGATTCCTTTAATTTGTGATCGTTGTTTCTGACCCACAGGTAATATACTATCATGTCTTTGTAAGTTGGTGATGTCACGCAGTTCACATCTTTCGGTTGACCGAAGATTGGACATTCTGTGCGTTTTCTTATCTTCTTAGAACGATTCATTCTCAAACCCGCATCAATTCAAACTAATTAATAAAACTTGAGGTTTCACTAAAATATATGCTTCTTTCTTCCAAGACTATCTGCAGAAAAATGAAGTAGTAATAATCTTTCCCGAACAATATTGGCTCGCGATGGACACGCTAGCCCTACTGGCGCCACGCGGTAGGTGCCATGCCGGCGATCAGTGGAATAAATGCCAAAAAATTAAACAGTGATGTACGTATACACTAAGGCTACGACATTTAGGAATAATAAGCGTTTAAGCAATTTAAAATCAACATTTTGGATGAATGTTTTTTTTTTACATTAAAGTAAGTTTTTGGCGCCAAAATGTGGTCCTAAACTGAGAAAACGCAAGTTTTCTATGTACTATTGAACAATACGGATAAAATACGGATACTATGGGACACAAAGACTCCAAGTATGAGCCTAGTCCGAATCTATCCTGTTGAATAAACGACTATTTAATAAAAATGCACAAAAAAATTGCATAAAAGACCTATACCTATTATAGGCGGAAATAAATGGCCCCAGCGGGAGACCTAAACGTGATCTGATTGGTACAAGATTTTACAGGAGTACTAATGAGACCATTTAGCCACTTTTACGCGTTAACCCGGTTTCAATTTCGAAAAAAAAGAGATAAACGCTGATTTTCGACCAACCCTGACGCATATCATATACTGTATATCTTGCAACCCTTCGGCAGTTTATTAGTGATGACAAAGGGAAGGTGTAAGCCAAATAAATTAATTTTAGAATAAGGGTTGAAGTGAAAATGTCGTAATTTTGGTGAAAAAATCTTCTCTGTTGCCGATTATTACAAAAAAGTGAGTATTTGTTATTGTTAAACTAATGAAGAAATGAAGCGTAAATTGTTTAAAAATCCCCGCTTATTACATTTATTTTACTTACATAAAAAAAAGAAAAGGAAATCGATTTTTGGTTCAAGTATTATTAATAATTGTGCTTTTTTGTGTTAATTACGAGTTCATTTTTACCATTTCGTGCTTTTTTAAAGGTTGAGTTCTTTCAAGTGTTCAGTTATTCAAAAGTTTATTTGCTTTTTCCATTTGCGTAATTTTGAAAGTGGTTTTCTTTCTCATTTTTCTCAAAAGGTAAACCATTTTTTTTAATAAAGCGCGTTATTTATGTAATATTCTGAGAACTAGTTGGAAGCTACAGTGAGCAATATTCAAGTACTATCAGTCTGAAAAGAAAAATTTAAATGTTCAGTATGTTTACAGTTTTTCAGATACAGCATATAAATAATATAACACTACTATAATAGTAAGGTTTAACCCTTAAAACTTTGTATGCAAAGAAAGGGAGCGTCGTCCCTGTGACTTTGTTGCTTAGCGCTTAAGACACTCCGCATCTAAAGGAGGAACTCTAGTTCGACTCCAGACCAGGGTCATGCCTCTTATTCTCCTATATATTGAAAGCTGTAGTTTGAGCTAAACCGTGAGTATCGGAAATTGCAATCAATTTCCTTAACAACAAAAAAAAGCGCAGATAGCTTTATGCATTTATCATTTGGCTATTGTGTTAACTTTGAAAAGGGTAATAATATATTACAAAAATAATAATAATATTGTTTTTGTAAGGAAATTTCATGTTCAATCCACGTTTAGAAATGTTCAAATAATCAAATTTACAGATCTTCTTCTCTCTTCTTTCTGTGTCGAGATCGAATTTTGCATTTCCGAAAATTTGCCGCCATTACAGCCCTGTCATTGTCCTGAAGCAAGTCACCCATGGTACATAGTTTCGGTAACTGTGGACAGATCAGCAAGTGTGCTGAGCGCTGAATGTCTCTGAAATTGACAGCCCTATTTGATCTTGAATTTGCAAATGTGAAGGGATTACTCCACTACGTCAATTACAAATACCTTATAGTGCAATGGAGTACTTTATATACAAAATTCACTCGATTAGTTATTAGCACTCGGTTTGCAAACGTTTACAATCTAAAGAAACGAGGATGGATAATTACCATTTTGTCCCAGTTTTTACGGCGCAGGAGCCCGCATTTTCCGAGGAACCCAAACCTCTTAAAGCCTAAGAAACCAAACGTGGGAATTCAGTGAGCAATTAGCAAACGTTCTTGTTTTGACACTGCGGGTAGCCGAACCTGCGTTAGTGGCACACTATGAAAACGCGTTATCACTAGAGATGAGTTCGGGCTAATTTTTCGAGGCCTGATTCCGAAATACATTATGGGAATTTGAACTCAAGGTTTCACTTATAACTTTAACCCCTTGAAGTACGATTTGAATTGTAAAAATTTGCTAAACTACACTATTTAATTTCCTTCTAATTTTCATATACACACATTTCTACAAGTTTCGAAAATAAAACAAATATGGTTCGTTCGCGGAAAATTGGCGGGAAGTACTGTTAGAATTCAAGGAAGCTGACGTCGCAGATAGCTTATTTCATTGCGGTAGAGGGAAGGGCGTCTTTCATAACTGATTTTTCACGCGCAAAAAACCTAACAGTACTACCCGCCAATTTTCTGCGAACCAACTATAGTTGTATATCTTGGAGAATTTCAATATAAAAAAATCCAATTGTTTAGCTTCAGTTGCATCAGTCTGAGGAGCCAGGACTCGCCGGAGCCCGTCTCATCACTAGTTACCACTGCGCCACCCTAAAGCCTCCAAAAATTATATTTTATACCTGTATTTATATATATTACATATACACTTAACTATTATGACGTTCTACTGTATGGTAATTATTCTGTAATATCTAATCTGATGATTCGTATTAGCTAATTAAAAAACATTTTGCCACAATTTTGTGTTTTTATTTAAGAAACCAAAGCAGTTAAGGTTCTAAACACGCATAAAATAAATTATTTCTATAAGTATTATAGCGT
>QLNU02013614.1:17345624-17367376 GCA_006491805.2 Dysdera silvatica
GCGGCCAATGCACATCTGGCTTTGAAAACAAAAACCCTTAATAATTCGAGATGGCTAACAGTTGCGAATAGGATCTTGTGTTTGTACATAAGCACCGCTGAGCTTTCGCAAAATTTCGAAATTCTCGTTACTTTTATAATGAAAGTTTACGCGCCTATGTGGTTTAATATCAAACGAGAACCACTCTGTGAACATGGGGCTAAACACCTTTGGAAAACATTTGCATGGTCAGGATACCTTAGTCAAGATTTTAAGAATTTTGTAGATCCAGTCTTCAAGTTTTTAGGTGTTTAGGTCATCCCGAGAACGTCCTAATTTTCATGTTCCGAGATGAATAGCTCTACATAAGACAATTAGCACTAAGAAAAATACTCAACGTAAGAGCTAATAAAAATTCCCATGAAGTTCGCACCTTCTGACTACCTCATTTTAATCCCAATGCTTCATATTAAATTGAGCTGGTTGACTGGGGCGTATGTTCGGAATCAGATTGTCAAGTGATAGAACAACCTTTGACGATGCACATCGAAACCAAGAAAATTTCACGTATGTTAATAGGAGATATACCGCTGAAAGTGGAAATCATAAACATACCATACCACACTCAAGCTGTTGAGCGAACTGTGAAACTTGTAACCAAGGAATCAGCAACCGTATGTGGTCCTTTGAACAGAGATGGCGTCATTCGAACAACAAATAAAGATCGGAAGAAAATTTCGCTTATAGAAACAAAAAGAGATTTTATGAACAAAACTTCAGATGATTCAAAATAAAAGCCGCACCCACATGGATGGGTGGTTGGAGTGGGTACGTGTGAAATTCGAAATGCAGCCATCTCCTCGTGGTGAGTTCTGGGTTATTTTAGTTTGAATCTGAAATAAGCTAAGAGCAGCATAAAAGGGCAAATTTTTGTATCAAACATTTTTTTCACAATAAACTACATTTTTGGTCCCAAAATATGATCCAAACCTAAGCAAACGCAAGTTTTCTATATCCTATTGAACAATGCGGATACTACAGTGCACAGATTCCAAAGATGAGCCTAGTGCGAATTTAGCCTGTTGAATAAACGACTCTTCAATAAAAATGCACAGAAAACTGCATAAAAGGCCTATACCTACTATAGGCAGAAATAAATGGCCCCGGCGGGAGACCTAAATATTATCTTATCGGTACAAGATATTATACGCCTACTAACGAGACCATTTGACCACTTTTGCGCGCTAGCCCGGTTTCAATTTCGAAAAAAGTGAAAAGGCTGATTTTCAACCCAGCCTAAATATATGAGATCTTTTATCCGTTTTTAAAGAAGAAGAATTATTTACTTTTGTTGGAAGAAGCAATTCGAGGATGAAGTTTGAATTTAAAAATTCGATAGCCTTTTCTCACCACTTCCACAATCCATCGGGGTGAAAAACAAAATTTAAAAGCAAAAGAAAGTTAAACTAAAATACACATATTTTACAAAATGTCATCTGAGATTTTCCAATATTGAAAAGTCAAAATTCAAAACTCTGTTTGTCGATATTTATTTCAAAGTCTTTCATTTTTTCAAAGAATTTGCAAAAAAATATTCTTTTATTTATTGACCAAATTTCTTGCTTTTATAGCCGAATATTTTGCTTTCAGATATTAGGTAGATATCTAAAGTCGATAACGCTGATTACAACATGTCCTCGATTCATCATCATCATATTCAACCATTATCTATCCACTGCTGGATGAAGGTCTCTCCAAATGCTTTCCACACAAGTCTATCCTGGGCCATTCGTTTCCACGTCACCCCAACCTCTTTTCTTATTTCATCCACCCATCTAGTTTGAGGACGTTTTCTAGGTCTTCGGTGGTCTCTTGGAATCCAGTTCAGAATTTCTGTTGTCCATCGTTGTCTGTAACTTCCGTATGGCTTCAACTGTTAGACTCCATGTCTGTGATCCATAAGAGAGGACTGGCAATACACACTGGTTGAAGACCTTTCTTTTTAGACACAAAGGCAATTTCCCCTTCAGGATAAAACTGTTTCTTCCAAATGCACTCCAGCCAAGTTTAATACGTCTGTTGAGTTCTTTCATAATGTTGCCATCCATTGAAATCAGCTGGCCAAGGTAAATATATGAATCAGCAATTTCTAGCTCAATGTTGTCAACTTGTATTTTTGTTTCCTCTACGAAATTATTGAACATGATCTTAGTTTTTTGTAGGTTCATCTTCAGTCCAACTTCTTTACTTCTAGTTGAGAGCTCCTGTACCATGTCTTGGAGTTCTGATGGGTTCGTTGAAAAAATAACAATGTCATCAGCAAACCGCAAATGATTTAAATATTCACCATTTATTTTTATTCCCTTGTCATTCCAATTTATCTGCTGAAAAATCATCTGTAAAGCTGAAGTAAAAAGTTTTGGAGAAATGGTATCTCCCTGCCTCACACCTTTACCAATTTTGATAGCTTCGGTATCTTTATGTAACCGAAATTTTGCACTTGCATTTTTATACACACATTTCACCATGTCAATGTACACATCCTCGATGTCTGCTGATCTTAAAGAGTTGATGACTGCTGATGTTTTAATAGAGTCAAAGGCCTTCTCATAGTCAATAAATGCCACACACAATGGAAGTTCATATTCATGTGTTCTTTCAATTAATTCTCTTAATACTTGAATATGGTCCACTGTACTGAATCCACTTCGAAATCCAGCTTGTTCTCTTGGTTGAGCTGCATCTAATTTTTTCTGCAGGCGATGTGTTAGCACTTTTGTGAAGATTTTATAAATAGCAGGTAACAAGCTAATTGGTCGGTAATTTTTTAAATCCTCTTTATCACCTTTTTTATGCAAAAGAATTACTGTTGCAGAATCCCATTGGTTTGGTATGTTACCACTGTTGAGGCATTTGGTAAAGAATTTTGCAAGTATGTCTTCTACATGTTCTCCAGCTTCTTTTAAGATATCTAATGTAATGCCATCATCGCCAGGGGATCTTCCTTTCTTCATACTTTTTATTGCAAATGAAACTTCTTCTTTTAAGATTTTAGGAGCTGTTCCTTCGACTATCTCAGAGTCTTCGTTTAATCCACTGTTACTTTCATATAGTTTTTTGTAGAATTCTTCAACTCTTCTAAGTATTTCTTCCCTATTTCTTGTTACAGTGCCATCCTCTCCTTTTAATGCAATGATGTGTTTCTTCCCAATAGACAAACTCCCTTTAACAACCCTAAGGCTCTTGTTGCTTTCAATGGCCTTCCTTACTAACTCACAATTGAATTTTCTTATATCTTCTTTCATGTTTTTGCGCAAAGTTTTGCAAAGTTCTACATACTCGATCTTGCGACTGGTATTTTGATTGTCCACCTTCATAAGTCTTCGCCTTTTCATGAGTTGTTTCGTCTTCTCAGATAATTTGCTATTCTGCTTTTTACATATTACACCACCAATTTCCCCAGCAGTTTCAATTATTGTCTTAACAATGTTTTCATTTGCTTCTGAGATGTCAACTTCTTCAATAAGTCCTTCCAGTGCAGAAAAGCGATTTTTTAATTCCAACTTGAATGCCTCGGTATTTTCTTTTAATTTCTTTAAATCCACCCTCTTACATACTTGTTTCCTAATGAGCTTCTGCCTTTCTAGTTTAGTATTTAAGTGCATTTTACATCTCACCATTCGATGATCACTTCCAGTATTAAATCTGTTCAGTACGCTGCAATCTTCAATAATTGATTTCTTGTTTGCCAGTATATAGTCAATTTCGCTGGTTCCTCCATTGGGGTGTTTCCATGTCCATTTTCTTTGTAGTTTCTTCTTAAAAAATGAATTCATGATGCTAAGATTTTCAGCTTCGGCAAATTCTATGAGTTGATCGCCACGTTCATTCCTTTCCCCGTATCCGTATTTACCAACCGATGTCTCTCCTTGTTCCTGTTGTCCAATTCTTGCATTAAAATCTCCCATGATGAGCTTGATGTGTTGTTTCCCCTTGGTATGTAGCTGTTTGATTTCTTCATAGAATTCCTCAACCTCCTCGTCGGTATGGCTTGATGTTGGTGCATATGCCTGTACTATCTGAAGTTGGTATCGCTGGGTTAGTTGAACAACGAGCCTCGCTGCTCGATCTGACGTGCTTTCGACTTCAAGAAGGTAGTCTTTAATTCTTTTGTTGATTAAGAAGCCAACACCACTTGTTCTTCCAGTTTCCGTTCCTCTATAATAAAACAAATGTCCACTTTTAAGTTCCACCAACTCTTCACCTTTTCTTCTAACTTCACTGAGTCCTACAATGTCCCATTTGATCTTGTCAAGTTCTTCTTCCAATTCTTGAAGTTTTGCTTCAGAAGCAAGGGATCGTCCATTATACGTTGCCAAGGTCAATAACAAACGGCAGCCTGGGCCATTCCAGTGATTCTTAGCACCCCCTGCTTTCATGCCACGCTGACCGCTGCCTTGATCAGGAGCACTCCAGCACCTGGAGACTAGGGGCCATGGTTTTTGGTGTATTAGCATATTGGAGGAATTAGCCATCATTTCACCACGCTGGCTAGACGGGTTGGTGAATTAGCCCTCCCCTTCCGCCTTTCCATCCGTGCAGCAAATATTAATTTGCCTCTTGGATAGAAAGCCCAGCCTGCACCACTTGAAGGCGGGGTAGGACACTAGGTTACTGGCCCGGCCGGTTCCACACATCGTCACATACGTTCAGCGTGTGGGTCTCCTTCCAGTTAGATACCAGCAACCCTTTTGCAGGCCATATCCTCGATTATCTGTATAATTATTGTAAATGTCTTCACAGAAAATGGGGTAACAAGAATAATAAAATCAAAATAGTTCTGTTGTCAATGCCGGATTCATGTATAGGCCAATTCAGGAGTCTTCAATATTTTCCAGTCCAAGGGCCAATTTTATCTATACTTATTGGCCCGCGGTCCACACTATTTCACTAGCAATATTGCGACTGAGTAAAGGCGGATTGAACGGGGCGCCTCTTGAACCTCTCCCCCGAATCACCCCTTATTGATATTCCTTCTTACGTCTTTCTTCGTTTTGCGCGCCCACCCGAGAATATTTTCTGAATCCGCCTCTGGGACTAAATATATATATTACCGTTCGAATTACGGATGGAAGTGAAAAATATTTACTATACTTTCATTTATTAATATACAAAACGAGATGATACCTTTTAGTGAGATTTTTAGCACTGTTTATTTTTAACAAGCCTGTCAATATCAGATTTTATTTTTAATGTTCCGACCCTAACTAGGGAACTCTACCAACTGTCACTCACCAAATGCCACGATTTTTCGTATCTAGTAGGATGTGGTACAACAATCACTTAAAACGTTAAAAGTTTTCTCTATCTCGGAATAGAACAGAAGATATAGAAGTATAGAATATAGATTTTTTTAACGCGCCAAGCTAAAAAGATTTCGCCAAGTTGTTTAAATTAAACGCTTTGGGCGAACGTCCGAACGCCTGAGATCACGATAAAGAACAGAGATATTGACACTAGAATTTTCTTTTCGAAGTTATCGTGAATTATGCTTAATTTACTAAATGTTGACATACATTTTTTGAACTTAGTTAAAGCTAAATTTGGAGATCCAATTACAGCAAACAATTCAAAGTGAAATGAATGTAGGGATGGAACTTTTTGCAATTGCTAAAACAAGGTTACAGCCATCGAAATTTTATGCGGAGTTTGAGTCTACGCTGGATTTTGATTTTGACGAAAGGGTTGCAAATAACGATTTTACAGAAAATTCATCAGAAAATAAGGAGCCCATCAGCTCAATTGCCAATAGTTATACTTTAGAATATGCGGAAAAAAGTTGTCAAGTTTGCTTGAACACTGAAAGGACGATGTCACAAAATAGCAACAATATGTCGATACTTTTATAATTTAGATTTAAATTATAGACAAATATATAGAATGCGCAACTATATAGTAAATAATGGCAATAGATCGCAAAAGTAAAAAAGAAATAAGAAACGCAGTTTTTAATCGTTTTAAATCAGCACGATACAATGGCTTTTGTGTACATGATAAAGACACCCCAAAAATGGTTTATTGCATGCGCAAAAGAAAACGGCATCTTGTCTTGAAGACGTCCTGTTCAAGTCCTTGTTTGTGTCATCATAGCAGCCGAAGTCCCATAGGACTTTTGCCGTAAAATGCGTTTAAATTTAAGCTCAAATTAGAACTTGATTTTAAAAGAAAGTCCAGAGAATGTAAATTAATGTTCAGCATTTTAAAAAGTTCGATTTAGTATTTCGAGAGAAATAGCATTTTATTTCTCAAATATGGATATCGTGAAGTGTAAAGATATAATTTCTATTACCTACGGTATTATAAATATTTTTATTGCTATCTGTTAAAGGTAAATATTAGGCCGTGCGGCGGAATAGTGTTAACATGCTTCGCTGGCGGGCGATTAAGTTGAGATTAATTAAAGCATACACCAAACGCTTGTCGACATTTTCTACAAAATCGCAGCCTGGGCTTTGATTCCTTATGCGTAATAAGCACTGTTCTTAAAGATAAATAGTTTCTGGCGCAGTGTACTTTTAGTTATTGTTGGAATATTTATTTATTTATTTCAAATGCTAAGAGTTTGATTATTTGTTCATTAACTTTCGAGCTTTTCAATATTTGCTAACAATATCTTGAAGAGTTTTTAGTGCATTGTAAGCGTTAAGATAATCCAATGTCATTGGTTGGCTGCTATTTCCCCGCCTGCATTCAGGGGTTTCAATGAAACCAAAAGTGAACAAGCATGCCTGAAGACAGTCATGTCTAGTAACATTGCGAAATTTTGCCACGGCGGCAGTTCTGGGAATATCCGGAATAAGTGCTTTTGAGTAGAGTAGCACATCTCAAGGTTTACTTACAGACTTATTTGAAATCTCTAAATCGTTGCTTTTACTAAAATAATAATAATGTATAAATAGTTTGGATGAGTGAAATAGCATGAGCCCCTTGTGGTATCTGCAAGATAGATGGATGTGTCTTTCTTGGCCAGCTGATCAGCAATTTCGTTTCCTTCCAAACCAATATGTGTAGGGAGTATGATGTGCATTGTAGGCCGAGATTGCCCAATATAGATCTACAGCCATAAATGCAATAGTGTTTTTTGTTGTTGGAAATCGCTTCAAGTACCACTTTGATATCGGAGAGCATGACAGAAGTATTGATGGTGTTCTTACA
This sequence comes from Dysdera silvatica, assembly GCA_006491805.2. Classification (NCBI taxonomy): domain Eukaryota; kingdom Metazoa; phylum Arthropoda; class Arachnida; order Araneae; family Dysderidae; genus Dysdera; species Dysdera silvatica. The sequence continues at coordinate 17,352,819 of QLNU02013614.1, forward strand.
GAAAAGGATTTGATGAAGTGCAATAAATATAGATTCAACTTCACCATCAAAATGAGAAGTAAAAGATCCTGCAGGAATATAAAATGGAAAAGATTACAGAAAACTCCAGCATCAAACAGAAACCCATCTTTATAGACGTGAAGCCAATTTTCCTCAGGACATCTGCTGTGGATAGTTTCCAGCGCAACAGCACGGATCTGTGAGCAGGGCATCCGTTTTTTATCAATCTCTGCGACTTTATTCATAAACTAAACAGCATCTATTAAATAGCATCTAAATAAATAGCATCTGTGTCACCAACTATACTCAGCATAAACTAAATCCGTGAAGTACAGCTAAACAGTTTAAATCGTCCTAAATGTAAATGCCAAGTCTAGACAATATTCGAAGAAAAAACTTGCACGAAGGTGAGACGAGGAAAAGATTGTTTCGGCTGCTTGGGATTCCACAGAGAGAGAAAAAAAAAAGAGAACAAAGGAACCAGAAACTGCAGAGAGAGGGAGAATGGGGAGCAAGGACGCCAAGAGCAAACACGGACCCCCATGTTCACTTCCACTGCCCCCCCTTCCTAGGCCGGGTCCCCCCACAGCATAGATCCTTGCCAGCGCGGGCCTTTAGATTTCTTCCGACCCCCCGGGCTGCAACCCTTGCTGCCCTCCTCACATCGGCTCTGTTGGGGGAGTTATGGATTCCCTTCTTGCGAAAACGTTATGGTCCGTAATAAAATACCAGGATTTCAAACTGTATTGTTGTATAAAAATATCGTAAGAAGTGTTTAACAAATTTATGTTGATTTAAGTGGGCTATTGTTCGAAAAAATTGTATACATTGCAATGGAAAATTATCAGAAAGTTGAATTATCTTGAAGTTCAACATCTAAGCACTATGTCTTATGTTAGGCCTCTCTTGACTCGAAGTTTTGGAACGAAGAAAAAGAGCCTTATTAAAGTCCAATTTGATATCAGCGTTAATATCGTCTATATATTGTTATCTAATTTGTATCTATATATATATTGTTAGAATATAAAATGCAAACATATTCAATTCTATAATAATAATCCACAGTCATTATTTGTCCACTGCAGTATAATAATCTCTGTAGATGTCTTCCATACACATAATATGGTGAAACCATTTTAAATGAATTGACATCAATTACCCAACTGATTATTAATCAGAAATTAGGTTGATAAGTTGAACTTACAGTTTGACGAGAGATTCAACGCTCCAGCTAATAACGCGACATTTACGCCAGGAGTGGTTTCCCTACGGAATGTTCAGCATGCTCCAATCTGTCTAACTTCAGTGATTAAACACAAACCGGTGTTACCAGCTTAACATAGCTGTCTTGCTGTTATATTAAATGCAATTGTATATGTGGCGCTGCATGTATGACGTGTGTATTTTGTATTCTATCTTGGGATTAGCCTTTTAAAGTGAAGATTTGTTAAAATCATATTCTGAAATAGGGAGCATCTTTGCATACAACTCCATTGTATTTCCTAATTTATTGTAGCGATTATTTAACTGAACTTTCTAAAAGTTTATTTTTGTTCTTCCAAAGGAAAAAAAAGCAAAATTAAATTTTAACCTGTTAACCGGGGAATAAAATTTTGTGAAACTCGTTTCACACTGGGGACTTTTTTTGGGGAGACATTTTGGTAGTCTTCCGGGGATGACGAAAAATGTCGTCATACCCAGTTAACAGGTTGAGATACTTTTGGTTTAATATGCGTAGCATTCTGGGAATGACGAAAAATGTCGTCATTCGCATTTTGGTAGTCTTCTGGGCATGACGAAAAATGTCGTCATTCGCATTTTGGTAGTCTTCCGGGCATGACGAAAAATGTCGTCATATCCAGTTAACAGGTTAAAGCCTAATTTGAGTTTTAGATACACAGCCCTTACTATTCAGAAATAGTTTACTGCATAGGTACAGAAGAAATATTAATGAAATATAAAAGACTATATATAATAGACTATATATTATGCTATATATTATGAAATATGAGACTATGTATTATGAAATATAAGAAAATATATATCATTCGAATAATTCCATTATTACATTTTTTAGATCTTCATGTTTCTATGAGAGTTTAATGAAAATGAAATATTCAAATTATATAAAGAAATCGAAATATCAAATACTAGAATTATTCTCTTGTAATTTTGATTTCTACAATTGTATTATTAAAGCATATATGAGTGTGCTGCACATTGGTTTATCGTGAAGAAATTATAATTAGCTTTAAATAAACGTTTTACTAAGGAATTTAAGTTTGATGGATGATAGACAACGGTCTATATAAATTATTGTCTACATTTATCATTATCGAAAATTATCGAAGTGTGTGTATATTATATTCTAAAATAACATTTTTGTTTCTTCTACCATTTCAGTGGCCCTGCATTCATGTTTCTTGTTCATATCGCTCGGTAAAGACTTTGGCTTCAATGTAGCATTTAAAACGATTTCCAAAGAACTGGCGGATCTGCCGTTTACTGATAAGAAATATCAAATTTCCAAATGCCACAAAACCTAAGTTCGAAAGAAATTTTCTAGAAAAAAAATCTTAAAAGATCTAATTTACTTGCCCTGGGTGGCATCATAAACAAAATGAACTAGAAGTTTCTAGCGGAAGCAATATTTTCAAGGGTTACAGTAAAGGCACCATAAATATCATTAAGAAATTACTTGTGAAAGATATTAACTTAATTAATAAGATTAATACAATTCATTATAATGGATGAAAACGAAGAATTTAAGAGATTTAAATTATTCTCTTAATTATAAAATGCTTATTACTTTTATAATTTAAAAAGGTAGAAAAATGATTTAATCGTTGCTAAAGCTTTTTATGCGACGAAAATGGATAGCTTTCTATGGTTCACGATTTATTCTTTTGTATTTGTATTATAGTAAATAACTACTAAGAATTTAGCACAGATATTGGAATTTAAAGATAATTCATAAATCCTTAAAATAATAGTTAATACGGAATTCTTAAGTAAATGAATTGTCAATATTTTCTTGAACTTTAGAGGTCGTTATTTATATTTGTAGAATCATTGAATTTGTTTATACTGATATAGGCAATGCGCGATAAATCACGGCGATATCTACTAGCCGGACAAGAACGGTATTTTCCCGCCTAAAAAAAATTTAAAAACCTTGTAGGAAAAATTGATTTTCTACACGCCAATGGCTACGGGGCAACCCAATTTGTAGAGCCAAGGATATAGGAATATGGTGATTTGTACATCTGTGAAATAGAGTTTGGGTAATTCCTGACATAGCCCATAAGAACTTCTTCATTTATATATAAAATTATGTGCATCAATGTAGAGGTTTCAAAATTATTAGAGTGGCCCAAACACATGTTATGTACAGTGGTCAAAAAAAAAAATCCGACCACTCGACTTTCCCGAGAATTATTGAACGTAAAACAAAAATTTTAACGTTACTTTATCTGGAACGGCTAATTTTATAAGAATATGGTAATAAAAAAATATTTGGAGGGCCGTCTTCATATTTAATTTAACGTCAACTTTAAAATTTTTATTGGCAACACCCACTTTTTTATTTCATAGAAAACTTCTCTGTAACCAATTTATGCTAAATTTCAAATTTCATGGAATTTGGGTAATAAATAACAAAGATAATTGAAGACATTTGATAGGGGACTGACTACCCATATATATATTACATAGTGTAGTGTTTTGACTTTTCAGACTCAGTTTTCATTAATTGAATTTTGGCGAGTTACCGTTAGTTGTTGAATTGAATAAATAGTAAATTTTTCTGACTAGCAAGTCCTATATATTTTTTTTAATTCTTCAGTCTCATACAAGATAAAATGAAAACGTTGAACTGTAGTTTTAAAACTGTTAATATACTGAAAGTTTTTGCCATTAGAATTTAGTGTTATCTATCTACGTAATACAAAAACTTGTCAGAATTTTTAAAAAAATTATAACAGTATGTTATGTTTTTTTAATATCTTTGTTATAGTTCTAATAAAAGGACGATGACTTTACAAAATATCTTGCTTTCATTTTTATTTTAATGTTATTTAACTATAGGTAGTTTAAATCATCAAATTATGGTTTTAGCGTTTCAAGAACTACAACTAATTTTAAGTAAACTTGTAACATCATAAATATATATATATGCAAATGATGCTACGTTTATAAGCTTATTACTTTCTTGTTTATATATCCCAGACAATTTTTTTCATGACCAAAATTAAACAGGGAAATTTTTTTAACATTTTCACATAAATTAAATAAATGCCGGGTCATTCTTAAAAAAAAGTTACTTCAGTCGAAACATGGTATGTAGAGACAGCCTCCTAATTTTTTTATTTTGGAAAGAACCTTTAATAACGAAATTAATAACGCAATTGCACTCCAATTTTCATATTTATGTTTTTGGTGCCGCTGAATCGAATGGCGTAAAATATTACCCCTCTTTCAATTCACATTTGTTTGAAATATTAATTTCAGAATTAATAATTAATATTTATAACTTTGACCAATCAGAAAGTTAATACAAAATCCCTTTGGATAATTGAGCCCTATGACGTGCAAAAATAATTAGATTCATTTACTTATTTCAAAAGATATCGCTAAAAAAATGGATAGTAAATTTAACATTAGGAGATGCGAAATTCAAATATTAATAGCTCAGCAACCATTCATTCAGAAGTTATAAAATTTGGAATATTCATATAATTTTATGTATAAAATTTAAAAATAAATTAAAAGGTGGGTGTTACCATTGGAAATTTTAAAATTGACGTTACATTAAATATGAAGATGGCCCCCGCAATATTTTTCATTACCATATTTATTTAGAATTAGCTATTTTAGATAAAGTGGCGTTGAAATTTTTGTTCTACGTTCAATAATTCTCGAGAAAAGTCGGGAGGTCGGATTTTTTTTTTTTTTTGACCATTGTACATTTATACATTACAATATATGTAAAATTGCAATTTATTTCAAATTATTTGTCTCATCTGATCTTATAAGATCGTTTTACTTCATTGTAATAAATTTTAATTTATTAATTTTAAATTAATTTTAAATTTCCTTTAGAATTTTGATTTATTTTGTCCTTAAAACCGCGTGTACCGTCCAGGAGCGGACTGAGCCGCCGGTGCGCTCTTATGGGCGATAGGGCTACCGCCTCCACAAATCCAAGGTACGCGTCCTTTGGGAGGACCCAGTCCGCCCCTGGTATGGTCTGTTGTTTGACGGAAAATGACCCTCATCCTTGCGCCATAAAAACGAACCAATCAACCATTGAATTATTGGTGTAGAGCTTGGGCCCCACAGGCTCTTGTGATTCATGAATGATGAGTCCTATGATTGTATACATGATCATCGTGCGCTTTGATGGAACTGAGAAATTACGACAAGATAAACGAATCACCTATTAGGACAAGCAATCTATATTTTGCTCCATTCCACCTTGTCCCTACTTACTCCAGTTCATCCTTGTATGTCTTTCTTTTCTTTCCATACAGACTGTTCTTGATTCTCTTTTCCATCTTTTCGTATCCTCCTCCCCGTTTTCCATCTTCCGTACTTCCCTTTCCATTTTCCGTCTTCCGTATCCTCTTCTCCGTTTTCTATCTTCCATATTCTCCTCTCCCTTTTCCATCTTCCGTATCCTCTTCTCCGTTTTCTATCTTCCATATTCTCCTCTCCCTTTTCCATCTTCCGTACACTCCTCTCCCTTTTCCATCTTCAGTATCCTTCTCCCTGTTTTCCATCTTCAATATGAAATCTTTATTCCACTACAATCATTATTTAACTTCGAGCGGATCACATTAAAGCAAGTACCTTCTTTCACTTTGAACTGATCGTAAGATAATGGTGCTTATTTTGTAAATGAGTCAGCTTAGCCTTCACAGTACTTGGCATAAGTTGTATATACTACGTGCAAATTACATGAGGCAAGGGTGGATCCTTGTGTCGCAGGGGATGATCGCCCACGAGAATGGGACACTTACACATATTAGAGGTGCATACATTGGTTTTCAGATTTTATGTTTCCCCATAAATGTACCGTATGTACGATTTCGCCTTGTTTGGCGCAGAATGATGGGGCTGTCCTTATGCCATGAAAGTGAAACCAAACAGGCTACCATACCCCGAAAATATAATATTTACTAAATCACACACAATCCTTGCATGAGGAAGGTAAATTTGTTTTTCGAGTAAAAAACTTGACTATGTTTTTTTGTTACACCCTAAGCCGGATAAATTACTGAGTGTTTAACATCAACTCCGAAGTATAATACGTCCATGCACTATGAAGACGTAGCCTCCAAAACTATGAATTTCGAGGATGTGATCTGCTTGTTGTTTTCGATAAGAACGCGTGTATGTATTTTTATGTTGTAAGTATAAAAATGTTTTAAAAATAGCTCTTTTTTGTTATAGACACTAGGTAGTATGAGTAATTTGTTTCGCATTAAAAAATAAACGTAACTAATTATCTAAATATATTTAGATATGATAGTATTTAAATTTGTGGAGTGTGTCTTTTTCCGGTTGTAAGCTTTTGGTTTTCTTTCGGTCTACATGCTTCCTTTTTCATTATAAAGTAAAATTTCATGTAATAATAAATTCAATGTAATAATAAAAAAAAACTTTTCTTGGGAAAAGTAAAAAAAAACACGTGTGCTTGAAGATTTTCATAACTATTAAATCGATAACGTTCATATGCAATGTAAGAGTGCAAAAATTAGAGTGATCTCAATGTCTTGAAGAAAGAGAACTAAAGGAAAAAATGCGACGTGTGACATGAAATACTATAAATATTTCTTCTTGAAATATTTTGTGAAGATATGTTTTTTCCAAATTTGTATTTCTGAAATCAGTCGACAGATGTCAATATCATCTTGTGGATTTCGTTGGAGGTGGCGATGCGGGGAGACGCTGATATCTTATAAAACTTTTGATCCTTCAACGATGCGATGTTAAAAATTTGTTTCCTAGCTGAAAAACATATGTTTGAAGGATAAGTGATATATGCATGACTTTCAGTAAACTCATGGTGGAAAAATTATTTTATATAAGGCATTTAAAAAGAAATGAAGAGACAGTTTATTTTGAAACAGGCAATTTATGCTGAAGGAGATTAATATTTTTTCATTCATAATAAAGGACACCGTCAATTTTTAAACCAAGCTATTAATAAAATTTAATTGTATATACTGGCGTACGCAGGGGGTATTGATGAGGTGTTGTAACCCCCTCATTGCAATGAAATTTTGTATATTTAACATAGGAATATGTGAGTTGTAGCTCTGTAACATCCCCATTGAGTATATAGAAATATACCTCCATTATGAAATTTCTGCCTACGCATATATTTGTATATAATCATGATGCTAAACTTTTCAATTTAATTAAAATCGTAATTGTCAAAAGGCATTGATCGTTGTGTGTTTGGATGTTTGTATATGTCGATATATACAAATACTATAAGTATTATTAAAGAAATCAAACCCTTCGTTCTTTTTGAGAAAAAAGGCATTCTTTTCTATTTTAGTGTAATTAGTAGTACCGTTCTTACTTTCATTACGGATATCACTTGTCTATGTCTAACATCTCATAAATGTTTTTACACTTCGATGAAATGTACTTAAATATTCTTCTTTGCGACGTCCTCAGTCTTCCTGTGGAGCAAGTGTCAAAGCTGAAAGATTTTAAGAAAGCCGTTTCGCGCGAAATCTTGTCGTCGTTCTTCTAATTAAAAGAATCTTCTGTTCGATTCTGATTATGAACACAACACTCCAACATTTTTATCTCATTTTCCACAGATCATCTCTGCATCCAGCGTATTATAAGGTGAGAAATGTTGTCGACAGAACTGTAATGGGGACAAAGGTTATTTCAATGATTATACCTTAATGCAGAAAAGACGAATGTCTAGGTATGAACTCAACCTCCTGTTTTTCGATACAAAGCTAACGGATCGAAGCATATTCAGGTGAGCAATATCGCACTATGATAAAATAATCTGGCGCATTCATACTGGGGAAGTTAGAAATACGCAATCCTTTGTGATCCGATTTCTGGGCTATCCTCGCACCCAAACGCTTTCAACAGAGGAAAATAGGGCGTAGATTGATTCTCCTCCTTTTTCGACGATACGAAGGTCCTTGAAGGACCAGGACCCCCTTAGTGATCGTCACTCATTCTCCTCTATTCAAAGCTATTCTTCACTTTTCTTTTACTTCCATTCTTCTGAGATTTTTCTCCATTGCATCAAGCCATCCTTTCCTGGGACTTCCTGCTTTTTCTTCTTCCCACTGGATTGGGTTTCTTAATCTTATTAGCCATGTTCTCTCTCTCCCTCTCTCTCTTTATATATATATATATATATATATATGACTGCTATGACATATATAGATTTGTGACTAGTCTTTCCAAATCGCAGTTTTACAATCATTTAGAGTTCGGGACAATGGCGTAATAGAAAAGTCTCTGGGCTCCCCGAAATAACTTTTGGGAACACCCCCTTTCACGAAAATTAATTTGTATATACATATATGAAAAATAAGTATGGCTATAATATGTATGTGTGTGTATGTATATATGCATGCATGCATGCATATATACACAATACTATTGCAAGCATGCAATAGTGTTGTGTCTTCTATAAGAAATTAACCAGCGACGCATTCCAATATTTTAAACAGAACACATGTTTATTAGTCACCGTTTCATGACGTAGGGTTCTGACGCAAAGCGTATAGCTTCAAAACTCTTCTAGATTTTGTAATTTTTGGAGCTTTAGTTCAATTTTAAAGGCAATGAAAACAGCTAAAGTAAATACGCGTAATAAGTTTGCCACAGTTGGAAACCGTTTATTTTATTTTATATTTTACCTAAAGATTAAAAGAAATCCTTATTAACTAAAAAATATTATTTTTTTACTCGCACGTTTTATGGAAAACAAATGACGAAAGGGGCTCCCCTTTTTTCTGGGGGCTTGCCGGGGTTGCGGAGTTACCAGTACTCCGCTGTTTCGGGAAGGTTAGGCAAGAAACCAGTTTAAACATCGCTTGCATTCATAGTATTAATGTGCGACTTGTAAGCAATTGTAAGCATTAAGTGCGACTTGTAAGCAATTGTAAGCATTAAGTGTGACTTGTAAGCAACTACCAGATAATGATAACTAAACACGAGCACTTCTCTATGGATGTTTCTGATCAACATCGTTCTACGGATATTAGTCTTCATTATTACATTAATATTATTTAATTAAAAATTCAATGTGTGTATTCTTCACTATTAGATCTGTATATATACAGCTAAAAACGTATATCATTCAAAAGAGAAATATATATATTATTTTATGTTCTAAAATCAAATAAAGGTATACCCGACTGTGATCTGAGGATCAAAGACAATATATTAAATGACTAGGTGCAAAGGGTGCCCGCACAGGTGCGGGGTCACCTTTTGTACCTCAGACAGAAACGTCGCTGGTCATGGCATTAATATGGCTGTCTTAGGAATTTTGTATATCTACAGTCAATTTCATTTCAGGGGATATGACTCGTATATTTCTAACTAAGAAGATTCTCACACGGGCACTGAATTCGTTTAGGCTATTCGAGAATTTCGCAGCAGTAATGACTCCAACATTTGTCCATCTTTTAATGACATCACGAACTAACGATTACAGTTCGCCTGCTTTTGCTGCAATATCACGTTCTGAAACATTATTATGTGGCAACCCACAACTAATCTACGTTAAAAACCTCGCCATTTTCCTTGGTATATTTTCACAACAGTGCAGTGATTCCGCTATCAAAGATTCTGGTTTTATATATTTTTTTTGTCAATTTATAAAGCCTTTCTGGGCACTATGGTAAACAACGATTAATCCGTGTTTAAGAATTTATATGAGGAATATATTTTAAAAGTGGATAGTTGAAGAATAAGTTTAGAAGAGCCAGGTTTTATATTCTAAACCTCCGAAGATTAGTTAATGTCAACTGGAATCTGTGAAATGCTATAAAGTAAATTCGACACCATGGCTTAAATGCTTTTGATATACAATGTATTTATATAATTAGGACTAACTATATTCTTTCATAAAAACAAACCCTGTCCTTTCTCAACTACGTATATAGTTGTACTTTTTCTTTATTATTTTAATTAATTTAGTGCATATTGCCGTCGTAACAAAAAGCATTAAATTAACAATACGAAAAATTTATCAACAAACTGAAACAGACATTTATCAATGAGTAGAAATGACTAATCACTCAAGCACATTATTACTGAGAATAAAGCATTATTAAAATTAATATCACAATTGATGGATTTAGATATGATTAAACCAATCCCTCCTACAAATTTTAAGCTAGAGGTAAATAGAGGTAGATAGAATAACTTTATACTCTGAGATAATTTACATCAAGAAATAGAATATTTCTTAACACTGGCTGATTTACTTTTCTTCTAAAGGATATACGGGGTAAGGTGATCGACTTGATGTTCAGGGGCTTTAAAATGCGTTTTATTTTAAAGCGTTGTCTAGATAATTAGCATGCAAATTTAAGTCATTAGTACCCAAAGTGCTCTCTTTAACGAGATAACGTACGTGTTATGTAAATGTATGACGATTTAATTTTAATGTTCTGAAAGGTTTATGGGAGCTACGAGCTGTCGCGCAAACAGTGATTTCCAGACAACGATAATCTAACATATAAAGCAAATTATGAATGAGTAGTTACGTAATCTTTAAATAGTAAATATTAATAGTTAATTCATAAATAAGCATTCCATTGGTTGTCAAATTATTTCAGAATCGTCTATGGAATGCTTTTTATTATTAAAATGAATAAACTTACTTTTAACTTGTCTTCCATTAGGATGTGGATAACAAAGATATCAGATTTATCTACGGAAAGCGAAAATAAGACTAATTTGTTTAAAATGTGTTCCATGTTAAACAAATTCATTTATTTTACATATCTGTTTATTTTCTGTTATTTTGTATTATCTGTTTATTTACATATCTGTTTACATCTGTTTATTTAGTGCAACAGGATATCTAGTTATCATGTATTCACCGAATAAAAGTTCTCCATATACGGAAGTTGTAGATCGATCTGCACCTGAGTCATTTCTAGGCGTTTTGCCACCTTAGGCGAGAATTGAAAAATGTCGCTCCCACCCTTTTTCTACTATCACTCTTTCGCCTATATCTTTCCCTATACTACCATCAACATCCAGCGGTTCAACAACGTAAATGTTCTATTATACTTTTAATCATTAAACCCGTTAATTATATTTATATTTTAAACTTATATTAGTTATTTTGTAATGTTAGGGTATTATGAATAGTAAAACAATTGCTACATGTTATAATCGTTTAATTTCAACAATTTATATTTTTAAAAACTGAAATATTAAAGGAGTAATATTTCAAAACACAACGTTGTATTATCAGAGCTAGAGGCTTAAATGTATTAGATACAAAAGAACTTGTCTGCAAACTGAAACAGTGAAACACATTAAAACATTTTACATTCTTAAGTAAAGACTTATTAAATTATATTAAATATATTATATTATTAAATATATTATATTATTAAATATATTATATTATTAAATATATTAAATATATTATATTATTAAATATATTAAATATATTATATTATTAAATATATTATATTATTAAATATATATTATTAAATATATTATATTATTAAATATATTATATTATTAAATAACTTAATACATGTTCCGTATGCTTTTGGTAACAATTCGATGTTTTAATTTTTCCTATTTTTCATTTTTTCTCCTCATTTGCTCAATTTTTTATTTGTTTGACTTAAAATTAATTTTTTACGCCATTTTGCCGCCCTAGGCAGTCGCCTACCCGGCCTAATGGTAGAAACGACTCTGATCTGCGGACCAGCTGCCTATCATCCTTGCTGACGTCACCTTTCGGTGTCCATTCCCGGATTTCCGAGTTGTCTGGTTCTCTTGAACCCACTGCTTCCACACTCGCATCACTGTGCTGCTGTTACGCCGTATACGAGCTGCTATTGCACGATAAGAAAACCCTCCTTCACGGAAGCGGATCATTCGTCCCCGTTCAAACTCCGTAACTTGCTGAAATGTCACCTTCTTTCGTCGTAGAGGCATAGTGACGTCTCATGTAACGTTTACCACTAACCGATAACCATACACGCCCCGCTTCAGCCCTCTATTTATACGGATCCATTAACAGTTCAGAGGACGTTGCTTAGTCCCCGCATACGCGATGACTCTGAAATTCTAATTGTTTGAATACCATCTCCTAGTTTGCATTTCCTGAAAGTTTCAGTTCAATCACATGGTTCCTTCATCTGTTGCGATTTTTACAAACAGGAGTATATTTAAAGTTTTGAAAAATATTATGACCCTTCACAGGGATAAAATAACTGGAAAACTTTTTGACAACTGCATTAAATTAAACTTATAATTGTATCTTAACTTTTAAAAATTTCTCTCTCCATTTATCTGGAACAAAATGAATTGGAATTCTCCGTTTATTGAATTAAAAAACTTTTATCTTTTTGGAAATTTGAACCGGTGAAATTTTAGAAATTTTGTAGAATTTAAATATTTAGTAGTTTAGAAATTAAAATGTGCGTCTGTCAATTTTAGATAACAAAATACTTTTCTCACTTTCAATATAAAACAAATGAAACCTGGTAAAGTGACCACATTCGTAAAGTGACCAACTGAATAAAGTGACTTACTCATACCTATACCAAAGTCTGTCCTGTTTATGGTGACTATTGCAGTGTAGTCCTAAAGGTGGATATTTTAGGTAAGTACTGCAGTATATTAATTAAAAAAAATCCCAGAAAGTCAAAAAGAAATGCCAATTCGATGGGTTTCTGAATTTTAAGAAAACATTAACACTGTTAAAGATGTAAAAAATTATATTTTGAAATACAGTAGAACCTGCCAAAAGTGACCACCTTTGGGACAGGATTGCAATGGCCACCATAGGCAGGTGATCATTATAAATGACAGAATTTAATGTAGGCACGGTAAAGTCCCTAGCAGTTATATGTTATGAAATTGTCACTTTCTTAATATGGTCAATTTACCAAGCTGGTCATCTTACCAAACTCCACTATATATGCCTTACGTCATTAGAAATTTGCAGTCTTTAATTAAAACTCTAGGCTTCTCAAGTATTAGATCATCTGATTATAAGTAAGTCTTTATGTTTAGCAACGAGTAATCATTGCAACGGATAATTGTTGCTTTTACAATTTAACGAGTAATCGGTTCATATTTCTAGACCTTCAAATTTTTCATTCCATCTTTAAATAAGCAAATGTCAGGGAATATGAAGAGGAACACATGCTCTCTCTCTCTCTCTCTCTTACCCAACCTCTTCTTAAATCAATTATCTTTAAGTAGCTTCCTTCGACGGTGGAATTCGATCGTTTTCCATGGGTTTGTCTTACATTTCTTTCCCTGATTATTTGCAGTAGAAAGAAGAAAACCCTTTGGTCATGAAAATGCCATCAACAAATGTCCGTAACTTAAGCAATTACCTGGGCTAAGTTAGGTAACAATGCTCCAGGGGCTACCATAGGCTCTGTACAGATAATTAAATTTGATTTCCCATGGGTCACAGCAAGGCTTCTTTTGTTGAACTTTCCAATTTCAAGCTTAGTGGAAGTCAGTTCATGATTTCCTCATAATTCGAAATGTTCGCAGCCGAGGACATTACAACTATTAAGATTAGAACTTTGTTGAACGTCGAAACGCGACGATCAGAAAGTCAGTTGAGCAATTCATGTGTTCAGTTGGACCTAAACAATCATCAGTTTGCATTTGCTGATGACTCGCATTTACGAGGTGTTTAGTGAGCAAAAATGATGGATCAATTAATTAAACGCAGTGAGTAAAATTTGATTAAGTGAAAAGTACTTTTTATATGGAGGATAGTAAATCTATTAAAAAGATACCATTAAAATCCAGCGGTAAGCTATTCTGTATAACCAAATAGGATTGTATGCTAATGTTGATGTGCTTCATTATCTAGCCATCCTTCTAACCTTGGGAAACTTACAAACTACACGGGAAAGCCGTTAATACATCACAACCACTTCCAGAAACTTACGAACAACTCTTATTCTGAAATGTATGGGACTTCCCCAACATCAGGTGCCCCGCAATATAGGTTTCTCATTGGTTCCCATTAAAGCTTTTCCATGATTTTTATTAGAGGCCTCCCATTGGTTCCCACAGGGGTTTTCCATTCTGCGGGGCTGCTCTGATGAAGGGTTTGTCCAGAAATTTCAAGTATAAAAAAGGACAGAGACATAACATCATCATTACTCCTGGTGAAGGACTGCTACTGACGCGTTTGAAAGCTTGGGTGATCTTTTTCGTTCCTATTTTACCAGTGTTTAACCTTTTGTATGTAAATTTCCTCCCTGGTACCCTGTATTTTATTTCTAATATAAGCATTAAATAATATTTTATATTTATATATTTCATATTTA
>QLNU02013614.1:17367476-17391973 GCA_006491805.2 Dysdera silvatica
CATCTCTAGATTAAAGTTAAGGCATTTATTATTTAAAATTATTTTTATTCGTAAGTGCTTTCGCATCATGTGGTCATATTTAAGCTTGTCAAGTTTATTACCCAGCTATTTAAATATGAATACGCAGAAAAAACACCCTAATGCAACGGCTAAAAGATTAATCACCGTCGTGACAGTTTATGTAAAATCAAACATTTTTTTGCATCGTATACTTTAAATTTCAATATAATCGTGTTTTTAGAGAGCAAGCTTTAGCGTTTGCATCCCAAAGGAGCATGCAAATGGCTTCTTAAATTTACTGTACAAATGTATGCTCGTAATGTGTTTTTGGAATCAATATTCGCCATCAAATACCACTCAGGAAATAAGAATGTTTTTACGGTACTTTCCGTAAAGCAATTGTCTCAATGTGCATATGATATATGACTAAACTCTTTGACAGATACTGATAGTAATATTTTAACGTATTTGGGGTTTATGAAGTGAAAGGATTTATTCAAAATTACGGGGGAGTATATTTAATCTATTTCAGCAAATGGAAACTGCAGATGCTGGTATATTATAATTCACATTGAACGCCATAGGGTTCAGATATTTGAGATCAGTTGCTCAGTCACAGAGGCAGATTATACAACAAAAATTATTATTTCTAATAAATTCAAGGGCTAAAAAAAGCAATATATATTTTTTTGGCCATGCTTGGATTACTCCCTTTAACCGAATGTAAGCCAGGCAGTAAAAAATAGTTTGCTCGTTGTGTTTTGCTGACTACGTTGTTTCATAAATTTATTGTAAATGTTTGCATATTTAACGCTGAGTTTGTATCATAAAAAAAGGAGTATTGATGAAGGGATTAATAGTATTCACGCATCAATCCCCTGTGTTTTCCTTGCGATAAAAATTACGATTATAAAAATGTAAGATGTTTGTCCCTAATGTGCCCATTTACAAGATTTATTTATTAACCAAAAGATTACTTTTTCTCCAGAATATGTATTTTTTTTTCTAAAAAAGAAGAGAAAAAAAAACACAATGATAAAGAAAGCCCTAGTTATAAAATAACGGAATTAAAAATTTAAAAAAGTAAAAGCAATAACGTTAAAAATGAAGATACCTCGCACATACATTGTTGTGTTGATGATGATGCATCGTAAAAATATAAATTAATGTAAGTAGTTGGATGGATGCACAGACAGAATTTTTTTCTATTTTATCTGTTTATCTTTAGATGCGCTCTGCATTTTCAGGAGCTTTGAAAGTAAAATATTAGCAGCTCAACATGTAATGCATTTTATGCATAATTAATTATTTATGCTATAAATAAATATGATTATTTAGTCGGTTTTCAGAGGTTCTTATTTGTGAAACGATATGTGCAAAATAACACAACGAAATAAGTGGCCAGAGGATGGATAAGATAGTTATTTGATTTAAAAAAATAATTTTGCACTTTAAGAGAATACAAAAATATATGCATAAATAGATACAACACAGAATAAAGTCTAAATGAAATAAATCTTAAGCAGTGAAAGGTTAATAAAAGTATACTTAATAATATTCGACACCCACGTATAAGAAGTTCAACCTAGAGCTTTTTTCTTTCGGGGAAAAAGTGACACTGTTCCCATCCTGGATTCGAACCAGGGTCCCTCCCTCCTTTCAGCCAGGCTTGTTTTGACCACTAGACGAAAGAGGGCAGGGAACAATGTTATCTTTCTCCGTATGTAAGGATGTAAGATATTATTACCCTTCTCAGGGATAACACAATTGCCAAATAATGGTCAACACACAAAGCCGCATACAAAATATTTGGCAATTGTGTTATCCCTGAGAAAGGCAATAATTTAATTTTGGAGCAGCAAGGCGCATATATATATATATATGGTATTACTAGTATAGGTTCGAGCCTCAGTATGGGAAAAAGCAAAAACCAGCGTTACAACATTCTTCAAAGTAAAGACTTTTATTAAATATATTATATTATTAAATATTATATTATTAAATATATTATATTATTAAATATATTATATTATTAAATATATTATATTATTCAATATATTATAGTAAATAACTTAATACATGTTCCGTATGCTTTTGGAAACAATTTGATGTTTTAATTTTTCCTTTTATTTTCATTTTTTTTTCATAATTTGCTCAATTTTTTCTTTGTTTGATTAAAAATTAATTTTTTACGCCATTTTGCCGCCCTAAGTAGTCGCCTACCCAGGTCTAATAGTAGAAACGACTCTGATCTGCGCACCAGTTGGTGAGCAATTTAACTGTGTGATGGTCTCACAACATCAAGTGGAAAGAAATAAAATTTGGTTTGAATAACATTGAAGATGCTAAAATTCGTTTTATTTTAATAAAGAAGTAAACACAATGACGATATGCAAAGAAGATAAATTTTAAATGCAGCTAATTAAAGATAAGAGTATAATCTAATTATGAGAGTAGCAAACTCTGCATAACTAGAATGAAAAAAGTAATGTTTTAACGCAAAATTTTCTATATAGTGTCCTATATATATATGTGTATAAAGTATATATATGTCTAAGTATATATATGTCTTAACATAAGATTAATGATAATAATAATATTGTTTATATTTGTCATTGTTACAAACAGCCATGAATTACCAAAAAAATACTATGCCATATAAGAAATCAATCATAAGTACATAATTGTAGATGTCCATTCAACAGATGACGGGTACTCAGTGAAAAAATAAATTTTAACTCGCTGGCGACCCAACAAATCGAGGAAACACAATAATATATACTATCAGACAGAAACTTAAATAACCTTTTTTAAATAATTTTTTGCTATTTATGTCTTTAATATCACAAGTAATTTCATTCCAGTATTTGATTGCCTTGTATTCAGTTCCCATCGTGACTAATTTGATCCTAATCCTTGGTAATTTTATTTGATTTTTTTCTTCTCAAATGTACATTACTATTACAATATTCAATTTTTATTACATCCAAATATTTGTTTCCTTGGTCCTTTCATATATAATTCCCAGCATATAAAATTTATTAATTAGGAGGTGTATTTATTAACAGGAGCATAAATTAGATTTTCATATTTTTATAAAATTATAAAATAACATGATTTGTTAAAGACCGTGAATATAGAGCCCTCATTATAGAGAGATTCGCTCCTCTTCGCTTTTCATTTAAGATTTCAGAGAAATGACAACCTGAAGCTTTTTTCCGACGGACCTGTGCACTGGCATCCTGCTTTCTTAATGTGACGTTTTTAGGTTCTTTGATTTTTTAGTAAAGTAGCTCAATATTTTTAGGTAATATTTTTCTTGAACCCGTACTTATGCGCTTAAACTAAAGCTGTATGTAGGGAAGGAAGATGAACCGTCTCTGAATCGAACCGAGGACACCCCATATGAATTGGAGTACTTAATCAAGTAGACTACCAGGGCAGGGGAAACGATATTAATTTTCTTTGTATACTCATGTTTGTAAAAATTGCAACACCATGAAGGACTCGTCCGAATTGAATGAAATTTAATGTACAAACGACCTGTGTTGATACAAATAAACGATTAAAATTACAAAGCAAAAAAACAATATTACATGTCGAAAATCAGTATTTGGTGAAGCCACCACTCTCTGCAGTAAGTGATGCTATACGACGTGGCATGGAATCAAACAGATGTTGAATGTGTGCCTGAGGAAGAGCATTCCAGATTGCTTGTATGCGACCCCAAAGTTCATCTGTAGTAGCTATGGGACGAGGATCACGAGCGAGACGCCGACCAACGAAATCCCACACATGTTCAATCGGCGACATATCCGGCGAATAGGCAGGCCAAGGAAGAAGCTGTATCTGTTGTGATGAAAAGAAGTCTTGAACATTCCTGGCAATATGTGGGCGGGCATTGTCCTGTTGAAATACAGCTCCGGGAATGCCTTGAAGGAAGGGAACAACTTCGGGCTCCAGAACTTCATTGATGTACCGGTTGCTGTTAAGATTACCCACAATTCGTAGCAGCTGAGATCGTCCATGATACGCAATCGCACCCCAGACCATAACGCTGGGGGTTCGTCCACTATGACGTTGGATAACGCACTCCGGAAGGTGGCGTTCACCGGTATAGCGTCTAACACGAATACCGCCATCACTGTGTGGTGGTTGGTCTTTGGTAGCAAGTCCAATGTTACGATAAGCCGAATACGTAGCCCAGGATAAACGGCTACTTGAGGTTGCGTTTTGGCTAAAGGTCGAGTTAAATATACGTTACTAAGTAATTCACCCCTTACGACGAGAATTACGAAGGTCAAAGAACAGACGATATAATTAACAAAAAGATTTAATCACTGCAAAATTAAAATATAAACCAGAAATCAAAACTACTCATTGAATGTTAATGAACATCTCCCTTGCAAGATCTTTTTCACTCTCTACCAAGTTTTCCATTTTCACATAAAATCACGTTAAATTAAACCATCATTTCACGCAGTCACAAACGAGAAAGCAAATTAAATATCAGATAACTAGTATTATTTTAACAACAATGGTTTTGTCCACAACTGTACCCCAAATTAAAGCGGGATTCATCAGAAAACACCACTTGTTGCCAATCAGCACGCCAGTCTCTATGTCCATGAGCCCATTGTAGCCGCAAGTGTCGATGGTTTTGCGTCAGGAGGATCCTGTATAAAGGAACTCTTGCACGCAGTCCACGGTGCAGTAGACGCCGACGAATTGATGAAGCACACAATGATACACCTGTAGCAGTGCACCAACGTTCTGCCAACTGTCCAGATGAAGCAAAACGGTCCGTCACCGCCATGCGGACCAGGTGTCTATCATCCCGTGCTGACGTCACCTTTCGGCGTCCACTCCCGGATTTCTGAGTTGTCTGGTTCTCTTGAACCCACTGCTTCCACACTCGCATCACTGTGCTGCTGTTACGCCCCATACGAGCTGCTATTGCACGATAAGAAAACCCTCCTTCACGAAGGCCGATCATTCGTCCCCGTTCAAACTCCGTAACTTGCTGAAATGTCGCCCTCTTTCGTCGTAGAGGCATAGTGACGTCTCATGTAACGTTTACCACTAGCAGATAACCATACACGCCCCGCTACAGCCCTCTATTTATACGGATCCATCAGCAGTTCAGAGGGCGCCGCTCAGCCCACGCATGCGTGATGACTCTGAAATTCTAATCATTTGAATAGCATACCCTAATTTGCATTTCCTGAAAGTTTCAGCTCAATCACATGATTCCTTCATCGTGTTGCAATTTTTACAAACAGGAGTATATTTAAAGTTTTGAAAAATATTATGACCCTTCACAGGGATAAAATAACTGGAAAACTTTTTGACAACTGCATTAAATTAAACTTATAATTGTATCTTAACTTTTAAAAATTTCTCTCTCCATTTATCTGGAACAAAATGAATTGGAATTCTCCGTTTATTGAATTAAAAAACTTTTATCTTTTTGGAAATTTGAACCGGTGAAATTTTAGAAATTTTGTAGAATTTAAATATTTAGTAGTTTAGAAATTAAAATGTGCGTCTGTCAATTTTAGATAACAAAATACTTTTCTCACTTTCAATATAAAACAAATGAAACCTGGTAAAGTGACCACATTCGTAAAGTGACCAACTGAATAAAGTGACTTACTCATACCTATACCAAAGTCTGTCCTGTTTATGGTGACTATTGCAGTGTAGTCCTAAAGGTGGATATTTTAGGTAAGTACTGCAGTATATTAATTAAAAAAAATCCCAGAAAGTCAAAAAGAAATGCCAATTCGATGGGTTTCTGAATTTTAAGAAAACATTAACACTGTTAAAGATGTAAAAAATTATATTTTGAAATATAGTAGAACCTGCCTAAAGCGACCACCTTTGGGACAGGATTGCAATGGCCACCATAGGCAGGTGATCATTATAAATGACAGAATTTAATGTAGGCACGGTAAAGTCCCTAGCAGTTATATGTTATGAAATTGTCACTTTCTTAATATGGTCAATTTACCAAGCTGGTCATCTTACCAAACTCCACTATATATGCCTTACGTCATTAGAAATTTGCAGTCTTTAATTAAAACTCTAGGCTTCTCAAGTATTAGATCATCTGATTATAAGTAAGTCTTTATGTTTAGCAACGAGTAATCATTGCAACGGATAATTGTTGCTTTTACAATTTAACGAGTAATCGGTTCATATTTCTAGACCTTCAAATTTTTCATTCCATCTTTAAATAAGCAAATGTCAGGGAATATGAAGAGGAACACATGCTCTCTCTCTCTCTCTCTCTTACCCAACCTCTTCTTAAATCAATTATCTTTAAGTAGCTTCCTTCGACGGTGGAATTCGATCGTTTTCCATGGGTTTGTCTTACATTTCTTTCCCTGATTATTTGCAGTAGAAAGAAGAAAACCCTTTGGTCATGAAAATGCCATCAACAAATGTCCGTAACTTAAGCAATTACCTGGGCTAAGTTACGTAACAATGCTCCAGGGGCTACCATAGGCTCTGTACAGATAATTAAATTTGATTTCCCATGGGTCACAGCAAGGATTCTTTTGTTGAACTTTCCAATTTCAAGCTTAGTGGAAGTCAGTTCATGATTTCCTCATAATTCGAAATGTTTGCAGCCGAGGACATTACAACTATTGAGATTAGAACTTTGTTGAACGTCGAAACGCGACGATCAGAAAGTCAGTTGAGCAATTCATGTGTTCAGTTGGACCTAAACAATCATCAGTTTGCATTTGCCGATGACTAGCATTTACAAGGTGTTTAATGAGCAAAAATGATGGATCAATTAATTAAACGCAGTAAGTAAAATTTGATTAAGTGAAAAGTACTTTTTATATGGAGGACAGTAAATCTATTAAAAAGATGCCATTAAAATCCAGCGGTAAGCTATTCTGTATAACCAAATAGGATTGTATGCTAATGTTGATGTGCTTCATTATCTAGCCATCCTTCTAACCTTGAGAAACTTACAAACTACATGGGAAAGCCATTAATACATCACAACCACTTCCAGAAACTTACAAACAACTCTTACTCTGAAATATATGGGATTTCCCAACATTAGGTGCCCCGAAGCACAGGTTTCTCATTGGTTCCCATTGGGTTTTTCCACGATTTCTATTGGAGGCCTCCCATTGGTTCCCACTGGGTTTTTCCATTCTGCGGGACTACTCTGATGAAGGGTTTTTCCAGAAATTTCAAGTATAAAAAGAGACAGAAACATAACATCGTCATTACTCCTGATGAAGGACTGCTGCTGATGCGTCCGAAAGCTTGAGTGATCTTTTTCATTGCTATTTTACCAGTGTTTAACCTTTTTATGTAATTTCCTCCCTGGTACCCTGTATTTTATTTCTATTATAAGCATTAAATAATATTTTATATTTATATATTTCATATTTATATATTTTATATTCATATATTATATTTATACATATGCTATTTTACCAGTGTTCAACCTTGTATATGTAAATTAAACAATATTAACTTATTGCAGTACTGCTTTTTTTTGGTATATATTAAATCCAATTCTGTTTTATAAAAATAAATTATAACTACTGTAGCAAAACTTAAGTTTACCAAACACTGGTACTTACATGGAAAGAATGAAGTTTAGCTTTCTTCTTGGAAAAGCATCTGATTATAGCATCGTACGATATTAATTTCATTATATCAGATACTGTCATTTACCGTTTATTATATCGAATAACGGCCCGTTGTTCTTGTCACCCCTACCAAATGAATATTTACTTTCGTTTTCGGGGCTCACTGTAGTCCGGGGTTTGGTTCCCTAGGCCTTAAGAGGTTCGGATTCCTCGGAAAACAGTAGGTCCCGGCGCAGCATGACCACTGTAGTCTTTGAGCCGTAAAACCAAAAAGCAAAGCAAACTTTCGTTTTCGGAAATATACTAGCCAAAAAAAAAGTTTTATAATTTGAGACCACCTCTCAAATTTTGCCGTCTTAGTCTATAGCCTATTGGAAATACGGCACTGGCTCACGCTTGGTACATCCAACCATTAGCAGTATGCTATTAGTTACCGTATAGATCTCTCGTGAAACAGATTAAATGTTTCTGAACTCCGGAGTGGTAATATCACTTACGGCGTTTTCTGCATATGGATTTACTTTTCCCGACAGTTTGAAGATAAAAGTTACGGGAATAAATATTCTGACAGCTTGAATTTTAAACATCAATAAAACATTCGAAATCATACGTTTTGATGTTGGATGAAACGTATCGACACACATTTCAGGGAGACGTCGATGCTATTTGTTAGAAATTGACGGGAATAACTTTAAGCAAACATAAAAGTAACATGAAATAAACACGAATACTTCACAAATTTTTGTACTATGAATATGAAACGTTTCGAATTTCATGACACTGTTTTCTTTCTGGCTACTATGTCCCATATTGGCGGAGGAAAAGAAGTAGTGACGTGAAGACAAAGGATGAATAGCGAAAAAGAGTATGGAGTTTAAATGGTCTTCACGCAATACTGAAAAAAGATGCAGACTTATAGTCATTACCAAAATGTTTGTCTGTTCATAAATATAGAGAGATTCGCATACTTTCCTTCAATATGGGTATTTCCATCAGAAAAATAAGAGTACCATAAAATATGTAAACACTATATTTTCTCAGAGTTGGCTTTGCTCTATTTTTGACAAAGAGAAGCAATGCTTGTCTGAAACGCGTAGATATTTTTCTATCCAACATAAAAAAAACACGATTTGGAAAGCTGATACAGAGAGGTAATGTATTTTACATAGTACTACGTCAATTTTCGCTTGCTTTGAATTTTATTTTATTAAACATAATATATGTGTATAATATATGTTACTAAAGAAGGAAACTAAATGAAGATGGCGATGAAATTGGAATAAAAATCGAAAGGAAATAATCCAAAAGAAATAAATTCCATCAATTATTTTTTTTTTTGTTAGAAACTTTTGGACTTCAGTATAACAATAAAAGATATGTGTTGCATCATTTTCAATATTCGTGATTCGATTTACAGACTGTGTATGTGTATTATAAAATAAATTCATTTATTTTAACCATATACGCATAATGGGAAGATTAATGCCCATTTTTTAATATCGATGTATTTTTATGATTTAATTCGTTATATTTTAGAAAATTGGAAAAAAAAATATTAATTTTCGAATGAGGGAATTAGTGACAACTTTTGAATATTTTAAACATTTAGATAGAAAGAACCCACAGAGCAAAATTTATTGTTTTCAAAATTGTTGGAAATAGGGGTAAGCACATATTATGTAAATTTACACATAAAAATATGTGTAAACTTGCAATTTATTTTGAATTATTAAGAATGTTCGGGCCCTTTTGTCGTTACGCTTATAAACTTACGTTAAAAAAAATGAGAAATCATGCAAATATATTCTCCTTCAAAAATAAGCATGGTATTCTTATTATTTTTACTGAATTTAAAAAGAACTTCACAGAATTTGCATACGATTTCAAAAATTGGATGTTTACTAAATATTTTTAGAGACGAAGCTTCCAGAGGGTTGAAGCAATTTTTTTTCCATTTGTAAATTCTAGTTGATAAGTATAGTGATTCCGAATCATTATTGCCAAATTTGTCCCAAAACTTTAAAAAGTTTCAGATAAGTCACTTTGTATTTTAAATAACGTTTCTGCTGTGCTATTTTCAAAATTTCTACAGCGAATTTACGTTTATTATGCCCATACGTCAGCCAAACCTTCTCTATATTCATTTCATATATGAGTGGAAGTTGAAAAGCAAAATAAAATTTCGATGGAAAAATAAAAAGTATTAGAAAAGAGATTACAATTTGCCGGTTGGATAAGATTCTCATAAGTGTAGAATTAGAGTGGTTTGAGTGTTTGCAAAGTTTACATTGTAAAAGAAATCTGACAAACTGATACGGGTTGGATTTTACAAAATTTTCATTGTAAAATTTAGCTGAGAAAGTGGTTGATAGAAAATATTTTTGAAAAACATAACCTACTCGAAAAATGAACTTTACATTCCAAAGACTAGTAATTATAAATTATAAAAATTATCAAATAATTATATTTTTAGAAAAGAGTTGCTGCTCAGAAAATCGACCGCAATGGAGAAAAACCTTTAAACTTGTTAGAAAATTTCTCATAATTTTCCGCTATTGCTTGCAAAAATATCCCAATCTTTACTTTGCCACAAGAAGTAATAACTTAATTAGAACATCTGTGGGTCATAATACGTTTAAAGAAAATTCCCTGTTCTTGAAAACATTTCAAAATTGAACACCTCATTAATTTTGTTTTTTTGATAATTGGGAAAAACTTCTAATAAATGATAAATCGAATTGAATGAAATCTGAATGAAACAAATTAAACTCGAAATAAAAAGTAGCAACTACATTCTATTAAAGTTAAAAAAAACTATTTTCAGCTGCAAATTGTGCGATGTAAAATAAAAATTAAAAGTTTCTTGTAAACCACTTTTTTTAATTTTATCCATTATTCTGGAACAAAGCGATTTACATTGTGCTAATTTGCATAAGTAGCCCTGCAACTCGTAAAAGCAATTAGATACTCAAAAATATAAAATAAGTACGAAAAAAAATATTTTTAAATGGGATAATTCGATAATCGACGAATCGTGAATTTTTTGAAGTTTTTACGAGCATTGAAAATTTTTAACGGAACAGAAACAATTTAAATCGTAATGTTTCGTGTAATATTTTTATAGTAACGTAGCATTTTTCTTGTTACAATTTTATGCTAAATTTCTTTTAAATTTGGTTAATTTTAAAATAACGTTTTCAAATTGAATGTACTTCAGTTGAAATATTAACTTCTATTAAGGAAGTGTTAATTATGCTTTTGATTTTAAAGTTTGCATTTGGATTTAATTGGTTCGCTTTTTGTATGATTACTATATATAAATATATTAACGTATAAGAATAAATGACGGTACAAAATGAAAATTTTTATTATATAACTTTTTCTTAGAATATATTTGAAGCAGCACTAAGGAATTTCGAAATATTCTTCCAACATTTGTCTATAAAACGTGTTGATGATGCCATGACACTATTATAAAGAAACTCGTTTTCTTTCCCCATGGAAAATGATGTGAATTACAACAAAATCTGCAGAAATTTTAACGCATGTTTTGTGTTCAAAGCATATGCTATGATGCCCAGGTTTAAATATCAATGCAGATGTAAGTTAACTTCACATTCTCATGTAATACATTTTTTTCCCTCTTACAACTTATATTTTTTTCTAAATTTCTTAGCATGAAATGAATTATCAATAGAATATAATGATATTTACACTTCGTGCTTTGTTTTGCATCGTAGTTCTATTTTTGACTCTTCCCAGAAAGATGCAAAATAGGGATTTCATTATGTTTAAAAAGGATTTCAAGGAGAGATTCCACTTCAAATTTTAACGCCTGATTTAAATCTTTACTAATAATAATTGACCCTATTAATCTCGAGGACCTTTTCATTTCGAAATTTATGTATTTTTCTTTATTTTCAGCTCAAATTCAATGTATATTTCCATGTTCGTTTGGAATAATTATCCTCCAAACCTTTATTTCTTGAAGTATGGATGGAAATGTTAATTGAAAATGCTATGCTATTACAGTGAAATTTCTGGGGACAGTCACCTCTAAAAACGGCCACTAAATGCCCTGTAGCGAAGCAAAAGCTCTAGCAATAATGTAAACGTCACCTGACGATTTTTTTATGCTTCCTGTTATTTTTCATTTCCAATGCATTGGGGATATTAGGAGATTTGAAATTTAGCAGTTTTGAAAAGTCTTCTATCAACACCCCTATATCACAGCCACCCTTTAAAACAGATAGTTTTCTAGAAGAATCAATGTTCGCTGCCTTAGAGAACTTTCACTCTATAAAATTAGGTTGTGGTTGAGTCGAAACATAACAAGTCTAAATGTTGCGAATGTATTGGACATTAATTAAGGGGCCACCGATCCCGTTGGCCTTTTCACAGTGCTGAATTTAAGCATAGACCAAATAGGCCGGAGCCCCCTACGATACTAGGATCTCGCAAAGGTCTGGTGTTATTTAATTTTGAGCATTAAACATACGTATATTTCCATATCCATGCTTAGAACTTTTTTAATCATCTGAAGACCTACAATATAAAAGTTGCAACTTTGTCATTTGCGCCTTAGCATTTGGACTCTTCTAATGTAGTCCATATGCATACATATAACACAATGTAGCCACAACTATATTCATAAAAAGTTTAATCTTATTGTGTAAAATCTATGTTTAATTTGTTAATCAAGAAACTCGTTTCGTTAATTTTAAACTCTAGTTTGCATGTGTATTTATGTTAATTGGGGTTTATTTCATTAAAGACGGCCCCAACACAGTCGTCACATGTTCGCATTTTACAAACCTATGATCGTCGACAGGCACTTAACAAACAAAAGATTTCTATTTTCGATTCGATTTTTCTCTTCAGAACACTGATTGTGTACAATATCTCGATGTTCCACCACAAGATGAAAATTTAAATAGAAATGTCAAAATTCTATATTTTGCAAAAATTTTTATAAGAAATTTTGCGGTTAGGTGGACCACCTGCTATAAGGGCCCATTTAAATCTTCTATCTAGAGGCCACAAAATCCGTAATCTGGCACCACCCTTTCAGTAGGGAAATTCGGGACTTTGGATAATGAGATTGGAAGGGGTTAATGAAAGGCAAGAGGTTAATTCTGCTCTATTCTTTCTTTAAATTAGAAATTGTTAATTGTTAATAAACTATTACCAGACTGTTTTTGCAATGTCAAAAATATTTCATTCACAGCTATACTCTTTACTACGTATTAATGAAATAAACTCAATCAAACCTGTATACATTGTACGTAGGAACCTCTACATTAGATATCTTTTTATAGAATTTTTTCTTATTCCTACGAGATTCGAGATAGGCAGTTCTTACAGCAGGCTGAAAGAATAAAATCTATGCATGGTTACCAAATCTCGGCTTTACAAATCAGCTAAAACAGTGAACTAACTCACTTAGACGCGCATGAACATAAGAGTATAAAAGACGTTCCTGTTTTAATTATTAGAAAAATGTGCTTTCCATCTTTTAGTAATACTCTAGCTAGCAATACTCGAGCTTCTGAAGCGAAACGCATGATATTCGGTTGTACTGACTTATTGAATAACGCCATTTTTCAGAAATTTATAAGATTATGCCCCTTATGGCTCTTAAGTCACAGGAGACCGTCCAAGTTTTCTGTTCTGACAAATTAAAAGGCTTATCCTGTTATTTATCTTACTTTTCCTTGTACTAATAAAATTATCTTATATCTTGCCTTTCTTTCGGTTTGTAGCACCATTTATCTATGAGATCCTCACGAAGAAAGATAAAAAACAATGCGTAGCACAAGTAGCGAGGAAACTGGGTATTCTGTTTCAGGAAAATGATCCTAATCCTAAGATTTAGTTAGACGGATAAGAGGTACTACTTGCCAAAAGGATACTGTACCGCTTTTAAAAATTAGAACCCAAAGTTGCGAAAAAATTATGCTGAATTTCATTGTTTTCCTTTGCACAAATAAACTATTTCAGTGGGATTATGAATAAGCCAATCCAGGAGATGGGGCGATATAGACAACCCACGTTTTGTGCTTAAACTAGATCAGCGGTCGCCAGCTGGTGATCTGCAGAAAAAGCTGGACATTATTTGCATTTTTAATGTTTTATTAATAACAAAACAAAAATAATATTCTAAGAAATTCTCATATTCTGAATGACAATTTTTGCTTTTGTATTGTACTAAATTCACGACATGTGGTCAACGATACACAAAATTATAAATTTAGTGGTCCATGAGACCCGAAAGTTTAGCGACCGCTCAACTATATGACACAATATCGCAAAATTTAGTGAGTCGAATAAAAAAATGGCGTTGTTGCGGGCCCCAATACAATCAGAGGCCACTTCTTATGAGAATGTCTTGTAAAGTAGATAATCATGGATCAGAAGGCGATGGTCTTATTTAAAACACATGTTTGAAGATAGTTTCTAGGGTCTTGGTGATCTAGTTGGCAGGACCCTGTGGTTCATACGAAATGGTTGTTGCTTCGACTCCAGTTGTGACGGTGTTTTTTTTTCTCCCCTTATGACCCACCAGTAACGTAGAGTTTCGAACCTCATGAAGGGGGGAGGGCCTCGTGTGGCATTAATAAACATAAAGTGACTTGGACTTACAGAAAATAAAGTGTTTTGATATTCAGTGGGAGAGCTTGAGCCACTGGAGTCCCCATTTCCTACGCTGTTGTGATCCACCAAATTTTGTAGTGATAGATCGTAGTATGAAGTATATATATGGGAATATATGAGTCATAGGTTAATGACTGATAATTGTGTTATCCTTGATAAAATGTCAGGAAAATAAATCAGTTCATTTTTGTTTACAAATACCACACTTATATTGCATGATATAGCTATAATATTACCACTAGGGTTTTGAGGTTTTGTGACATGATTTTAAACACCATCACGGATAAGGCTTTCCTAGAATATAATATAATTTAATTTCTACATTACTAGCACTATTACAAGGTGAAGCGCTTCCTATTTTATTATTAATAAAATATGCTTGCAAAACTCTGGTAAAAATGTTTAAAAATGAAATTACTGGCTACTAGACAAATTCATCATGTTTTGCATTTATTTGGACAGAGTTTGTTGAATTACTACTTGTAAGTTATACAACATTGTTACTTTGATGTGAGATGTATCGACGACTTTCTATTTCTTTCTATTTTTTGTCTCTTTCAAACACAAAAAATTGTTTAAATCTCTGCCACATGGATGGTTATAAACAAACAGGTCTTCCTGTATAATGTCTGCATTGAATGGGGAATGTTGGATCTTTAAAACATTGTTTAACCCATGATTATTGGCTCATAACGCCAATGAATATTTGTACATTGCAGGTCCAATTCTTCTTTCTTATTCAGACCAACTATGATCTGTCTAAATTTATTGATTCTTCATTTATATATTAAATGGAATGTTAAAAATGCTGTGTTTTATAACAACTCCATTTGCATCATTTAAAATGGGTACATATTGGGCAGTGGTTAATGGTATTGGTATGGGATTTAAATGCTTGGTTCTATAAATTTATTACGTTGGTGTGATATAGGTATCATTAATGATAACACTATAAAAAAATTTTACTTACTGTTGTTTAATTTGTTCTGAGTACATATTGTAAAATATTTTTTAATTGTTTTCAAACCTACATGTATATATATTAGGGTGGGCCTTATATGGCCCCCCAAAAATTTTTTTTTGTTTTTTAATTTATTTTCTCCCGAACCACAAATGTGTTCCATCTATCAAAAAAATATTTTTTTGCATTTTATATGAATATCGAAATGTTTTTAGGGGTCGCTACCACCTTTACAATATGTGAGTATGTGCAGTATGGACGAGTATATTACGAGTATTTACATTATGGAGTTAATATATATATTTTGGTTAATAATAGTCTACGCAATTGGCTTATAATACCAAACGACTACATCAACTATGAACATTACATTGGGCCTACATTCTGTACGCAAATTGTACAGAAGTAATGAAATTCGAAGAAATGTTTAAAATAATTTACTTCAACAAAGTTTGCTTGTTACGGTTTGGGTACTTTTTTCTAAAATTTTACAACTTGGAGCAAGTATTGCTTTTGACTTTTATCATTCGTAAGTAGTTTATTGTAATCAACGGTTAGAGGCAATTCCTCTTTCAGCTGTATCATTTATAACTCACAAAACAGTTTCCTTTGTTTTGATGTACGTAACGTCATCAGTCAACGTCAGAGCTTTGTTTCGAAGATTGCGATGTGACCTGACGAAATATCTAAAATTTCAAAAACATCTTTTAATTTCGAGGAAACAAAACGATGTAGTGCCTTTAAATGCAAAACATCTGGATCGACAACTGCTTTCTTTGAGGATATTCTATTTTTTTATGTTTCCATAGCTTGGACCATTTTTCTTTAGTTTTGTCAGAAACTTTGTCATAAAGAAAAGAAAACAAAAGGCAACGGGTTCTTCGAGCAAATACCATAAATGTCGTAAGAAATTTTTTAAGGCAATTTTTAATATGGCTTTCTTTAGAGCATTGTATTGGTCAAGATTCATAAATAGTTATAAAATATTACGTGAAGCACACGTCGCTGATGTAGCTTCAAACCAGACTTTAATATTAATTCGAACTAAAAACACACAAATGCCCCGAAACATCCAAATCTTCAAGAAGTATATAGTTTTGCCATCCATCTGGCATAATGTAGGAGCAGTTTTAAATGGTGTACCAGCAGGAGCTTTAAATGATGTACTAGCAGGAGCTTTAAATGATGTACCAGCAGGAGCTTTAAATGATGTACCTTTTGGAGGAATTTCTCCTAAAAAACTATTGTGAGTTCTAAAAGCTTTTTGCAATCGTCGAGAGTCTGAAAGATTTTAAGCTGTTGCTTTGCAAAACTTATCACGTCACTCGCTATATCGGTAACAAATGAGACGCATCTGCCATCTGACGTTGCTGTTTCATATTTTTTACAGTTCATAGCAGCTTGATTGACTTTATAAAAAAGTGAAATTTCTGGGCCTGAAGACGCCCCGAGTGAATGAAGAATAATAGCTTCAAAAACCATTTCAAGTACATGGTGACGACAAGATAACCGTAAGAAAATAGTTTTTAGTTTTACTCGAAGAGAATGCAAGCCCCAGACTTCACTCCTGTGTTGAGTGCTGTTGTATCAAAGCTAATGCACTTAACTTTATCACAAATTCCCCACAGTTGTATTGCATCATACACAATTTAAAGAAAATAACTGACTTATTTTCTCATGTGTTGGAACATTTTGTAAAGTTGGGAGAAACTGAATTCCAAACTTTAAAACTAAGGTCCACCCTAATATATATATATATATATAAAAGTTTTCCTCGCCCATTCTTGGCGGAAACAGGCTTTGGGACGGGCAGAGCGCCATGTTCCCAAGCCTCTTTTTACATCACTTCTTAATGTGCCATGTCTAGAAACTTCCTGACAATGTGACACGTGTTTAGGATTGTGGCTTTTTGTATTTCAATGTAGGTGTTTGGGTCAATGTTGAGTATCTCCAAATTCGTCGCAAGCGTTTTTGGTACTATCCCTGTTGCTGAGATGACTAACGGGATGATGAAGATCTTTTCCATACCCCATATATCTCGTACTTCATGTCTGAGATCTTGGTACTTGGTGATTTTCGTTGTGTAGGTTGTCTGTATGTATATATATATATATATATATATATTACGGTAAACGTGATTAATTACAGATGAAGTTCGGCCAATGTAATAATTTTCAACACATTCAGCTTGAGATTTCCATTATGCATAATATAAATGCGAATAATTAAATATTTTGATTTATAATTTTCACTGTTGTACTGATTTTTAAATTCAAATGTTTTATAGTTGCAAACATAACCGAAATATCACAACACACATGCAGTTTTTACCAATTCATTTAAAAACAAGGAATATCAATTGTGAGATAATAACGTGTAAGTTATACATGGACACTTCAGAAAATATACATTGTTTCACTATAAAGCAAATAAAAACAAAAACATTGATTTAATGGTCAGATCAAATAAAACAATACATTTCTTTATTTAAACATAACGTATTTTACACAAAAACAAAATTATCAACTGCAAAATTTCAAATGATATATAAAGAAATATGGTTTTTGTATTTATCTTAATAATATGGATGTTAGATTATATATAATGTGGTACTTTGCTGTAATATATTCTAATAAAGTAAATGCAATGAAATCAATCTATGCGCTGTGTGAATACGAAAGTAAATATGATGAGAGGTCTTCGATGTTTTTGTGGAAACGAAATTAAATTTATGAAGTCATCAAAATTTCAAAAATTATCATTTAAGATTAGATATGATGAAATACAAAAAAAATAAATTGAACTTTTAAAATGGTTATTTAAAATTAAAAATATAAGAAAACAAATCAGTATTTTATTTAATTCATAATTTTTTTTAACTCTACTAGTGTTTACAACGACAGATTCATTATCACTGATTATAGATACATAAAAATTACGTTAGAGTTAGGGATTAAATAAATTATGCTTAATTACTCACAATGACCAAACTTCATTAGTAATTATTAATATTTACCTGTAAATATGATTAATATGCATTATTTATCACATTTACCAAAAAACGTGGTTATTATTAATAATAACCGGATTTATTACTTTAACCGTAACATATATATACAGTAAAATCTCCTTAAGGCAACCACCGTTGGTTCAGTGAAAGAGGCTGCCCGAAGAGGTGGTCTCTGAATAGAGTTAAATTTAGCATCGGGTCTACGAGGAGAGAGGAAATCCGTTGCTCGAAAAATAGGGCGTTGTGGGAGGTGGTCGTGAATAGAGGTAGTCGTTAAGAGAGGTTTTATTATATATACATATTACGGCAAATAATTGAAATATATATGTAAATTAATGTAACAAAAGTATTATAATGCAGTAGAAAAATAATACAATATTAAGAAATATTGAAACGATGTACAAAACCGTTTTTTCATCGAGAATAAAATTTAATTAAATTTAAACAAAAGTCGTATTCCTATGATTTTAGAACATTCTCGAAAACCACATTCATGGCGCTTTTTCTGGAGGCATATTGTTAAACATACAATCTGTTGTATGTTTAAACAAAGTAATATCCAAAAAAATGCCTCAGGCTCAGAAGTGCCAAAAATAATAAAAATATTAATAAAATAAAATTAACTGCGTGTACAAAATATGAGTAAATCAATGCGCTAAAAAATTATGATGTTGCTAAATGAAGACAAAGAAATGTAATGAAATAAAAACACGAGATAAAAATGTAATTTAATTCGAATTTTCAAAGCAGTTTTATTCCAAAAAGAAATGTATAATAGAAATAATTTATGCAAAAGATCCTATAAGAACATTAAAATATACACAGCAAATAACTTACATCTGGAAAGCATTATAAACATTGGTTGGAAACGAGTGCAACGATCGCGTTTATGTATTAGCGATTCTCCAAATAATAACATTCAAACTCGTTTATTTATTTTAATTGAAATCGTTATTCAGGAAACTTATATTACTTTAATTTTAGGGTGGTCCATGCTAAATTAAGAAAAATAATAAATGGGAAGCACATGAAGCATATGAGGAATTAAATATATACTACATGAAGATCTCGAAATTTAGAAGATCAATGTAAAAGCTGTACGGAAAGTAAAATTGCCTCACAATTTTTCTTCCATGCTTAACATATTTAATAAATCTGGTGGAAAGCAAAAGGATTATTTCTTTTCACATGTTCAGCATATTAGTAAGCTGAATTTGTATCTTTGTTAAAACTTAAGAAATTTCGGATGTCATTCTCGATCGGTTTAAACGTTAGCTCAAATTCTAATCTTACCTGAACTCTGCGCATTTTTACCTCTTCATAAAGAAGAAGAAGAGAACAAAATGAAGCACTTGTCTGTTAATGGGTTTCAGCACGTAAAATCCGAATTACGAGTAGGCACTTTGAGAGGAAATATTTGGGCAATAATTCTAACCGAGCGTATGAAATATTTCGTAACTTTAAATGACATTATGTTTTTAGAAAATCAGCTTTATAGGAACGTTGAGTTTAATTAAAGGTTAGGAATTAATATGAAAAATAGGTATTACTAAATTTATACTTAGCTTCTAAGGCAAACAATCGATATATTTGTATATTTATTTGATTAAGCCAATTTCTTGGAGAAATCAACAGATATTCAAACATAATAAACTACAGTAAACATTTTATTAATCCCTTTCAAGGGACGAAAGCGAAAGTAGTTAAATTAAAAAAATGTTAACTTAAATACAGTGGAACCTGGTAAAGTGATCACCTTTATAAATTGACCACATGATGAAGTGACCACCTTCTTAATTGAATTGACCACATGAATAAAGTGACCACTTGATAAGAGTGAATTGGTAAGAGACCTAGTTATGTCTACACCAAAGTCTGTCGTGCATGGTGACCACATGCCCATGGCGACCATCGCAGTCCAGTCCCAAAAGTGGTCACTTTAGACAGGTTCTACTGTATATTTCATTTCTCTCTAGATTAGTTGGTTATGTGTGTGATTCCCTATCACTTTTTTAAATCTCCAATCATTTCATAAACTATTTTGTTCATTGCGGACGTAACTTTTGAGTAATTTTTATTTATCAGATATATATATATGTATATTTGTGCTAAATATAATGTACTCCTTGTTTTCTAAATTAATATAGATTTGACACTGTAATCCAAGTTAATATAGATTTGACACTGTAATCCAAGTTAATATAGATTTGATACTGCCTATGTTCCTGTCAAATCTTTCAAGTTGTACATAAATTATTATACGTACATTATGTCAGCGTTGAAACAGCACTTACATTAAGGTTCGGCAGACATGCATGGAGGGATAGTTTTCAAGAGAAATAAAACGAGGTTTCTTTTGTGAGGACTCGTATCTTTCCTGCTGTCAACATGACCGATCTAGACGTTTCTAGTTGAGTGTCTAAATGATAGATAGACTTTTTTTTTAGACGAAGATAGTTTTCTAACTACGGTACTCAAAAATGTTTGTTTTGTGGAAGGGTGGCCTGAAGGTCCTATTTTCGGATTGTCGCCGATTCGGATAGGTGCCAAACAGATGAGTCCAAAGGGATATCCTTTGAAATGGGTTGTGATTTCGGTGAAAATCATTTTGTACATTCTCTGATGCGAAATATATATATGTTCCATATCACAGTTATCATCAGAAATACTTTGACTTTTTCCTCCCTCTATTTTCTTCTCAGAGTTGCTTCTTTTTTTTTTATGTGTTGAAGAAACACACCCAAAATGGAAGTTTCTTTAATAAAGGAAGATGCTTTACTTAAAATAAGCTGGAATATAAAATAATAATCTAAACTAACTTCTAGTTTTGTTTAAAGTTTGAACAATAATAAAATATGCTGAATTATAATAAGCATCATTAAAGCATGATCAGTGCTTGCGCTACATATGCCTGAATCTGTGGCATATAAGCTTACATATGCAAATGTATACGTATTTTTGAATATACTCGCAGTAATATACCGCCAATATTTTAGTCAGTGGTTTACTATAAGGTTAGTGCATTTTTCATTCTCCGGCGAAAAATGACCAATAGCTCCATATGAAATTAAAAATAATACTAATTACAGCGTATTTAACGCGTATAAGACAAAGATACAACTCAATAGTATTTCAAACAGTCAAGTACTGACCTTTTTCAGGAGGTAAAACCTTGAAACGTTCACCATGTTTTATCGTATGGGGGAGAAGACGATTGCGGTTTTCATTCTCCCACATATTTTAAATTATAGCTTGGAAATCAACGTAGTCGACTTTTTTAAAACACACATGTTTATTAGAAAGCGAAAAGCCAGAGACTGATTTATTTTTAAGAATCCAGAATACATTTATAAAATTCCGTTACCAAACATTAAAATATAAAAGCATAAATATATAATCAAATTGTATTGTTGTTGATTATCAAAAACGATTCAACAAAAGTTATACGGTCATGGTAATCCAGTGGCAAGGGTATGGAAATATGTAAAGTGGAGTTCACCACAATCATATAATATTTATAATAACAATACTAATATTTATTTTAGGGGTGAAATGTAATGTTAATATGGTTTTAATTTTCTGTTAGGTAAAAGAAAAATGACAAAAATCGAACCCCAGTTAACGGAGCTTCGCATAACTGAACTGGCCTATTACGCACTTTTTTTTATTTCTTGAAGTACATACTCGTTCGATATTTTAGGCAAAAACGCTTTAATTTGTTTTCTAGTGCACCCTGATTTTAAAATAAACTGTAAGTGCTATTCAAGAGTATAATAATAAAAATGAAATGTACAAAAGAAAATTAGGTGAGGTTAGTCTCTTCTTTTACGCGCACCATAGAGGTTAAGACCAAATGTGATCTCGTGAAATGAGAGTGAAAAGTTAGTGGGAAAGAAGGACTTCAATGCCGCGTTTTGATACACGTATCACATGTACGTAGTTCCGACAAGGTTCCAGTGTGTACTGACTGTTATGTTATACAGGGTTTAATTTCTAACAAAAAAAATACACGAGTCCTAGCATATTCGTATTTTGTACCCGCTTTTGGCAAAGCCACACCCACTTCTGGTCTGATGTCATGCGAGTTTAGTGCGCATGCTCCAGGACGTCACGAAATTCCATGCACCCTCTTTGGGAGTTTTCAGACATTACGTAAGCAACTTTGGGGGTGGGGTGGGGTGGTGGTTGATGCCGCTTTTATTTTCCTATGTCATTAAATGTTCATTTTTGATTACCAGAATGGAGGGGGGAGTGGATATAAAATGGCTAAAATATTTCTTACGTAATATCTGAACGTTTCCTTTCCTGTGAATAATAACACTACCTTATGTGCCACAAATAATATCCAATTGCACCAATCAAAGTAAGTAAGAAACATCATCTAATTTGAAATAGGATCCTTAGTTAGGAAACACGTTAGAAAACAAGTTAGAGTATCCAATACGCGTGAACAATTTGAGTCCATGAGCAACATTCTAGCAGCAAAATTTAAGTTACAATTCTGCGTGCAGTCTCTTGCCATGTAATATTCAATTTGTAAATCATATTTAATATTTTGTAAAATTAAGAAAAATATTTGACATTTAAAATTATTTTAATAATGCTATATATACAGGGCCTGCAAAAGGGTAGCGGATATCTAACTGGAAGTAAACCCACACGCTGAACGTATATGACTATGTGTGGAACCGGCCGGGCCAGAAACTTAGTATCCTACCCGCCTTCAAGTGGTGCAGGCTGAGCTTTCTATTTATGTGGCAAATTAATATTTGCTACACGGATAGAAAGGCGGAAGGGGAGGGCTAATTCACCAACCCGTTTAGCCAGCGTGGTGAAATTATGGCTAATTCCTCCATTATGTTGACACACCAGAAACCATGGCCCCTAGTCTCCAGGTGCTGGAGTGCTCCTGATCAAGGCAGCGGTCAGTGTGGCATGAAAGCAGGGGGTGCTAAGAATCACTGGAATGGCCCAGGCTGCCGTTTGTTATTGACCTTGGCTACGTTTAATGGACGATCCCTTGCTTCTGAAGCAAAACTTCAGGAATTGGAAGAGGAACTAGACAAGATCAAATGGGACATTGTAGGACTCAGTGAAATTAGAAGAAAAGGTGAAGAGTTGGTGGAACTGAAAAGCGGACATTTGTTTTACTATAGAGGAACGGAAACTGGAAGAACAAGTGGTGTTGGCTTCTTAATCAACAAAAGAATTAAAGGACTGTCTTTCTTGAAGTAAAGTATATCAGATCGAGCAGCCGAGGTTCGTTGTTTCAACTAACCCAGCGATACAAATTCAGGTAGTACAGGTATATGTACCAACATCAAGCCCTACCGACGAAGAGGTTGAGGAATTCTATGAAGAAATCAAAGAGCTGCACACCATGGGGAAACAACACATCAAACTCATCATGGGGGATTTCAATGCAAGAATTGGACAACAGGAACAAGGAGAGACATCGGTTGGTAAATACGGATATGGGGAAAGGAATGAACGTGGCGATCAACTCATCGAATTTGCAGAAGCTGAAAATCTTAGCATCATGAATTCATTTTTTAAGAAGAAACCGCAAAGAAAATGGACATGGAAACACCCCAATGGAGGAACTAGCGAAATTGACTATATCCTGGCAAACAAGAAATCAATTATTGAAGATTTAGAGTGTAGGACATATTAATACTGGAAGTGATCATCGAATGGTGAGATGTAAAGTGCACTTAAATACTAAATTAGAAAGACAGAAGCTCATTAGGAAACAAGTAAGTAAGAGGGTGGATCTAATGAAACTGAAAGTAAATACCGAGGCATTCAAGTTGGAATTAAAAAATCGCTTTTCTGCACTGGAAGGACTTATTGATGAAAGTGATATCTCAGAAGCAAATGAAAACATTGTTAAGACAATAGTTGAAACTGCTGATGAAATTGGTGGTGTAACCTGTAAAAAGCACAATAGCAAATTATCTGAGAAGACGAAACAGCTCATGAAAAGGCGAAGAGATATGAAGGTGGACAATCGAAATACCAGTTCCAGGATTGAGTACATAGAACTTTGTAAAACTCTGCGCAAAAGCATGAAAGAAGACATAAGAAAATTCAACTGTGAGCTAGTAAGGAAAGCCATTGAAAATAACAAGAGCCTTAGGGTTGTTAAAGGAAGTTTATCTGTTGGGAAGAAACACATCATTGCATTAAAAGGAGAGGATGGCACCGTAACAAGAAATAGGGAAGAAATACTTAGAAGAGTTGAAGA
>QLNU02013614.1:17392073-17409495 GCA_006491805.2 Dysdera silvatica
AAAAATAAATGGTGAATATTTAAATCATCTGCGGTTTGCTGATGACATTGTTATTTTTTCAACGGACCCATTGGAACTCCAAGACATGGTACAAGAGCTCTCAACTAGAAGTGAAGAAGTTGGACTCAAGATGAACCTACAAAAAACTAAGATCATGTTCAATAATTTTGTAGAGGAAACAAAAATACAAGTTGACAACACTGAGCTAGAAATTGCTGATTCATATATTTACCTTGGCCAGCTGATTTCAATGGATGGCAACATTATGAAAGAACTCAACAGACGTATTAAACTTGGCTGGAGTGCATTTGGAAGAAACAGTTTTATCCTGAAGGGGAAATTGCCTTTGTGTCTAAAAAGAAAGGTCTTCAACCAGTGTGTATTGCCAGTCCTCTCTTATGGATCAGAGACATGGAGTCTAACAGTTGGAGCAATACGAAAGTTACAGACAACGCAAAGGAGCATGGAGAGGTGCATGCTTGGAATAACTAGGAGAGATCGAAAAAGAAACACTTGGGTGAGAGAGCAAACTAGAGTAGAGGACATCATTGTTAAAGTAAAAGGGCTGAAATGGCGATGGGCTGGGCATATTGCAAGAAGAACTGATCAACGATGGACAACAGAAATTCTGAACTGGATTCCAAGAGACCACCGAAGACCTAGAAAACGTCCTCAAACTAGATGGGTGGATGAAATAAGAAAACAGGTTGGGGTGACGTGGAAGCGAATTGCTCAGGATAGACTTGTGTGGAAAGCATTTGGAGAGACCTTCATCCAGCAGTGGATAGATAATGGTTGAATATGATGATGATGATGATATATATACAGAGTAGATGGTTTGTTATTGTTGAACAAAAATGTTTTTAATTGGATTTATATTTCCTGAAAAAACTAAAGTCAAAACCATTATAAATTTCACTATATTTGGAACTTTAAAAGTCCTATGTCCCCATTCATTACTTTTACAATATTTAATTATTCTTTTCCCAAATTCATTAATTTTTCATGCATTGATGACATTTCTGGAAATTCATGACCCTGTAGACACCCTGAACTTGCCTACTTAAATTAGTTAATGAAAAATATTCCACAGAAATAACGTGTCAGGATTTTTATCTTTTTCTTTCCTTTTTTTTGATTGGTTGTCAATTGCACCGTGATGCTCACTTGCTAGCCACGAATGCGTCTAAGACTCTGGTTTAAATTTTTTAATAGACGGGCCAACCAGTCTAAAAAACGTTAAATTTGATAATGTCTGAATGTGAAGGGCAGCACGTTGTGGTGTACAAATCAGATTCATTGTTGAAAACCCTCTTTCACATTCTGCGCTTGATATAGGGATGCAATTAACTGTTGAAACCAGTTTCTTTAGTTCAGACTTAATTTCTTTGCCAGATGATTCCTTGAAAATTCTGAAGTCCCTTATGGCTACTCTAGTATCGAAATAAAATCTTTTGCGTAGTTCCTTCGCTGTATTGCTTCAATGGAAAAATTACGTTTTTTGAACACATGCGTTAAACGTCTATTTATGGGCTTTGGAGAGCTCTGGAGCCCTAAAATAGCGTCTATTCAGGGGCTCCGGCTAGTATTCAAATAATTGTCAAAACTAAAGAAGTACCGGAGCCGGGCTCTGGTGAGCTCCCGCCCATTTTAAACCCTGGTGTCATATGTCACAGATGACGCATAAATTCTAGCTTTAATCTATAAATTCGTCTCTCCAAACCAAAATGGCCGCTCAGCAGTTAAATGTTAGAAAACTTAATAGTTATTACTGAAATATCTAAACCAAGGGCATCTGGCCCCGGTTGGAGGATGGGGAAGAGTTAGCGAATTACTCCACAAGGGATAACTTGTGACGTTAGGGTGTTTTGAGGGAATTTTGTTTCTTCGCACCTTTATATCGAAAATTGTATTTCCAGACTATCCGAAATTTTGCTTCTCTAAAATAGGGTCCGTTCCTAATGAAAGTGGCACACCAAGAAAACATTCTACAACCGAAGAATTATGTAAATAGCTATAGAGCGAGCTGGTATGTAAATAAACTTAGTTTAATGTGATTGTGCATCACCGTATACTCGTGAGTGACGTTGCAAGCGGGAGCCAGCGGCCTTGTAAATCAGCGTGTAGTCGACATCCCATGGAAGAAGTTTCGGCCAATGCACACGACTCGGATCGCCCAAATCTGCTTATGTCATGTCCAAACACTTCGATGGCCTGCCAGCTCACCAGACCTTTCCGCTGTTGAGCATGTGTGGGACCAGTTGAACCGCCAGTTATATCAGTGCTGCCATCTGTGAGATGGAAAGACGTAACGACCAACAGATATGGACCGTGTCTAATGCAGAACAATATCAGACGTCTCTTCCACACCATACGGGACAATATTGGTGCATAAGGCGGTTTGACGAGCTATTGAGGATGGCAGGACTATG
This sequence comes from Dysdera silvatica, assembly GCA_006491805.2. Lineage (NCBI taxonomy): Eukaryota > Metazoa > Arthropoda > Arachnida > Araneae > Dysderidae > Dysdera > Dysdera silvatica. The sequence continues at coordinate 17,394,506 of QLNU02013614.1, forward strand.
TACTACAGCTCTTTCTGTAAATGTTCTACTGCTCTGGGTTTTTTTTATCTCGTATATTATTCATCTCTGTCCCTCCATCAATAAAATTTCAAATTTATCCTATGCTTTCTTTTTTTGGCGCTTAACTTTCACTGTCTATAAATGTATGTAAATAGGTGCAAAAATTACACGGATATCAACAAAATATACTAAAGGAGATAATGGAAAATGAATTTAAATTTAAACAAGTGGGGCCCTGCGGTGGCGCAGTGTGGTAACGCGTTCTCCTAGTGCGCCGCTAATCCGGGTTCGACTCCCAGCAGTGCAAAGAACGCTTACTCAGAGATCTCATAAAGATCGCACTGCTCAATTTGACCCAGGGTTTGGTTCCGTAGGCTTTATGAGGTTCAGATTCTTCGGAAAGCATTAGGTCCTTTCGCAGTATGATCATTGTAATCCTTGAGCCCTAAAACCACAAAACAAATAAAGGAAAAAAGTGAGAAGAAATATTAAAATTTTGCAATTTAATAAGTATTAAAATTTGCTATTTACAAGCAGTATTTCAAAATATTAAATATCTATAATTATACAAAGCCTTTAATAAATCTTTTTGTAACTAAATAAATTCCCTTCCCCTCTTTCTGCGTCTCTGGTGGCTGCAGAAGATAAAATATGGCAAAGATATGATCTATTTCAAAAGTATTCTCCATCTGTTTTCGTTTTTATCCAAAACTTCAGTGACTTAAACTTTAAAGAATTTGCATACGATTCCAAAAGCTGGCAAATTAGGTTCGTTCGATTCCGAGTCACTACTTTGAAGTCGCATCGGAAAACGTTAAGAAGGTTAGCGTGTGTCGAACTCCGTGTTTTATACTTCAAGTTAAAGTTTTTTTTTTTTCAAGTTACTTTTTAAAAGTTCGTCTTTTAGGGTCGATCTACATTTTCATTTTGTCTTTGTATACGTATATAAATTAAAGTTGAATATTTTTGTATAAATACATGCAACGATGTGCCTTCGTGTGCACTTTATGGAAAAGAGGGTGCAGATAGGGAAAAGTGGGGGAAGTGCGTGAAAGGGGTTCAGGAGAACATTAAAACTCTTTCTGATCCTGGAAATTGGGTTAGACCCAACACTCACCACTTGTGAAGAGTCGAAATATAATATTGAATGAAAACTGGTTTATGTGAACTTCTTTTGCGCATATGTTCGCTTTGTATTTGAATCTTTCTCCCCTCCCTATAAAGTATAAAGTAGTCAATTATCCATCAGAGTGTTTGTCAGACGCGAAGATAGTGATTGGGCTGTATTATGCATTATCCCGGCGAATGATCTTCTCTGGAGGACGTTCTTTAAAATAAACAATTGAGAGATATCGTGGCTAAAAAATGTTCCAAAGGAAAATTTCCTAGGTATTCAACGGTTTCTATAACAGAAAACTTGATATTTTAATTATTACATACATGTACATAATAACTATTGTTTTTACTACAAGTATAGTAGTTTAGTAGTATACAATGAAATGTTTTTATACCTTTACACGAACAATTGAATATCCGGACCATCCAAAATCAAGTCCTATTTATCAATTTCAGTCAATCAGGGTTTTATATATCGCCATCTATTTCATAGCCAGGTGTGGCTTTCTTAATTTGAGGACATGTGCGAGAAGAAAGATTTTATTATATGTTTCCTTCTTCAGTTTTTGCACTGCCATGATGAAAGTCAAGGATACGTACCATTATTAACTCTTAGGAGATACAGACATTTGCATATTTCGTATTCCAGTACGGAAATAAAATTCAGACTGCGAATGCGAAGATATTTTTCCCGATAAAATCAAATTATGTAAATTGGAAGCGAATGCCATTGGAAGAACCTTGCTTTTAGGAAATCTTACTTTGAATTATGTATAACGGTAAAAACATAGAGAATTGGGGAAACGTTTGCTCTCGGGAATCAACTTAGATCACAAGAATCAAAAACACCTCGATTATATCATAGATTTTAGTGCGTAAAGAAAAAATTATTAGAGGTTATAAACTGAATATTTGGAACTTACTCAGGTTTAATCAAATGTCACCGATATGTCGTGAAGTGGAATTGTTGAACTGTTAAGGAGAACGTAAATTAAGACACTAATCAATATTCAGCATAAATTTTAGGAAATAATGGCAGAAAAGGGTGAGGTTAAATAAAAAGATTTAGTATGAATCTTCACTATACTAAAATTATCTCTCTGTGTGCTAACTTTAGCCCGACAAAAAATATTTGCCACGCATAAATGTTTGACCTGAAACCAGGAGCGGCCAAAAGGCCAGGCTACCCGGGCGGACCCCCGCGGCATCGTTTACATGAGAGTGCCAAACTGAAGCCAAGTTTAAATTTTTTTAACTAATCCAATAGTAGAAAATCTGTTTAAAAAGAGACAAGTTTGGAGAAATTTTTAGAGACATCTTTAGAGAAATTTTTAGAGACATCTTTAGAGAAATTTTTAGATATCTTTAAAGAAATTTTCGAGACATCTTTGGAGAAATTTTAGAGACCTCTTTGAAGAAATTTTAGAGACCTCTTTAGAGAACTTTTAGAGACATCTTTAGAAAAATTTTCAGAAATTTTTAAATCTGTTTTAGAAATCTTTAAAAAAATTTAGAGCCATCTTTGGAGAAATTTTAGAGACATTTTTAGAGAAATTTTAGAGACATTTTTAGAGAAATTTTTAGAGACATCTTTAGAGAAAAATTTAGAGAAATTTTAGACATTTTAGAGAAATTTTTAGATATCTTTAGAGAAATTTTTAGAAATACCTTCAGATAAATTTTTAGACATTTTTGGAGACCTCTTTAGAGAAATTTTAGAGACATATTTAGAGAAATTTTTATAGACATCTTCATAGAAATTTTGATAGACATTTTCATAGAAATTTTGATGGACATTTTCATAGAAATTTCTAGAGACATCTTCATAGAAATTTTTAGACATGTTCATAAAAATTTTTAGAGACATATTTAGAGAAATTCTTTCAGAGACTTTTGCGTTATATAGTGTATATGGCTCACTATGCCTCTGTGAAAATCTCTTGTTTTCGCTGGAGGTGGGGGACGCGCCAAAAAAAAAAGCAATCCGTGCCAGGCCGCTCGGGTTCAAGATCAACCTCGAGACGAGCCTGCCTGAAACAACAACCTCTGCGTAACCGAATAAGTAATTTAATTGTTGGGCTACTATATGGAACGTTTTTATTTTTCTAGCTAGTGTGTAGAGATAAGCTTGCTGTAAACAAGATACGTGCGAAATTTCATTAAATAACAGCACATTAGTCATTTATTTTTTCTACTACAATGGCGTACGCGAGGGGGAGTTAATGTGGTTACAGGCTGCATTTGGAGGAAATATTTCATATACACATACAATTACATGGAATCGTAGTTCTGTAACCCTATTAAAAGCCTGTAATGATCTTATAAACTTTCTGCATACGCCTATGCTCTATTGTAATGTAAGCTTGGCAGCGTATTTTTTTCATTTTATTTTCCAAGAATTCCATGCCACGGCATATTAAAAATATATAATTGAATTTGGGTAAGGTTAGATTGTTTATAAAACATTCTTTGTCGTATTTGTTCTTTGCGCAATATGATGCGATATGCCTTGGCTTTCCCCATAAAAATTGTTAATTACTTTATGCAAGCATTTCCCGTCATTTCTTCTTAAGCATTAGCTAACTCAACCTTCGTTCGTCGAAGAACAAGAACACTGATAAAAATAAATATTCTTATTCAAGTAATACAGTTATGTAATTTATTTTTATACAACAAATATGTAAAAGAGTTATGAAAGGGTTTTGTAAACTAGATACTTAAACTTTTGGGAATTTATGCATTCTAACTACCTACATTTAATTGACGTATTCGGAGGAGCTAACAGTGCTGGCTTCGTTGACAAGATGGCTGACAAATAAATTTAAATTCTGAAACGTGTTAGCTTTTTAAAATTGTCATTTGATTATAACAGTTATTACACTCCTGTATCTGTTGAGCCGTGAATCATACATTTTAAAAGCTTAACCATCAACTAAATTTATCATTTGTTTTCTGAGACTAATATCTCGGAATTAAAGACTGGTCTCTTCTGTTCGATTCAGCTTGTACAATCGCAGTTCAATCACGTACAGATTTCATCGCAATTTTGTTATAATAATATTTAAAATGCCTTAAAAATTAATCTTCCGTCGCGAGACTTTGCGAAAAGCTTAACGACTCCCGCTTTCACAGAAAAATAGAAGGCTTACCTATATTATTTATTTTCAGAAATTTGGGGAAAGTTAGATTAATGAATGATCAAAACGACGTAAGGGATTTCTGCACCTCAATAAGAGTCTTAAGTAGATAACTTTAATTAAACTGAGTGCTAATTAGTAAAATTACATTTATTTTTCTTATAGTACGTGATTTTCTTATAGTGCATCTATATAGGGCAAGAATAGGTTGCAACGCTATTGATAAGCAAGGAAAACTATCTGAAAAACGCAAAATTTAAATTGATTATTAACCGATTGCTTTCAATCATATCATTTTTCTTTTTATCTCAATAACGATTTTTCTAGTTTGAATTTAAGGAGTCATTGCCATGATGAATATCGCGGAGGTAGCTTTTATTCTTCAGATCTCTCGATGGTTTGTTTTGAAGATATTTTGAGATAATACATGTTAAAAAAAATACCATTTTTGAAGTTTTTCTGCGTTTGGGCAATGCTCCAATTTATCTGAGCTATCTAGTAATATTGCTGAGATTTCACTGGACATCAAGATGATAGATATAATATCATATGCAATTTCTTGACTACAGACTATAGAGCGAGGATCCATATGAGGCTTTTAAAGTCTATTCTTTCCTGGTACATACTTCAAACTTGTTTGAAGTTAAAGATGGCGATAACCAAGTGTAGTCAATTTCTGAAAGAAATTAACATAAAGAACTACATCCATATTATTCTAGAAGCATGCGGAGATTTCGAAAATTATGACTTCAATTTGGTTACTTAACCATTTAATTTCATTGCAACTTTTCAAATGATTGTACTGAAAATAGGAAATGGATGTTAGATTGAAGAATAGACTAAATTTACACTAGACATGGAAAGTTGTATCTTATTAATGACCACCTACACAATTAATGGATCTTTGTGATATTTTGAATATATTGTTTGCGAATCTTTGTAAAGTTTATACTGACATTTGATTATTTTGTAAACAGATATTGTTCCTCATGACCTCAAATACCAGATAAGTTGTATAAACCTTTTGTTGCAAATATTTGCAATTTATGTAAAAATTTCCAAAAGACATTCAAAATACGGAGCTTCTGAAAGTTAGGATAAATTATCTCTAACCGTAAGTGTTATATCTCTATTATAGGTGATTATCTCTAACCTAACTACATAGCCTGTGGGACCCGAGTCCCCCATAATTTGAAATAAATTGTAATTTTACATATATTGTATTGTATCCATGTACAATACAGTATATGTAAAACACTGTATTGTATTAATGTACAAAATATGTGCTTGAGCCCCTAAATAATTTTAAAACCTCTACGCTTATGCCTCTTACAACCGTTTGCTTGATACGCTTTATATAAGGACGAAATATTATTCCAAAAAATTAGAGTATCATGAAATTTCATAAGGGGGGTGAGTTAGAGGCTTATTATATGCATATAGATGCGTACAAAATTCCTACTAGTGGAGCTTATGACCTTCATCAACACCTTCCTGCGTAGTCCAGCATTCCATAAGTACACATTTGTTAGAGTGGATTTCCAAAAGAAGTTAATGATCAATTTTTTGAAGAATTGTACAACAGATAAATATGAATCAGGGGCGTAGCTACCATATAGAAAATGTAAACAATTCTTAGTGGACATGGCCAATTGTGGGCCCTATTTCGGTAGGGCTTATAAACAGTTGAAAGTAGAGGCTTACTGGACAATCGGGGACACAGACGGACATCTTCCCATCCACATCTTGAAGATAAAACCAGTAGGGTCGCTTATCATAAAGAACTCTTTAGGGAATAGTCAAATCCCCATCTGTCTGTACCTACAGAGATTCTCGGATTGAATTAGCAAAAATTGAATTAGCATTTGAATTAGCATTTTGATTGAATTAGCATTGATTGAATTAGCATTTTTAAATGGCTGAAGAACTATCCCGGTTAGCTACTTAGATTACAATCATGGAAAATCTAAACGATCAATAAAGGAGTAAACCGTCCCAAGTAATTACACAAAGGCTATATGGATGATGGGTAAAAAAGAGCTTGTGATTTAACTTTTCATGACTAAATTTGATTTACTCGTAGTAAGAGGGGTTTAGAGTGCCATTCAACTAACTCTTTCGAACTGAAGAGAAACTGTAGGTTTGTTGACCAATCAATGACACCATAAGCCTCACGTTTCCCAACCACATACGGAACATATACACGGTCGTTAAAATTTGCTTGATCAATTTCAATTGGTTTGTTAAAGCTTTCTCGAGGGAGCAATTGACATAAAGAAATGCAAGTGCAATATAAGTTTATTCTCGGTATAATAATAATATGAAATATAAAATTAAATTAATGGAATTTTTAGCGAAAGATGGATGAAAAATGAAAATTGTTTAAAATTAAATTACAGTTGAACCTCGTTAACAGAAACACTCACGCTGACAAATAAATTGTTCATGTTAAAAGTAGTTTGCGTTATCCGAAATGGACATCTAGGATCGTATTATTAACAAGTTGTTCATTAATGGGATTCAGCAAATATTTTGTGTGAAAAGTAATTTATGCTAAGGGTGTTGGCATTAACGAGGTTAGACTGTAATGAAATTTTTAGCTATAAAAATGTATTGAAAGTGAAACTGGTTTAAAATTCAAATGATGAAATTTTTAGTGATAAAAACGGATGAAAAGTGAAAATAGTTTAATATTAAATTAAGGTATATATATATATATGCATTGGAGAACTTTTTTTTTATCAATATATTCTGTTTTTGCATTGATATATTTTTAATTTAAAAGAAGAAAATGCAAAATAATAAGGCTTTGCAAATGAAGTAATTAATAAATTAACAATCGTTTTCAAATTTTCTGACTGATTCTACTTAGATTTTAGTATAATTTAAAATAGAAATTAAATATTCTCATCTTCTCAATGTCATGTATGTGTGTGTGTATCAAAATAATTCTTATTATTTAAGATGGGCTTTTAGAATGAAAATACTATTCCAAAAGTAAATCAAAAGTCATTTTTTAGAGAAAAGTAACAAATCACGATCAATTTAGAAACTATTTTTGAAATAATATTTACCATTTGGTTTCATCACAAGAAAAAATTTATAGGTTATAATAAATTTTTAAAATTTTATAAATATAGTTATTGGAACTAGAGAGTTTACAGTAAAACGTATATTGGTCGTATGGTTTTAAATTAATTTTCTAGAGAAATGATTAAAATTTACTTACCTAATTTATATATTGAAGAACAAATCTATCTATTGACAATACTTTTTTATTGAACTTACTTTATCATAAAGTAAACTCATAAATTAATTTCATTAATTTGCTTAATAAAAATCATTAATGTAACAATTAAAGTTGTTTCTAGGTGAATAAATCCATATAAAAATGTGGGCGTGATTTATATATTAGATAACTAAGAAAATAAATAAAAATTAAAAAAAAAAAAATCAAAGGTAAATTTTAAAAACTGAGAATTTAGGAAACAAAATAATTTTTTCTACTTTTACAATGTATACATAAATCTTAAAGACATTTCTAATGATAAAAATGTCATTATTGAAATGCTATGTCAGACATTGATATGTTAGGTCAATGTAAAAAAAATCATACAAAAAGTATTTATCTGTCCTGTCTCCCCAACGCCTGATTCAATTCTTTAATATAATTAGACTTATTAAATAAGATTTATCAGCTGACATGTCTGTCAGACAGTTTTTCTTATCTATCAATGTTAAAATATAGTACCCTAGATTTTGACTTCTTAGACATTTTTACTTACGTTATTTGTTACCCTGCCCGTATCATCTGGCTCTGCGGAAAGACCTTTTAATTAATTGCGCATAATAAAGGATTACAAAAGCAATGCTATAGATCAAAGTAGGTTGTGCACTCTTCCAGTGTTGGCTATTGAGCATAAATATGCCAGTAAAATGGATTTAAAAGGTATCATTAGGGATTTCTCAAATGCAAAAGCGCGAAAAGTTATATTTTAACTCTTTTGTGGTACACTTATCAGTTATAGTGTAATTTTTTTATATTTGACGAATTGCATTTAATAAATGGTATCGTATTATAATATTAATTTTCATGCTTTTGATATTCGTGAAATTGATAAGAAAACATAAAAAAATTTATATTTATGTTCTTAAATGGTTCAACGTTTTCTTATGTTTATAATTAAAATTTACTTTAAAAAATAAGGGGCCTAAAATAATTTCTTGCATAGGAGCCCAAAAATCTTAGCTACGTCCCTGATATGAACCGTCAGCAAATCAAAATGATAATTATACCTCAAATACAACTTATTCGCGTGAAAGAATTCAACATTAAGAAAATAAAAGCCAAAATTAAAACAAACGCACAATTAACAAAAATAAATGCAATCAATGCTAAGAACAAAACACCTAAAACAAAAAGTCGATCCCTTTTTTTTATCTACATAAAAACAGCAAAATAAGCGAAGCTGTACGATATTTATGCTCTGGTTCTTCACTTTAACTACGGCAAATCCTGTTCTGTAATAATTGCCGAAGCAAAGACTCTGACATCCAAATTACGTCAATTATTTTTTATTCTTGTTTCGTAAATTACTTGCTTCGCTTTCGGATTCGCATTGTTAGCCTTAACAAACGGTCCAAAGGTTGTTTTGTGTGTACACGATGATCATGAGCATTTTTTCATCCTCCTTTAATTGAAATAACTCAATTATTTTTAGAAAGTGAAGCGCAGATGGATTTCAAATTTAAAAACGCATAAAATTGAGAGTATTCTCTTTCGGTACTTTTTTTCCATCGTGACCGGGCGGAAAAATAAAAACAGTAAACTTAAGTCGAATACGGGATATTGGTTTTCAAGAAAAAACGCGAATATTTTGGATCTTTAAATGATTCCAAGTGAATTTCAAGAAATGTGTTTTACATTTACGAATTACGAATCATTTTTGGTTTCATATTATATGTGGTCAAAGGGTATATCATTTTAAAGAGTGTGGGCTGTGTTATTGCATATTTAATTTTGTCTGATTCAAGACCCGATTACCGACTAAGCCAGAAAGGCCCAGGCCTAGGACCACCAGTTGGAAGAGGGGTCCCAAATAATGTCTTTGTTTTAAGCCGACTTTTGGTTTCTCACTTTGGTCAGTGTCTGGAAAACTTTTAGGTAAAAGCTTACCTTTTTGGTCTATTTTGGATAGTTTATTAAAAATTTTAGGAGTTTTAGAGTAAGCATATATGAGTTCTTATTCTTATATTCTTTCAGACCTCCCTTTTAAACCTGTTACTAAGCGCAAAGGGACCTCCCAACTAATAATACTCTGCCTATAGCCCCGCATATCTTAATCGAGCCCTGGTCTGATAGTCTTTTCTTAAAAATGCCTTTTAGGACAGAATTATTGTCTTTAAGAAATAAAATGTGAAACTATAAAGGAACATTCAGTGAATGTACTTATTACTAATAATTGATATAATTTTGTGATCCATAACTATCGATTAATTTAGCGGTAAATATTTGGAAAGGCCATTAGAAACGAGCAGAGAAGTTTAAAATAATTTCCTTTCCCTTAAAGAAATTTTAAAGAAACTTTACTAATAAACATTAACTTCATACAGCAAGTATTTTTCATAATTTTATAAATATATTTGTTAACGTTACACAGCAAGAATATAAAACCTACAATGAGTAGGATATATAGGGTTACATATAAAAAGTAGGCCGTTCAATGAAGTCTTAATATAATTTAATTAATTAGCCGTTTTAGATTTAAAAGGCAATAAGCTTCCATTTTTCAAAAGAAATTTTGAACCTAAATTGTGCGTGTAAATTTAAAATTTACTGACTTACTTTTTTATTGTTGCAGCAATATAAAATAACTGCAATTTATCATATGGTTTAGATAATCTCGTCATTAAATTAGGAAGCTTTGCACATGCGCATTATAGATTGGAAATTGGAAAGAGTGATGCTGTTAATAATAGGAAAACAATGCAATTTCGCTGCAGCGTTCAGCGTCAATAATTTTATATCCGCGAATTTAGAAATGTAAACGAGAGGGGATTAAGCCTCAAATATTAGTTTGAACTTGCCTTGTAAATTTCAAGTAAATCGGTAAAATCTTTGTCGGTTTCATCCTTTGTTAGTTGAAAACGTATCCTTACTATTAGGTTTAAAATAATTTTCGCAAAAACCTTTGAGACATGAGTTTATTGATAAGGGCCTTTAAGGTTTTATTTCAACAGCAATTACAGGACAGTTAAAAATCCTAATCCCTTTAGCAAAAGACGTCTAAAATTCAATTTACGGAAAATTCAATATCGGAATCGTTAATTCTTATAAATTAATTGAAATTGCTTTTGGCGAATGGAATGATTTTCATTTAGGAATTACATTAATCTGTCATTGCGAATATATGAGCTATAATTATGTTATATTAATTGGAAAGAAATTAATGATTGCAATTTCACAATACGCGAACGTAGTAAATTTTCTAATGCTCTCCGTTCCATTTCGTTTCAAAGCATGATGAAAAGGCTGATTAATTTAATAATGATTAAATAAATTTTCGGATAAGGTTATTCTCTTAAACTCATAGTATTCGTCAGAAAAGAAATGTGTAGTAGAATAATTTTCCCACTTGGATTCAAATTTAATGAGTAATGAAATTTACTTGGAAAGATTGGATTTTTTAATGTTTCATAAATATTTGAATATTACTTTATAATTCTTGTTATTAAAAACATCGATAATTTCCTATGAAATTAATTTTGGTTTCGATAAAAAAAGTACAATGCTACTCAAATTATTGCGTACGTTTTAAACGGTGATATTTCTTTTTAATATAGGACTATAGTTTACAAAATTTAACTTTCTTAATCAGCGTGGGTGTTACTAGGGGACAGGTGTGGCTTAGGCCTTTTAGGAAAAATAAAGCCCTCCCTAGCAAATCGAAAATTATAAAAATGGTCCATGGTCCACCCACTCTAAATTTCCCTAGAATTTGAGGCTAGTTAATGCAATGGAGAATTTTCCGTTTACGGAAAATTTAGATTTTTAGTAATCAAGTTATTGCTTATGTGTGTGCAAGGATATGGGTTGGATATATGGTGGCTTACCCCCCTTAGAAAAATATATCCCTCCCTAAAAATCGGAAACTATAAATGTAGGGTATAGCTCTCCTTCTGTGTTTTATACCTCCCATAGAACTTGAGAGTGAGGGTATGTAAGGGTATGAGTGGCGTACCCCCTTAGACAAAATGTGGCCCTCCCGAGAAAATCGAAAATTACAAATGTGGACTGCATTCCCCTTTCCCACTCTATAACATTCTAGAACATGAGGCTAGTCACGTTGATGGTAATCAACCTAGAGGTTATGGATGTGCAAGAATATGGGTAACTTTTCCTCTCCCTTAGAAAAGAATGTAGCCCTCCCTAGAAATCTAAAACTACAAATGTGGGCTATAATTCCCCTTTCTATTCTATACTTCCTCTAGAACTTGAGGCTAGAGATTAAGGGTACGTAAGGGTATGGGCTGTGTCTCCCCCCACTTAGAAAAAATATAACCCTCCCTAGAAAATCGAAAATTACAAATGTAAGCTGTAGTTCGTCAGGAGCTGCAAAGTATTGGTTTTCATGGCCGAGCAGCTGCATATAAACCAAGCATTACCGCAACCAATGTCAAGCGTCGCTTACAATGATTCAAAGTGTGCAAAACATGGAGCCTGCAGCAGTGGCGTGAAGTGTTATGGAGCGATGAATCACGGTACACTATTTGGCAATCAGATGGTAGAGTCTGGATGTGGAGAATGCTGGGTAAACGCTTTTTACTTGACTGTATTGTGCCGCAAGTTAAGTTTGGTGGTGGAAGCATAATGGTTTGGGGTGGTTTCTCATGGTTCGAGCTTGGCACTTTAATTCCTTTGAAGGGAACTCTGAAGACGGGAGGCTATCTCGACATTTCGGACAATTCCACGCTGCCCACATTGTGGCAACAGTTTGGAGTAGGTTCATTCTTGTTTCAACAAGATCGTGCTCCTATCCACACAGCACAGGCTGTACAGAGCTGGTTTGCTGACATGGATGTTGAGGAATTGGACCGACCTGCTCAGAGCCCGGACCTAAATCCCATAGAACACCTATGGGATGAATTAGAACGTCGACTGCGAGCTAGGCCAGAATGCCCCACATTGGCGAAAGAGCTGACTAATATTCTTTTGCAAGAATGGCATGCAATTCCCACTGAAAAATTCCAGAAACTAGTAGATAGCCTCCCAGATAGAGTGGTAGCCGTCATTGCAGCAAAATATGGCCCCACTTCATACTAATTTTTGACTTCTTGTTGGTTTGTTGTATTTTTATGGCGCAAGGACAACAATGGTCATTCTGCACCAAGCAAGGTTTTTGACTTCTGTAAAGGAGAAGCAAAACATCCTGGTGTACGGATACTTTTGATCCTTATTTGCATAAATCTGGAATATTTCATTTTCAGAACAGGGGTGTTTGGTAATTTGGAATATGACAATTTGTGGAAAAAACCCTTATCATCTAGCTACTTTCAGAGAATTAGAGAAATACGGCTCACTATATTGTCGATAACTTTCTGAATTTTCAAGATATCCCACTGGTATTTTTTTTAAAGTTGTCCTAAACTATTGACTAGAAAATTAAGAATGAACGTTATTTATATCTTTCGCGCATGCGCAGTAAAAAATTATTTTCTTCAAATGCTCATATCTCATCGTGTATTCAATATATTAATTTCTAATTTAAGTATAATATTTTTCTTGTACGTTGACAAATGTTCTGTAAGTTTTGTGAAATTTGACTGAAAATTGTGGATATTATAAGCAAAAAAATTATGACAAAATTTGGGTTTTCTTAAAGAAATGTTTCTATCTTCATGAATATACATGTTTGTTTTACGAAAATGCACACAAGCATTAAAAATACCTTGTGAAATATTTTTTGAAACTCACAAATAATTTCAGCTTTTGTGATGCAGGTGATCAAATATTCTTCATTCTGTCAATATGTGGGTGGTCCCCTAAATGCACAAATCACCGAAACTTTATTGGAAAGTGCGCATTCAAGTATGTTCTATATATCTCCAAAGTTAGCGAATAATTGGACGAGTAGTTTTTTAGAAATTCGGAAAAAATTAAAAAATGCAAAGTGTCCTGATACTTTTGGGCATATAGTGTATAAGGGTCACCATTCGAAGTGAGGCTTGTTTTCTAAACTCAACGGACGTATGTACAAATTGGTAGAGTTCTATATTGTAGGCATATAATTATTATTCACACAGGTGCTCAATTTTTGAGATATTTCGTTGAAGCAAAATTTCTTGAAAAGTTCGTGTTCTGAAATCAATGGATATTAACAATATCAAGTCTTGTTTTTAGGGATGTATGTCGAAACTCGTTTTAATTTTTTGATTCATCAAAATTCATCTGATTTGAAATTTGGAAGTTTTCTCGTTGGAAAATGCGACATGCACTGGTAGGTGATATATACATTATCTTCAGGACATACTCAGTAAAAAAAGTACTGGCTCCTATTTTTGTATCTTTATTTAGACAAGTGGTTCTAGGCCTAAGGGTCGCGACCCTCAAAGTGGTCGTGAACAGGTTTCTGAGGTGGTCGCTGCAACTATTTTCAGTTGCAATTATTTTTATAAGGAATTTCATACCAAATGTTTCCAACGCTTTTATATTTCAACATGGTTATATTGCACTATTCCACTAATGGTTGCCAATTTTATATCAATGATATGCATTAATATATATGATTAATATATAGTAATCATATATATTAATACTATCATTAATATATATGCATTAATATATATGCATTAATATATATGATTAATATAATGTAATTTTATATTCCACGTGTTTTCTTTACCCGGTTAAAAATGAAATTTTATTTTATTTATATTTATTATTATTAATTAAATATAATAAAAGCAATCAGACAACTTTGAGCGGTTTGTAGATTATTAGTACATGAGCCGGCTTTCGGCTGCGCTAAAGGGCAGCCTTCATCAGATGTATATGGAGCGAATCGAACATACAGCAGATAATATAATCAATGAATACAAATGGGGAAAAATAATGTAAAAGAAGTAAGAACAAAGATAAAAATAAGAAATAAAAACCACGCCCGCGAAAAAGTAAGGTTTTTTTTGTCAAACACTTTTAGGCAGAGTAAGTTAAAAGATGGAGTTTAAGAAGAGGTAGAAAGGTGCATAAGATATGGTGTAGTGAAGAGTTATGGAGGGTTGCTAAGCATGTATTGCCAGGCATGACTAATGTGAATTGGTTGTTCCGTGTTAATTGTGGAGGAGCGCCTATGGTATATCTCCAGTGCTTTCCTGAATCTGAGACTTTTAAGGCTATTTCCGGCAGGTGCCAACAGTTTGGTATGGTGGAATAGTGGGGTGGCGTCATTGGATTGGATGTATTGGGCAAGACTGGTATTAAATCTATTGTGATTTATATCTGCCATGCGTTCTTTGAGCCTAGTCTGTAATTTCCTAACTGTACTACCGATGTATTGTGTATGGGAGTTACTGGAATTATTTGTAATGGGGATGGTGTATACTCCCGCATTTTCAGTGGCGTGCATGGGGTCTCTATCCCTTTTGAGGCGTTGTAGTATGCTATGACCGCGTTTGTACGCAAGAGCAAGGTGATGTTTTCGTAAGGCCTGTTTAATAGGTGCAAAAATGGATGGAAAA
>QLNU02013614.1:17414360-17427380 GCA_006491805.2 Dysdera silvatica
TAACCTTTTATATGCTCTTTGGTGTAAGGTATTCGTATGATTTTTTATATGATCTTTGGTATAATGCCTTCGTATGACGTTTAATATGATCTTTGGTGTAATGCCTTCCTATTACGTTTTATATTATCTTTGGTGTAAGGTTTTCGTATCACCTTTTATATGATCATTCGTGTAAGAACTTAGTATGACCATTTATATGATATTTGTTGTAATGTTTTTGTATGATTTTAAAATGACGCCCACGTGTATGATTTTTGATATGGCATCTTTGTATGAGTTTTGATATGACATCTTTTTATGAGCTTTGATATGATATCTTTGTATGATCTTTGATATGATGCCTTTGTGTATGACTTTTGATATGACATCTTTGTATGATCTTTGATATGATGCCATTTTATGACCTTTAATATGACAATATTGTATGATCTTTAATATGATGTTTTGCATGATGTATGGCATTGTATTTGTCTGTTGTATGAAATATGTTTTATGACATATTTTCTCTTGTAAAGTTTAAACTTCATTATACATAAATGTGAAGAAAATTTGGTATTAAAATTTGTTCGTTTTTGGTTTTACTGTTCAATGACTACAATAGTCATGCTGCGCCTGGCTTCAATAAATATAACTATGGTTTTAAAAAGCGGAAAATTTTAAAGATAAGAGAGAAAACTAGAAGATAATATACTTTAAATGGCTATCTAAAAGAATAATGGAAATTACAGTTTTTTTAATGTAGACTCCAGGACCTTTAAATTATTATAAATTTAAAAATATCTGTCTTTCATTTATTTCAGCTTCAGTTTTGCTTTAACAATTCAATCAATAAACGTTTTCTTCTGAACATCACAAATTTATTACAGACTTGAAGAAAAAATCTTTCACACTACGATGCTTTCAAAATTTAGGCTCAGTTATTAAAATAGCTATTGGCTTGCTACCTTTCATGTCCAAGATTTTTCTTTAAATTTTCTTTTGCTGGTAACCATTTTCGAAAGACGTAGCATATTATTTTGGAGAATTGCGCTTCTCAAAAAAGAAAAAGATGGAACTCATAAATACATCTCAAATATGTAATTTAGCCAACTGGAAGAATTGAGCTTTCAAAAGAAGGAAACCGTAAAGATAAACATATAATTAACAGAAAAAAGGCAATTAATTCTCAGAGCTACACTCAAAACAAAAAGTCGATTCTCTTTTCTTTTTTCTGTGTAAAAAAGAGCAGAATAAGCGAAGAAATAAGCTATTTATGCTCCGCTTCTTCATTATCTTAACTACGGCTAATACTTGCCGTTCTGTAATGATTGCCGAAGCGGAGGTTCTTACATCCAAATTACGGCAATTATTTTTTATCCTCATTCCGTAAATTACGTTTTTGTGCTTCCATGCTTCCATTCTTAGCCTTCATAAGCGGCGAAAGGCCGTTAGGTGCATATATACAATGGTATTCTTTTATCCCCTATTAAATGGAAATTACTCAATTATTTCCCAAGAAATAATTCGCAGATGAATTTAACATTTCCTAGCACACAAAAAAACCGATCGTTTTTTATCTACCTGGATAAAAATGCAACGTAGTAAAAAAATCCAAAACAGGAAATAAAGCGTTTATGAAAGGAAGTGAAATATAGTTCTCAATATAGGAAACAAGAATGCCATAAAAGGGTCTTTATTTCCATATATTGTATTTTCATTACGATAATGATATGGTGTTATCCTTCGTTGTTGATGTTATTCTATCAGTCGTGTCCGACCCTTGGAGACTTCATACGACAACTTCCCCCATGTGTTTCTGTCCAGAACGCTCTCCATCAATTGCGCAATATTCAATTTTTTGTCGGCTTGGACGCTGTCCAGCCAACATGTTCTTTGCCAATCTCTTCTTCTGAACATAGACACCATTCCCAGGATCATAGATTTCTCTAGCGAATTCGTGCGCATAAAATGATCGAAACGGAACAGTCGTAACCGGGTAACTTAGCCTTCCAGTGATGTCTCGGAGTTGGTACGTTTCAGGACCTCCTTGTTTGCAATTTTAGCTGTCCATGGTATCAAAAGGATCTTTCTCCAGTACCATAGCTTAAAAGCTTCCAGTTCGCACCTATCAGCCTTTTTCATAATCCAGCTTTTACACCCGTATGTTGCGTTAGGGAAGATGATGGCCTGGACAAGTCTGCACTTGATGATGAGGCTAAGGTCTTTGCTCGTTCAGATCTTATCCATACTGACCTTAGCACTGCTCTCAAGTATACTCCTTCGCTTGATTTCCGTTGTTGACTCGCCAGTGCAATCAATTTTAGACACGAAAGAGACTAAGTCCTGGATTACTAGAATTTCTTCATTATCAATCTCTTGGCGCAGTATAGCCCAGATGCTCTTGCGCCATAAAAAAGCCAAACAAACAAACAAACATTATTATCGATCTTGATATTACTAGTTATTCTACTGTGGTGTCATTCCACCGTTTCATCTAAATATTACGATAATCTTTTCATCTCTCGGATCGCATGGGATCAGTCAGACTTGATAATCTTTGCCCAAATGCTGCCCGGATGAACATTAATCTATAATTTGCAAAATTTATATCTACTTTGTCAATTATGTGCAAAGACATCACAATATATATAACGATTTCGCAGCAATAAATTTAAATTGTTAAACGGTGTTTTTCTTTATAATTTTTTGTCTTTCAGTAAATTTGCGAAAAAAAT
Source organism: Dysdera silvatica (assembly GCA_006491805.2). NCBI lineage: Eukaryota > Metazoa > Arthropoda > Arachnida > Araneae > Dysderidae > Dysdera > Dysdera silvatica. The sequence continues at coordinate 17,417,075 of QLNU02013614.1, forward strand.
GTCATTCATTTATTATACGACGTTATCCACTCGCATGTTTAAAACATTTAGCACAAGTTTTAAGTAGTCCAAGCATACCTCATATCGGAGAATACACATTATGTCATTATGTATTAAATGTTATTGTACGTATATCCTTTTCAGTCCGTGTAGATTGGAAAACAACATACAAATATGAGAGAAAAGATATGCATGATGTTTTACCATGTAAGTGGAAGGTCTCGAGTTCCTATCTGGATTGTCTTGGGTTCTTTTCTGTTTTTTTCTTTTCTCTCATATTTGTACGTGATTTTACAATGTACACATTTGATTGTCTTCTTCATTCTCGGTAAAAAAATATATGATTTGTTATATACATATATATATATATATAATCATTATTTTATTCAACCATTATTTATTCGCTGCTTGATAAAGGTCTCTCTGAATGCTTTCTACAAAAGTATACATTATGCAATGCTTTTCCACGACACCCAAACTTGTTTTCTTATTTCATCCACTTATCTGGTTTGAGGACGTATTCTAGGTCTTCGATGGTCTATCGAAATCCAGTTGAGAATTTCAGTTGTCCATTGTTGAGCAGTTCTCCTTGCGATATGCCTAGTGTACGGCCATTTCAGCCTTTTTACTTTAACAATGATGTCCTCTACTTTAGTTTGCTCTCTCATCCAAATGTTTCTCTTTCGATCTCTCTTAGTTATTCTAAGCATGCACCTCTCCATACTCCTTTGGGTTGTCCGTAACATCCGTATTGCTTCAACTGTTAAACTTCGTGTCTCTGATCCATAAGAGAGGACTGGCAAAACACATTGTTTGAAAACATTTCAGAAGCAAAAGCAATTTTCCTTCAAGATAAAACTGCTTCTTCAGAATTCACCCCAGCCAAGTTTAATACACTCTTTAAAAAAAATGAAAAGAGCATCCGTTTTTATTAAAATTAAATATATATCCAGCACATACGCAGGTAAGGAAATGATGAATGCTTCTATACGTCTAGGTAAGAAGTAATAAAGGTTCCTCATGTCATCCTGTGACACGTTCTGCCAGATTTTCCTCATTTGTTGTTCCAGATCTGCGACATTTTGCGCTGCCGCTAACTGGAGACCGACCATGTCCCATACATGTTCGATTGGCAAAAGGTCTGGTGACCTCGCTAGCCAAGGTAGAGTGTCAACAGCATGGAGGCAGCGCACAGATATACAAGTATGCCCGTATCCAGGGGGTTGGACCTTAGGAACCGGTCCCCCCGAAATTAAATTTTTAATGGGACTTGGCTACGGACTTGCATGCTGTAATTGTATCGATACATGCTGTAAAAAATTTTGAACACCCCCGAAATTAAATCTTGGCTACGTCCTTGTATACCAGCCATGTAAGGCCTGGCATTATCTTGTTGGAAAATGGCCCCATGCTGTCGTGTCATGAAGGGTAACGCAAACGGCCACAGGATATCACCAGCGTATTGTGGAGCTGTTGAGGTTGTATCAGGGTAATTATTGGCGTTCTGCTCTCGTATGAGATAGCACCCCACATTATCGCACTAGGGGTAATGGCTGTATGCCTCTGTAAAACAAAGGGTGGTTGGGACCGCTGACCCTGTCACCTCCACACATTTATCCGATGGTCATCTTCTCCAAGACTGAAGCGGGATTCATTGCTGAACACTATGCGATACTAATCTGCTGGCAGCCACGATGATCGGCTACGACACCACTCCAGACGACTCTGTTGATGGTGTGGGGTTAAAGGGCCACTGTTAGCCTAACTCCACCTTAGCCAAGCGTCGTGAAATGGTGGAAGGTGCCACGAGTGGTATGGAAGAGATTGTAGCACGTTGGATGGCGGACAATGATGCCGTTGTGTCAGATCTGGCCTGTCGTACAGCCAACTAATCTTGCCTTTCATTTATTCACCTTGGCCTTCCAGAGCCTTTATTCTGCCGATGAGTTCCTCGCAGCAACCATTGCTACCAACATCTTTACACGGCAGTGTCCATACGGTGCAGGTGGCGGCCTATTCCTCGGTAGGACCAGCCAGATTTGCGCATCCAGACTATGCAACCACGTTTGGATTAGTCCAAGTGGCTTTAAGGTCTTCGACAACGTCCCAACGTCATTACTGGTTGCGTCTCCAGGGAACTGCAACGCCGACAACGAGAAAAATAAACCGTTCGCAAATTTTACCTCTTATACGATGATAGTTGCGCAGTAGAAATGCGCGCTATGATTGAAGTTAGCGTTCTTTGGCTTTGAAACTTCAGCCATTTACATGCTTGGTCTAAAGGTATTCGTTTGAGCAATTTTGAGATAATCGAATTATTTTTTAGGGCTGCTTCGTTTTTTGTTTTCCTTTTGCAAACAAGTCGTTGTATTCTTTTGTTAGTAATCTGTCATTTAGAAAACATTTGTGATTATAACCCCATATTAATCGGAATAAAATTAATGGCAAAATAATGCAACAGATTTAGTAAATAAAAGAATATAGCAAAATTAGTGAAAAGTATTTTAATTTAAATGAATGCAAACAGTCTTTGATGGGTTTTCCTCTTTATGTATTTTAAAACACGAGTAAAATATAGCTTGATACTGAGTATTTGATCCATCCATCCATTCTCCCTATTCTCATTTAGAAATTGAACGCCTCACTTAAAGTGTTTCCTTTTCTAATTGGAAAACTGCTTTTGAGAAATACGTTATGTTTCTTTCGACTTGTGTTGAATGAAAAATTATAAACTATACGTATTATAATTACAATGAAAAAAATTGAGTTTATCTACATTTTGAGAGAAGCAAAATCTAAAATAAGACATACAAATTACTATAAATTCTTTTTCATTTCATCCGTTATACGAAGAAAAAATAGTTTACGTTGTTTTGCCAAATTTTCTAGCGTTAGATATTAAATCCCATGAAATGGTATACGTATTATTATGTCAGAACACGAATGAGAAAAATACATTTTTCTTTTATAATTAGTATATGTTAAGGAGGTATGCTAATTGGATGAAAAAGCTCAGATGAAAAATGGAATGTCACACAAATATATGTGTACATATATGTACACAATACACATTTCTAAGCTTTTAATATAAAAATATCTCTCTCTTGTTTCTGAGCATCAGTTATGCAGCTTATGAATTAATATTTATGATTCAATGCAAATTGTTACTTCCCAGAATAAAGCTCCACTTCTAATCCTTTAAGCCTTTCAACAAAAAATATTTAAAATTACTCCGTCTATGTTTTGAAAATATTCCGTTTATTAATATTTTCCATTTTACAAAATACTAACCTAATTAAAGTGTTATAATTTCAGCAGCTGCGCTAAAAATAATTCCCAATTCTCAAACTCATTTCGAAGCCAAATAATTTCAAATAAATAAATGATTTCAAATAAGTAAAAATATTTTTTTTACTAATTGGAAAACAACATTTGAAAATTGAACCCTCGCATTTCTTACGATCTACGTTGCACATAATTGTAAGAAAAATGAAAAAAATCTTCAATTATATCAAACTATAGAAAAGCAAATAAGTTTAATTGCAATCTATAGTAAAGAAAATCTAAAATATTACAGGAAAACACCTATGATTTCTTTTATGTTTCATCCGTTATACAAAAAGAGGCAGTGTCTATTTCTTTTCAATCAATTGGTATGTCGTTATATTTCAAAAAAGTAATTGGATCCTTAAGAAAAATGTAAAGTTATCTAAAATATAATATGGCAATCAATTTCAGAGTGATTATATTTCAACAGTAGTTATTGCATCATCTATTATTTTATATATTCATTGTAAAATCTATAAATCTCTCTATTTATTTTTTGATGCTCTTTCCCAACGCTGATTGTAATATACTCGTGAAATTTTCCATCTTCTCTATGGTTGATTTTCTTAAATATTGTTTCGATGATTTCGACTTTACATTTTTATTGTCTTATTTTTTTTATTTATAATATTTTATATTTCCATAGTTGGTTTTGGATGTTCGATATTCGTTAGCATATGCTTCGATTTTTTTCATATTGCATATAAGTTGCATATAACATTTTATGTTTTAAAAATGAATGTTTGCTTTAATTTGCCTTTATTTTTATTAATTTAAAATTATGTTTGTTTCTTTTGCCATATTTTTTTAGTTGTTCTAGTGAGGTGATTTTTTCATCTGCTATCTTACCAGTATTTAGCCATCTGTATATAAATGAATTCCCCAGTACTTTGTATCATTCATTTTGTTTCAAAAAGTCCATTCTGACTTAAAAAAAAGTGCGAGCGCGTGAGAAATTATGTAGCTTCTATTTGATTTGTTTTCGATTTTTGTGCATATCTTATGTGGAAAGGATAATTATACCACATCAGCTACTACAAAATACCACGTACATACCAGGTATCGTACCGAGGAATTCTAATCTGGATTGCCTAAAGAAATAAACCCAGGAATACACACCTGTAGATAAAACCTTATGCCTTGTTTACCAGCAGGTGTCATACTAGCGGTATTAGAATATTGTTATAATATTCTAATACCGCTAGGATGACACCTGCTGGCGGTATTAGAATATTGATATTTTCTGCTTGCTGAGCAAACGCGATATCTTCATGCCATTGTACATCCTTTTCAAGTGAAAAAATTTAAGCATGGCAAACAGATTTCATAAAATTATATTCAATGCTATCCGCCTGTCTGTTCTTCTACTCTTCGATTACTTGGTCTTCGGCAACCGAACTGTCAGATGATGTAGAGTGGTTGTGAGTCGGTCTTCCGGGAGAGGGGGCATTATATATGGCGACTGGCGTTACCCCGTCCCTCAGTACGTAATGAACTCGAAGTGTCCACCCTCAAAAGACCGGCCGTGCTTCATGTGGCATAATTTCTGCTATTACAGGAACCTATGTTTCCAAAGGTAAAATAGTGTAGGTACCTTTTATTTCATCCAAAAGCCCTTATAAATGAACCACCTTTTAGAAAACCATGTCCAAAGTAAAACGATTTCTACCTTTCTCATGTCCAACACATTAGTAATATATATTTGTATAAATTTTTTAGCTTAACAAACCCTGAATTTCATTTCCTGTCGATTGCAATTTAATCTAAGCTTTTAACCCTACACGTACTTTTCATTCTTATCAGCACATAAAGAAGAAAAGAGTAAACTGAAGTACCCGGTTGCTAATGGTCTTCTGCACGTAAAATACGAATTCCTAACATATATTCCCGGAGAACAAGTATTTGGGAAATACATCGAACCGAACGCATAAAATATTAAACTATTTTATCTAAAATTTCTTAAAGAAAATCTTTTTTATGAAAGTGATAATGTTTGGACTCGAGATTGCGAATATATAAAAAAAAGTGTTTTATAAAATTTCTTTCGATTTTTTAAAAAAATAATGTGTATTTTCAGATTTTATTTATTTTATTGTGTTAACGAATTCAGTGGACGGATGAGTAGATATGAAAATATAAGAAATGCTTATATGAAATGCCTTTCTGTACGACATTATTTTAAATATATTTTACATGTACAAATGCTCTTTTAGTTTTGTAAATTGTGATTTTATCTTTAGCATATTATCTAATTATCTTCATTTCGTACACTAGTTTAAAACAATCCTGGATTTTAAATACACACGCATAAATATGTATGCACACAAAAACACTCACATGTACATACATTACCCTTCTCATTATTCCCTCTCAAAAGTATGAGAAAAATGTCAAAATGTGTACTGAGTAAGGGCTGACTAATATTTTGTTTAATTTCCTTTCAAATTTTTAAGCTTTAGGACTGTAAATACACTTTACAAATGCATTGGCATATTTAATTTTCTCTTTTATTTATTTAAGTTATATTTTATAATTTCCTCACATGTACTTTCCAAACTAATTCTGTATCTTTCTTTGAACATGATAACCAAAATGCAAGAGACTTGAAAATTTTCACTTTCAAATTTAGTTTCCATATATGTTTTTTTATTTTTTTGGTAATGCATTAGTAATTATAATGTTGGATGTTCTTGCTTCCTTAAACTACTACAGAAGTGACGTGTCAAATTCTTATGCTTTAGAAAAATAAACTGTCAGACCTTCATTCGATGGCCATCCTCATTTTTGTAAATCCTCTACTATCTTTTAATGATTTGCTAAAATGCATTTAAGAGTAGACTCATGTAGTAAAAATTATATAGTTAACTCTACTTTACCTTTTTCCTAACGATTTTTTTTTTCATTCTTTAATAATTAGCGGGTTTTAATAGATATTGAACCCGCTATTGCTTTCGGTCTGTCTGTCTGTCTGTATGCAATAAAAAGGGTAAGGTAAATGTCTTCCTTAAATGCAATAATGATGGTTATTGTTAACGTGGAAAACCTACCGAGTTACTTGAGAATTAGAGAGTGACGAATTAGAGAGTTGCGGATTATCGAGTTGAGGATTAGAGAGTTGCGAATTAGTGTTAACCGCAACGGGCTAAATTCAAAAATTCAAATATCGGCTTTAGGCAATTTTCTTTCACTTGCTTGTTTTTAATTTCTCTTGAAACGCTAGGCGTTCTCTTTCGGCAGCCGAAATTTAAGACAGGTGTATGTGTTTTATCCATTAAAATTTAATGAGAATTTAATAATTACTATCAATTCCTAACAAGATTATTCACTATATTTTCAGCATATAAAAGTTATATATTCTTATTAAAATGCGCCAAAAGCAACCAACATTATATCTTGACTCTGATTGCATTATCTGAACATTGTTTATAAAAATATGTATATTTAATTTTATATGTTCTTAGAATTACAATGAATAAACTTAATAAAGTTTTGATCATTTTTCATTAAATTATACAGTTCAACCTCGCTAGCGCAAACACACTTGACGTGAATTTCTTCTAACCTAAACTGTTTTTTTCGAATCCATGTCAAATTCGACAGTAATGCAGCAAAATCTCTCATTAGCGGATGCTCCTTGATTAGAAAATTTGTCCACAAAAGCGTGTTGACAGTGAAAAAGGGGATATTATTTTGCAGGAGTTGTTACTGGGGTAATTTTACCTCGTCGTAAAAGCGCGGTGACCGTATGTGAGGGTGTCCTCTAAAAGGAGGTTTACTCTAATTAATACGAACCAATCTTTCTGACAATGCGAATTACTTTTAACAAGGTCCGCATTTTCAAATTGTTGCGCAGTATATTATTTTCTCTACTACTTTAAAAATGTCTTTTCGGCCAGTGCAGTCTCTCTTCAGAACTTTTAAAACCTGCCAACTCTAAAACGCTCCATGAGGAGTTCGTTCACGAAATGAAATCCGACGAAACAGTTAGAAGTGACGGTAGGTGACGTCACAAACGACCTATTCCATTACAGCAGAGAAGGATTCCAATTTCAGAACTTGATTTTGGCGCCGACAAACGCTCACTAGAAACCAGTTTCGAAATTATAGTCCTCCTCTGATGTAATGAAATAGCCTGTCTGTGACGTAACCTCCCGTTATTTCTATCTGTTCCATCGGACTTGTTTTAGTGAAAGAACATATATTATTTTTCACACTCTAATTATAGCGCCTTGCTTGCACTTGTCTACGAATGTTCAATTTCACTAACTTGTAAGTAAGTCATTAGAAATAAAATACAGGGTACCAGGGAGGAAATTTACATAAAAAGGTTAAACACTGGTAAAATAATATTTTACCGGTGTTTAACCTTTTATTTGTAAGTAAGTTTTTTTTTTCTCAGCGCTTAGGCCGCAGAGTGTCTGCAGATTGCAAAAAGCCTTGTATGCATTGGATCTCCTCCAGAAGTGCGAGATTCATGCAATGGTTTACATGTTTGTCTATTACTCCTAGAAACGGCTTTGAATTGAGACAGAGGGCAGCTTTCGTTTTAATTGAAAGTTTTTTCCAATAATTTTTTTTTCCAAGACTACATGCATAAACTTTATGCACGAAAAGAGAAACACAGTATCCGAAACCCGCTATTCCGAAAATCTGGTTAATCCGAATTTTTATTTCAGTCGGAAGATATAAATAAGCAGCGCAGTGTGTGTTGCCAAATAATTGAGATTTCCCGTACAGAAAGGCGAAATTTTCGGTAGTCTGTTGACCGTTAAGCAATTATAGATTGCATTAAATACTATAGTAAAGATTTCGGTTTGTCCGAAAATTTGTTAATCCGACCAGGTTCCGACCCTAACTAGTTCGGATTAACGAGACTATACTCTAGTAGTTTCGAAAAATTGTTAAGAAAAGAAACTGGAGTGTCCATCTGAGATTACGTAGATCTCCTGAAGAATATGGGGAGTTTTGGGCATGATGCTCAGCTTCTTTATATATATATATATATATATATATATATATATATATAATATAGCATATTATATAGCATATTAAAATATATTTCTCATAGGCCGAATCACAAAATATTCTTCAAAGGCGCATGGGCCTCCCTTCCAGTCACTTTAGCCCTCCCACGAATTTTTAATTGTTAAGCTACTGCCTGCCACTGCTTTGTGTTTGTGGCCTGAAGTTTCTAATAGTAAGTCCATATCGTTACAAAACACAAAATCATCACATTTAGAAAACAATGGATCAAATTCATGTTGTCATCAACAAAAAGTGCATATTTTTGCCCTTGCGTCAAAGGATTACATCCTTCAATCTTGTTGTGGCTCCAGATTTCTGTATATAAAACACCATTCTTACTGCCTTCCGATAGATATATATTCTTTGGTAATCATAGACAGTTTTCTTTCATTTACAGGTTAATTATTCTTGTGTGTTCAACTGCAAAAAATTATTCCCGATTGAACAATTTTGGACTTCAACAGCCATGCCAAAACATTAAATAACAGGCCTTTGGCCACAAAACCTTCGTTGTTTTGTGTTATCATTAGCTACAAATGTTATGTTTTGATTGTGGGGGATTTTATATATATAAATATATACATGGATGGATGGACGAAGACAGACAGACAGAGAGGAAGGCGGGTGGACGGACGGCGGACAGACAGACAGACAGATAGATAGATAGATAGATAGATAGATAGATAGATAGATAGATAGATAGATAGATAGATAGATAGATAGATATGAAAAAGTTCTTGTAGCATTAAATATCCCATCTTTTAATCATTTCATAAACTAAATTTATTCGAATTTATTTTTATTTTTAATTTACAAGATCTGTATACGTCTGTCCTAAATTTATGTACACACGTAGGCGATTCAATAACTAAGGTAATAGGCTCTCACACGGGTGCATTATTACTTATAGAATGTTAACTTCCCTCGAGGCTGAAGCAGTTGACATCTGCTTTATTGCAATATCGTTAAATAATGCTCCATATCAGTCATGTTCTCCTAACTTCCGTTATGATGGCTGGGTTTATGGAAACACGGTTAAAAGTTGAAGTTAGTAATGTGAGTTGATATCTTCTTCTGAAATTCATGGTCGAAACTGACCTAGATTGCTACGAACACACTTCATGGTGTTATATGACAACACACGGCTACATTTGGCAACATCACGCGTGACTTGTTAAAGGGCTACCGGTGCGAGGTACTGAGTCATCCTCCTTATGACCCTGCTCTGGCACCAAGTGATTTTTATCTATTCGTGCCATTGACGAGCAATCTGGATGGCAGGAGATTCACAACCAGCACAAATGTTCAGCAAGCCGTCATAGCGCGACACTGAATTATTTTATGTTGGAATTGATACTTTAGTGTACCGTTAAAGCACATACTTAGAAAAATATGGAAATTCTGTGGACGAATAACTTGTATAAAAGCCTTCCAACTGTTTATGAGTAAATGCACCGATTATATATATTTATGCACTGAGAGGTATTTTTACCTTACGTATTGAATCACCATCGCATAGCAGAACAAGTTTTCCACAGTGTTACAAAAAACAGAAGAAACTAAAACTAAATATAGAGGATAAGATTACTTCATTCGGCTCATATTTTTACCTGAGCTTAATTTTCTTTTTTTCTTTTTTTTTATGTTTCTTTTACATATGATTTCATTTCTTACATGTTTTGTATATTCCCTATTCAAATTTCATCTTTCCCAGTTATGCTTTTACCAAACTATATTAAACTATCCAATGTATTATAACAACAAATTTTACACCTTTTTCAGGACTCTTCTCACAAATGGGCTCTAATTGTCTTCTCGCTTCAAATATATTCAGAACGAGGTGTTCGACCTAAAGTTTAGTGATTCTATAATGAATATTATTTCATAGCGTTGCCGGGGTAATTAGCTAACAAGCCAAAGTCTTTAAAACACGAAATAGTTTCCTTAATGAGAA
>QLNU02013614.1:17435885-17447046 GCA_006491805.2 Dysdera silvatica
TTCGCGATTTGTTTTTCTCACCGTCTCAACTTCGGATCCATCGAAAAACTGTGTTTTGGTGCAGCAAGATTCTACTCGGTGCGCTATAAAACACGAACTAGGAAAACTGCCTCCTCGCGTCCAATAGGATTCAAGTGATCGGCATAAATTAATTTACCACCTTAAAAACCAGGATTGGAAATTATCAATTATTTCTGATATTTGCTCAACGTTTATAAACTTATTAGTGTGATTGAAATTCGTATTGGAAAGTTGTCTAGAAGGAAACAGGCTGATAATGTCCTTCATTCGTGCATGTAGAGGGATATAAAAAAATATATTTAATATTCGTTTTCTCTCTAAAGCCCTGCTTCATACTTTGGCAATGATTCTGACAATGGAATAAATAAATAAATAAATAAACAAACGATCATTTCTTCTTTCCTCATATATATCTGAATTATTCTAATTGTTTAGGGCCTGAACACAGACGAAAGCTTTTTGGTAGTCATATGGCGACGTTGGATTCAATAGCGGGAACTCGCAATAATCACATCCAAAGAGTGTTTCTCGAACAAAATTTTGAGTTTAGATGGCTTTCGAACAAATTTTGAGTTTAGATGGCTTTCGAGCAACGTTTTGAGTTTAGATGGCTTTTGAAGCATCAACAGTTTGTTTTTTACGGTGCAAAGACAGCAAATGCCATGCTACGCTTGGAACTACACTTTTACGATTAATCCGAACCTCCTAAGATACAAGGAACCGACTCCCAGATTACAGTAAGCAATTAATTGGTAAGCGACCTTTTTTTTTTTTCTTGGCACAGTTGGGAGTCGAACCCGAGATAACCTTACGCTAGGCAAACGCATTACCACTGTACTACCAAAGGGCCTCAAAGCATTATCTTCACCCTAAAGTAGTGGAAATCTGCTTAGGCTGTTAAAAAGGGAGCTGGTGCATCCGCCATTTTGAGGCCTATGTTATGGTTGGAAATTGTATTTATTGGCGACATTTTAAAAGTTGCGCCAATGTTTACATTCGTCGGATAATGGCGGAGTGTTGATTATTTCTATGCCAAAATAGCGATCATTGCTCCAAAACTGAAAACCTTTATCGCCAAGGTAAATGAAACCGAAAATGTACAACAAAATGGCGGCTGATACGTCAGCCTATAATTCTATGGGCTCTAGGCTCAGCGTAGAAGTTATTCACATCAGCATTTATGAACAGGCCCCGATTCTTATAAGAACACTATATAATAATAAATCCCACTTCGTCATAAAAGAGGGGGTCCTCCATGGCAGGGATCGGCAATTTTTTGGGGTACTGCGCCAAACTAACACTGCAGAATCATTCCGTTGTTGGTAAGTTGGTTGTAGTTTTCTGGTTCAATGAGAGCGATGGCCATTCTGCGCCAAACAAGGTGACAGTCATTCCGTGTGCCAGTAGAGCAACTTATCAAATTGCGCCACGTGCCGCGCATTATATTGCGACTGCTTATGTTACAATCCACTTAATAATACACTTTAAGTAGATCTTTTGATTTCCTAATTCATTAAAATAACTGCTTGTCTTGAAAATGCTTGCTTAGTTGGATTTTACGGCGCAGGGATAATTCTGAATCAAACATGGCGTTTTCTTGAAAATGCTCTGATATGTTAGGCGTATGATTTCAGTAGTTTCACAACACAAAGTTTAAGCAGCGCCATCCTTTTGCATATGAAACCATATTTTCTACATCATGGGTTTTGAAAACAATGTATCTCCAGGTTTTTGTTTTTTTATAGCAGATGTTTTAGCAATATTAATTATCCATAACACCAATCTTTTTACGAGCAGCCGTAGTTTGTAAGGAGAGAATGGTAAAAAATGGAGTTCCGTATAACAGAATTAAGATCGTAAAAGTTGTAAAAAAGCCAGTTAATCTGACTGCAAATTTATGGCTTCGTATACCTTTGTAAGATATTATTACCCTTCACAGGGATAACACAATTGCCAAATAATGGTCAACACACAAAGCCACTGGGGCGAGATTTTTGTGAGTTTTTCGTGGAAGATTTTTTATTATGAATAAATTTGACAACCACGTATTATTAATTCGATCTTGGGCTATTTCTGTTTCAGAGAAAAAGAGACGCCGTTCAGGATGAGAAGGAGGTCTCTTTTTCTCCTAAACAAAAAACAAAATGCTCTAGATCCTCTAATAATACGTGGGTGTCAAATTTATTAGAAATAATTGTATATCTTTCCACGAATATCTAACAACATTGTTCTTTAAAAGGTATGATAACGGTCACGGACTTCATATAAAAACAAATAAAATATATGGTTTTTTTTAATTTTAAAAACTATACTCAGATTTTTTTAAATCACTGTCAATAAATATTCGCTTACGTGTAACATGTGACATGCCTGATGTAGGTTTCTGGCCCTTGTTCCATGGCAGGAGTCTTCAACCCGCGGCCCGCCAATATGTTTTTCGCGGCTCGCTGGCTTATCAAAAAATACAAATTGTTTCACATAAAAATACACCCCGTGCCCCCTGTGAACTTTAAGTCTGTATTTTATTTTGTCTGTTTACATTTTCATATTTAGTAATAAACATCTTAAAACGCTAGATAACTAAAGTAACACGCGGTCTTCCCTCAAGTATGGCGTACTTTAGTTTTCTTGCGTATATGTGTATTATAGATAGTTTTATTGATTTGTATAGTTTTAATTAGTATAGTTTATTAATTAGTATAAAGTATAGTTTATTAATTAGTATAGTATATTTGTATTAATTATATAGTATAGTTTATTAATTATTATAGTATATTTATTAATTAGTATAGTATAGTTTATTAATCATATAGTATAGCTTATTAATTAGTATATATAGTTTATTAATTAGTATAGTATAAGTTTTTATTAATAAGTTACACTCACTAATTAATAAATTAATATAGTACAACCAGTGCGATTTTAAAATAAAATTCAACTTATGACTCATTGAATTCTATTCTAAATATATCGATAAGAACATCTTCCCAACCATCGGACTGCATGCTCTGAAAACGGTATCACTATTCAGGAGCACTAACGTTTATGAACAGCTCTTTTTCAAGAATGAAGTTGGTAAAATCAAAAGTTAGAACGAGAATCCGACATCCCCTTAAAACATTTACGTTTGGTAACGTCAAAATAAAACTGATAGGCTTGTTAAAAATAAACAGTGCCAAAAAGTAGCAGCAGATCCAGAAAAATATTTCGGTGGAGTGGGGCTGGAAACCAATATATAGATCTAAAAACGAATTATGGGATTACACCTAACTATGACTATTAGGGGAGCCCAAGCTCCAACCCGTATTCTCCTTCCCCGACACGCGTATACAGATTTGATGTACACATTTGAGAAAATGTACGCACCCCCTATTCCCATTTAGAATATAGGTAAGAATATGTTTTTGTTCTCATTTTCATGTCAATATTGGATATTAAAGAGTGCACATGCACAGCTGAACTTGCGAAGGTTTTAGTAAAAGTAGCAAATCCTGTGTGGCATTGGCTCAAGAATTTCGTGTTTTTGGAAACACAGCCGCTCATGACTATGGCATTCGTGATCATTTGAAAAAAATACAATACTACGGTTTTATTAAGATGTAAACAAACAAACAAAAAAATTGTTTTCAAAAACATGTGCAATAAAAATAAAAAATAAAGCACCCTAAAAACATAATCTCCAAAATTTTAAAGCCATTTATGATAAAAAGTAGCCAAATTACAACACAATTAAGTTGTGAAATTGCAAAACAAGCAACAATGAAAAAGAGCTAAGTTTAGTTATTCTCAAAGCTTCAGTTTTAATTGTAATTCCTGCAATTGTGGATACCAGATACGATTTCGCTAGATCCATTTCGGATCCGAAAAAAGAAAAAAAGATTTTTTTGCAATAATTTATTATTTTATCACATTAAATAAAATTATCAAATAAAATATATTGAGGCCCCTCTTTTCGTGGGGGCTGGGCGTGGGCCCCACGAGCCCTCGCCATAATCTGGCCATGCCTACGCCACCATCCTCGGATCCGCCTTTATTCAGTCCCAATATTGCCGGTACAATAGTGCGGTCCGCGAGCTAGCAGGAATAAGCAAATTTGGCCCTTAGGCTCAAAAAGGTTGAAGACACAACTACGTAATGCTGAAATACTTTTATTGTCCTTGCACCATAAAAATTCAATCAATTAATTGATAATGCGACTTTTGAGCTTACTAGACTTGGTGGCTGGTTTGGATCCTTGTAACCCTCGTTGGATGGTTATTCAATCTTGGTTAGTTATTCAATATCTTCATCTCGGATAGTTATTCAATATCTTCATCTCGGATGGTTATTCAATAGCTTCATCTCGGTTCGGGAGAGACTTTAAGCTATTGATCCCATCCCAAACGTCCCTTTGAATAATCCCAGGACGTAAAAATTTCAAGGAAAGCAATATGTTCATTCAAACGCGTTTGCCTACATAGGGAAGAAGTTAATGAGGCCCATAACTCCTCATTAAATATGAGCAAGTATATTGAAATTTTGTACAGATGTGTATATATAGAGTTTTATCATTTTAACTCCTTTTATAAATATCCTGCATACGCCATTGTTTTAGGGGCCTGCGGCCGTACAATTGCAAGTTATTCTCCGAGCCGGCAGGAATTAAATTCTACATCTTCTTTGTAAATAACAATTTATAATTCTTTTGATGCCTTTAGTTAACAGAGCTTTTTGTCGGTATGTCAAACAAGTCATTTTAAAGTTGCTTTTTCTGCCTTATTTTGATTTAAATAAACAAAAGTCGAAGTTAACGGAATACATGCACCGCATTTTGTTCGAAAAAGCAGGTAAACGTTCAATTTCAGAGGGACAAGAGTATCGAAATGCCTCGAGGGCAATTTACAATTGACAGAAGTGATCCAACTGGCAAACGGAAGAGATAAAGATTTAGACTCACTCTCTCTTAGTGCCAAAACAATTTCAGCTTCCGTGGGGAAGATAGAGACTATCGCTCAAGGGTCTAACTACCCAAGCAAAAAGCTAAAACTTCTTTTCCTGTGCTGAAGAAACAATTTCTTTATGGTTAAAAGAAATAGAGCACAAGGATGTTTATGGCACAGCCAGTGCACTAAATTCTCACTTAGATTTAGCCAAAGAGAAAAGTCGATGAATCTAGAATTTCTATGGCCACTCGTCCGTTTCGTTTGTTTACAGAAAGAGAGACAAATCTACTTCGAACTAGTGCTTTACTAGTTCTTTCTAACTAAAACAGGAATAATATAATCAATTATCGCATAATATAATTAATGCTTTAATATAAAGGCAAATATTGCGCTTGGTGTGTGTGAAGGTCTGCTGATGCAAGGGTATTGAAGCAGAAAACTGAAATATACAAGGCTCTAAAGCTCTGTTGGCCGTTAAATTGGTTGGCTGTATGCGAAAAGTTACCTTTGTCCTATCCATTTCAAGTCTTTTACCTTTGACACACTTGTGAAATTGAACATCATACTTGACAGTTAATTTTCTAGTTCCTGCAAAGCCGTGATTTCCCATGCGAAATATGCTCACTTTCAGATGTAAATTTTGGCCATTTGTTCAAGAGCTTGATGTCTTCTGCCACGTCAAGCAGATTACCCTTCACGGTTTGTGTGCAATATTCGCGTGGAAGGGTAAGTAAGTGACGAAGATTTTGCTTCTGCACTTCGCATAGGAGAAAATTATTACATTTTATGGAACTGTTAATCAAAGAGTTTCGGTCAATTATAAGTAGTTCTTCAGATATTTCAAAAGAATTTTCTAATCTCATATTTTGAGATATTCATGAAGTATCTTTAGCAAACTCTGAGCGCGTATTCCGTAATGCATAATGGTCATTGATTTTGAAATACAGGTTCCTTAAATGATGCTAAAAGAAATGATTTTAAACATCTAGGAACTTAAATTTCAGAAGATAATTTGACGCAAACATTCGGGGTAATTATGCAGCAGAATTTCAATGGTTATCACCTTTTAAGAATTATTCAAATTTAATAATTTATCTGTTATCAATTTTCGGTTAGTTAAAATAATGTATGAACTCATACAATTTCTCTCTGATTTAATTATTTCAATTTTTGAACATGTGGAAATATTCTCTGATATACATGCATTTAAAATATTTGTTCTATCTGTATGACTGAACATCCACAATTTTCTTACAAAATCTGGACACAGATGAAGCTTTTCATACATTTAGGCATAAGTAAAAAACCGAAAATTCTTGGATCACCTTCCATACTTTTGACCTCTCTCTGTCTCTCGTCGTCCCTTGCTATTCGCAGGTTTGGTATTCGAGGTTTTTTTTATTTCTTTGATTCTCGGAAAGAAAAAAAGTTATAGTTTTTTAGAAAAATTAGCTTTTTAACAAAATTTGTTTTTAACAAACTTAGTTTTTTCAAAATTAGTTTTTTAATCAAAATTAGGTTTTTATCAAAATTATTTTTTTAGCAAAATTAGTAATTTCAAAACAATAACGTGTACATGCTAGTAAACATAGGCCTATTGTACAACATACCAAAAATAAATGGATAAAGTGTATACGTACGTGAATGTTTTTGGTGTTTTTACTATATATTACTGTATGTAGTTTCTAAAGATTTTGTTTTAGTTTGTAAAATAATAACTATATAAAATAATAACTATATAAAATAATAACTATATAAAATAATAACTATATATACTAGGACACAATATAAACTATATACTTGGACACAATATAAAGTATATATTAGGAAAATATATAAACCATATACTTGGACACAATATAAAGTATATATTAGGAAAATATATAAACCATATACTAGGACACAATATAAACTATATGCTAATATACAAAATAATGGTAATTAAAACACATTCATTTTTCCGTAAATATATTGTTGTAACGTTCAGCATTCAGTGTGCAAGATAATTGCTATGAACGTAACTCTTTTTTTCCGTACATAGATTTGGTTTTGCCGTTCGCGATTTTGGTATTCGCGGTTGGTCGCGAAACGTAAGCTGTGTGAATAGCAAAGGTTACCACTGTATATATTTTTTCCGAAGCTTAGCATTTTAAAAATCGAGTTTAATACAAAATTCTATTCTAAGCCAAATTATTGCCCAAAAACTCTCAAAGATCAGATCATTGATAAAATCAATGAAAACTGATAAATCATTTATGATAAATCATTGATATGATAAATCATTGATATGATAAATCATTGATATGATAAATCATTGATATGATAAATCATTGATATGATAAATCACTTATGATAAATCACTTATGATAAATCACTTATGATAAATCACTTATGATAAATCATTTACGATAAATCAATTGAAATAAGCAATGAAACTGATAAATCATTTATGATAAATCATTTATGATAAATCATTTATGATAAATCATTTATGATAAATCATTTATGATAAATCATTTATGATAAATCATTTATGATAAATCATTTATGATAAATCCTTTGATATGATCAATCATTGATATGATCAAATCCTTCGATATGATCGATCATTGATATGATGATGCTGATATGATCGATCATTGATATGATCAATCGATGATATGATAAATCACTGATATAATCGATGTTGATATGATCAATCACTGATATGATAAATCATTGATATGATAAATCCTTAATATGATCGTCATTTATGATGAAATCAATTGAAATAATCAATGAAAAATTATTGATTAATCAATGAATGATAAATCGAGTGAAAATCATTGATGAATCGAATTGAAATAATCAATGAAAATTATTGATTAATCGTGAAGATTGATGATAAATCAGTGAAGTCGATGATAAATCAATGAAAAATCGATGGATAAATCGATGAAATCATTGATAAATCGATGAAAACATTGATAAATCAATGGATTAAATCATTGATAAATCGATGGATCAAATCATTGATAAATCAATGGATCAATCATTGATAAATCAAATGGATCCAATCATTGATGAAATCAATGGATCCAATCCTCGATAAATCAATGGATCAATCCTTGATAAATCAATGGATCAATCCTTGAAAAATCATTGATAAATCAATGAAAAATCATTGATAAATCAATGAAAAATCATTGATAAATCAATGAAAAATCATTGATAAATCAATGAAAAATCGCGGATAAATCAATGGATCAAATTATTGATAAATCTATGAAAAATCATTGATAAATCAATGAAAAATCACTGACCTAATCCAGGAGTTTCGTTAAGTTTAAGTTAACATGCAGCGAGTACTTGAATTCAAAGGGAAATCTAACATTTCATATGCTGTACGGTGGCGTAGAAGTAAGGCGTTGATATGTTGTGCCGCTAACCCTGGATTAATCGTAGTGTTGAAGACTTGCCGTTATTTTTTCCTAGCCCGCCGTAGTTCGGGATTTGTATTTGAAGAAATGGGACTTACCATTAATGTGAAGGAAATGAAAACTATGTGTCTTAGCAGAAAAAACTTCAACATCACTGCCCATTGTAAAAGCATGGCCATAGAACAAATAAATTCTTTTTGAAAATTTAGGAAAACATTTTTGCCACAATAAATACAAAATAAAAGAAATAAGGTGCCGAATTTGCCTGCAAAAACAAAATTCAGTGAATTACAAAGGTTCTGTGCGAGAGAAAATTAAATTTACATCTCAGAATTTTAATTTTAAAACTTTATATTTGGCCTATTCTACATCACGGCTGCGAAACCTGGACATTACCAAAAAGACGCCAGAAATAAAATAGAAACTTTTGAAATGTGGGCCGTCAGAAGAATATTGAAAATACAATGGGCTAACAAGATCTCCAATCAGGAAGTGCTGAACAGATCCAACACAAAAAAAGAAAAACTATCATCACTTCAATTCTGAGAAGAAAGTTAGATTATTGCTTTCACATAGCGAGGGAAAAATATACCAACTACCCCAGCTTTATACAGACAGAAATATACACTGATGTGTAAAGTCTCTGCGTCAGAATAGATTTCCTAGTTTTGTTTTAATTTTATTGCCTTCCACGATTTGTTTTTGCAGTCAAGACCAATTTTTCAAAACATGGAGGTACGTTTCGTGTTTTTCTTTTCCTTTTATAGTACTGCTTTTTTTGGAGATTTATCATTGCTACTGGTTTGCGAGCTACATTTGTCTCTGTTACGTTATTTTAGGAACCCCAACTCGTCATTTGTTCTGTTTATTCGTTGTTTTTGTTTCGCTATCCTGTCATATTCCTTGTTTTAGAATAAACGAAACAATACTTAAAATAGATAGAGCAATGTTTTTCAACTGTTCCTGTTGCCAAGATCTGCATCATAAATGATGTAGTTTCTCTCGTTTGCGCTTCTTTTGAAGGAAGCAAAACTTACCATATACGGGAATGATTACTCAGAAAGCATGTTCGGCGTAACAGAACCTCGTTAGTAAAAACTAAGTTACTAGTAAGAGTAGTAAAGAGTGTATCGCGGTAGCTGAGTAATAGAGTTTACAGTCGGAGTAAAAAAAAAAGAGTTTACAGTCGGAGTAAAAAAAAAAAGAGTTTATAAAGTCTCCAAACAAAAGCTATTTTTTCTCTAGAGAAACAATCTCGACGGGTATTTCGCAAGAGTACATGTTGTCGTTTACATCTTGATAGCATGAATGTTTAACTGAAACAGTTAAAAGAAAAGAGGGGGAAGAATAAAAAGATACTCTGCTTCATTTACTTACACAAGGTTTAATAGTTTTGAATGCTAAATAACGATTCGATTCCAATAATTGATTGTAAGAAAAACAAATTAAGCGGAAGAAAATTTAGAAAAATTCTGATAATACCTTACTTAACAGCATTGCTATTTTGTTTTGTTAAATACTTAAATTCATGTTCTTGGGCTTTTCAATGGTAAATTATTAAGAATGTAACTTACTATTCGGCTCAGTTAGCTACAAGAAGGACCTTAATGTCTTAATTCTGCACAATTTTCTTTGTGTGTCATGAATTAATTTTTAAATTTTTTACCTGAACTTGATTTTAACACTTTCATCTGATTTTATTTTCTCGTTTGTTTGGTGTATTTTACAAAATTTTTACCTTTGCATAAAAATTACTTGGACTAAATTATATTTTCCTTGAGCGCCTTTACTTGGTGAAAACTGACTTTTGCTGTTCTTACGCGTTAAATATTCTGCTAATTAAACCTTGTGTCTCAATAGCTATGTGACACTTTGAGGAAAATTTATTTTTTATATAGTAGAATTATCAATAGATTAAATTCTGGGTTTAATTCACCACTGGTCCAGGATTTTTCCGTCGCAAGGCTGACTCAATAGCTACAAATATAATGGAAGGCTATAAACTTCTGATCTATTTGGCTATTTCGTGTTTAAATAATATTTCATTGCTTTTGAAATCCACAATGCATTATTACTAGGCAAAAATAAACCAGCTCCGGGACAATTACGTTTAGATTAGGCTCAAAATCAAAGAGATTCTGAAGTATTTGATTTTGGGATCTCGAAATATAGTTAATGGCAAATGGAGATGCTAGAGCAATAGTATAATCTCTTTAGAGATTTTTTAAATGACATCTTTAATCTACAAAGAGATAATTATTTTAATGAACTTAACTTTAACTGCTCAGAATAGAATGTTATGCCCATCGAACTTTTCATAAAATGCTCAATAAAGAAAAAAAATAAGAAATCTGTGACTGCAAACAAAGCATTCATGCAGTGCGTAGAGTTAAGAATTTTTTTAAGATTTGCTTTTAGCTTTTATTTTCCGTTTTTGCGTTATATTGTATTTATTTGATTACAGTAATCGTATAATATTTAGAGAAAATATTATTATTGATTATGCTTTCCTAATAATTTAGGATTAAATTTAAAATATGTAGTATAGACTTTCCTGACCTTCAACAAGACAAAATTCTGTCCCTGTTAAGACACTAAACAAAAGTCTGAGGGTTAATCTATATCATTATATATTTTACACCAAAATATTAACGTTACAACGATATGGTTACTCGTTTTCCATTACCTAATTCCAGGCCCGTGGCTAGATGCTTGCTACAGGGGGAGCTTAAAATTCTTTAACGTCTTCATGATTTGTATTAATATATTTAATAATACTGAATATATATATATGCCTGC
>QLNU02013614.1:17447145-17458975 GCA_006491805.2 Dysdera silvatica
GGAACTCAACAGACGTATTAAACTTGGCTGGAGTGCATTCGGAAAAAACAGTTTTATCCTGAAGGGGAAATTGCCTTTGTGTCTAAAAAGAAAGGTCTTCAACCAGTGTGTATTGCCAGTCCTCTCTTATGGATCAGAGACATGGAGTCTAACAGTTGGAGCAATACGAAAGTTACAGACAACGCAAAGGAGCATGGAGAGGTGCATGCTTGGAATAACTAGGAGAGATCGAAAAAGAAACACTTGGGTGAGAGAGCAAACTAGAGTAGAGGACATCATTGTTAAAGTAAAAGGGCTGAAATGGCGATGGGCTGGGCATATTGCAAGAAGAACTGATCAACGATGGACAACAGAAATTCTGAACTGGATTCCAAGAGACCACCGAAGACCTAGAAAACGTCCTCAAACTAGATGGGTGGATGAAATAAGAAAACAGGTTGGGGTGACGTGGAAACGAATGGCCCAGGATAGACTTGTGTGGAAAGCATTTGGAGAGACCTTCATCCAGCAGTGGATAGATAATGGTTGAATATGATGATGATGATATATATATATATATATATATATATATATATATATATATATATATATATATATTTATCATTTAATATTGATACCATTTTTGGAATTCAAATTCAAACTAAGATTCTAAGATTTGCAAGGTTAAGGAAAAACTTGATGTATGTAATGTGAACGAAAACAGAAGAAATAAAAAACAAAAGCTAAAAAATATGAAGGTTTAAAATGGAAAATACGGACATAAAATTAAATGAACTGTTAAAAGTAAATATAAGAAAATAAATGAAACTAGAATGTGAAATAAGAAACCTCATGCATGAGAAAAAAATGCAATCGAGATAAAGATTTGTGTGTTTTTATAATTACAACTCGATTTTTCCAGCGAAGAAATACAACTAAACTAACGAACATTTACATTTTCAATTTCAGGTAATCATTTATTGATCTATTTCGCAAATAAATGTTATTGCCCTATTTTGTGGTTTCCGATAACATTTCTGTGAAATGAAGCTCCACGTGTTCGGATAATCGCACTTCTCAGTCATTTGCTCTCTCATTATTACATCATTAAGAATGGAAATAAATGTGGACGAAGCCATGAGCTTTTAGAGAATATGTTCTTTAATTTTCATGCTTATGAAGGAAAGACTTTGTGATTAGTTTGAGTCAGTGACTCATTCAGGGTCGGGTTATTGCATATTCATTTATGTAATGAATGTAAATAAGAATAAGAGTACGTATATAATTATGTAAATCAGTGAATTACCATCCAGATTCATTTTAAGAATTTATTCTTTCTCATCCTCTAATTTACTATGTATTTTTAATGGGGAAGAGAGGGATTAATTAATTCGAGTTTCACATTAATTGACTTAATATCTATGCTTTTGAATAGCACTTTGAAGTGGAAATTCCCGAAAATCGAATTATTTAATTTATTTGCACAAATTCTTGATTCATACATTCGAAGACTGCATATAATATCACCTGCAAGCAGTGAACTTGAGACGAATACCAAAAACCGCAGTATATTAAAAAAATTATCTTTTATTGAATATTATTGCCATAAGAAATTCAGAACGCATCGATGGGCCACAACATACACAACAAGGGATATTGCATTTCTAAGAACTTATGACATTTAAAACATTTGGTTCAAACGTTTCTACCGATTCAGTGACTGATTTTATTCACGTAAATATCGAAATTGGTATTCATGGGAAAAATGAAAAATACGATGAATTTTTTTTAGAAACGACTTCGGCACAAGTCGATTTCTTATTTTATGCTTGAAGAATCGCATTTCAAATATTCCGATATACATATATCTTATACGAAGAAATTCAAAAACCTATTTGAAAGTCGAAAACGTAATGATTCAAAAAGCTACAACTAGCTAGAACATCGAATATCAATTTAGGAGGCATATTATAAACCAATTCGATATC
The DNA here is from genome assembly GCA_006491805.2 of Dysdera silvatica. Classification (NCBI taxonomy): domain Eukaryota; kingdom Metazoa; phylum Arthropoda; class Arachnida; order Araneae; family Dysderidae; genus Dysdera; species Dysdera silvatica. The sequence goes on from QLNU02013614.1 coordinate 17,449,113, forward strand.
AACATTGAATTTAGCCAATGACAAACAAAGAGCGTCGTTTAGTATTCGCTGAATAAGCAGTATTATATTAAAATATTAATAAGTTTTATACATTGTATCCACAGACAAAAAACAATCTCGAAAACCTTGGCAGAAAGTTTACCATACATATTACAACCCATTAATATGTATTACAATGTGAACGTGTAACCTTATACTAACATATATTATCATATAATTGCTTATTACCATATTATTGGCTATTATCATATTGATATGCACCATACTGATCTTTTATTAATGAGATTGTAAAGTAAATATATGACTTTCTCCAAATATATGGATATTGATCAATGAAATCATGAGCGTTAAATGTCTATCAGCATTTATACATGAATATGTGAAACGAATGCACCAGTTCTTTTAACCTGTTAACCGGGGAATAAAATTTTGTGAAACTCGTTTCACACTGGGGACTTTTTTTCACAGTGATAAGTAATGTCATCACACCATCACGCTAGGATTAAATATATAAGAACTACATAAAACGTAATGCGTTCAACATAATACGGTTAATTTTAATGACGAAAAATGTCGTCATTTGCATTTTGGTAGTCTTCCGGGCATGACGAAAAATGTCGTCATACCCAGTTAACAGGTTAATATGGTCGCCGACATTATCTAGTGCAGTCATCATCATATTTCCACGTGACCTGAGATTTATTTAATATGGGAGCTAACATTTATTTGAACAGCAACAACAGGTTTTTTAGTAAAGACTAAGAAATGTATAATATAGCCATTAGTGTTATTTGAAGTGGTTACCAGGAATTTTCAATTAGTAAATGGTACTTTTCATTCTATTACCAAGTATTTCGTGTTGCGGCTATCGTCATTTTTTAAAGTGACTTCCCACATTTTTAAAGAAGAATTTATACTTTATATTCCATACTACAGTTTTGTCAATCCTGTACATGGAGGAAGAGTTGCAAAACCAAAAGTTAATTCCCTCTCTCCATATACTGGCTTAAGTTTCATTTCTTATAATTAGTCTTCTTAATTTGTTTCTAAATTCAGTCCCTGATGTAATATTTTTTATTTCGTTTGGTAATGAATTCCACATCTTAATGCCGTAATAATTTATATTACCGGAACCCATGTTTGTTTTTATTTTTTAAAATTTGCCCCTCATCGAATATTGTTCATATTTGGTTTATTTTCTATATTTCCTCAATATACTTCCCTTTTTTTATTCGATTAAATATCATTATCAAAATTTTAAATCCATGTATTTGATCTAAATTCATTATATTATTTTCAATTTTTATTTCTTGTTTTTTGTTTTTTTTTTGCGTTACATTGTTCCAAAATCTGGTTTATATTGTTTGCATACTTTTTCGAATTTTTATATTCATATTTCCCCAGACACTATTTCCATATAAAATTTAACTATATATCAATGAATAGTATAAATGAATTTTTATGTGTATGGGCAACAGATTCTTAATAATCTTAGTATTGCTCCTACACTTTTTCTAATTTTTTTTATTAACTTCCAAAATATATTTATTCCAATTTAAACTTCATTTATATAAATACCAAGGAACTTAATTTCATCCGTTTTCTTTATTTCCTTATTATCTAACTTTAATATTTCCAAATTATCTAATTTTTTATTTATATTATGAAAAAGTATATGCTTAGTTTTTTCTCTATTAACTATTAGTTTATTATTTTTAAACCACTGATTTAGAATTTCTAGTTTTAATTTTGCCTTGATGAAGAGGTTTTCTTGTGACATATCTCCAAAAATCAAACCTATGTGGTCAGCAAATTTTTAGAAGTTCGATTTTTATTTCTTATTTTGTGAATTCCGCAAGATACATGCCATTTTCTCGTAATTCTACACGTTGATAATTTATATCCACACAATTATTATTTGATTGTGCGATTTATTCCATTATATTTATATAAAAATCATTAAAAGCATTTGCCTGAGTTTGTATGTCCGTTATTTTGACATTATTTATATTTATTACTAATTTTGTATTTAAATTTTTATCTTTTTCACCCATTAACTTATTTATATCTGTCCATTATTTTTTTGGATCTTTAGTCATAAATATATTATTATAATGAAGAGTTTTTGTTTTTAATTATTTTATTTACTAGATTTCTTTTTTTAAATATTTCAGAATCATTTTTGGTTTTGGTTCTCATAAATTCTATATATGCTTTATTTTTACTTTTTAATTTTTTTTGATCAGTTTTCCAAACCATGGTTTATCTAAGTATTTTGTTGTTTTGATCTCCTTATATACAAAACATTTTTCCTATGTAATCCTCAATGTATCCATAAATTTATCGTACAATTCATCCCCAGATCTATTATTTAGTATTTCCCAATTGATATCTATTAACAATTTACAAAAATTTTCTATATCTCTCCTGGAAAATTTTCACGTTTTTATATGTTGTCGTTTAGGAATTTTTTCATTTATCAATTTTATTAGTATTGGTTTATGATCAATTATACGTGTTTTTAATATTTTTCGTCAGTCTGGATATTTACAAAGCATAAATCTATTATACTTTGTGATCTATCATCTACCTTTGTTGGTTCGTTTATTTTATTTTCAAATCCCAATGGTTCCATGAGGTATAATAATTTTCCTTTGTTTAAATTTCCATTTTCCATTCGGATATTAAAATCCCCTATAACCAATACTTTATTTATAAAAGTATTTTGAAGGATGTTTACTTTATTTTCAAGTTTCCTAAGGAAATTATTTATCTGTCTCTGTGGTGGTCTATATAAAGCAAAAATTTTTAAATCGCTTATTTTTACCCCTATCATCCCCACATCTTCCTCCATGATTCAGGATTCTTAAATTATTTTACTGTCAATTTCGTTTTTTACATAGAAGGATAAACCTCCTCCTTTTTTTGGTAACTCTGAACATCGCATTTTCGTAATATATGTTTATATTCAGGTTTACACCTTCCTTTTTCTGTGTCTCTACAATAGTCACTATTTCAGGTTGATTATTCTCTTGGATTATTCTTCAGTTATTGCGATTTTATTCTTTAAGCTTTGAGCGTCCACGTAGAAGATTTTGAGTTAGTTGTTCGTTAATAGTTTATTGTCTTTTATTTTTTCTAGCTGTCCATTTTTATTTCTTGATTTTCCTGATGGTATTTTATTATGCATATTATCGATTTTTCATTTTAATTTTTCGATATCTTTGATGTTGTATATTTCATACATCTTCGAGTTTTCTTTTCCCCTTATTTTTACTCTTCCATACACCGTCCATATATATGTCCAGTTATAGTCACGTTTAAATTTTAGAGCTTCATTTAATAGATATTTGTTTAGACCCGTTAAATGTTCATTTATGTATATTTTGTTTTGTCTACTCTCTGTTCCCTCTGTTGTCACAATTTTTATGTGTATTTCTTTCTTTCTATTTCTCCAGATTTCATTAGTTTTCTTAACATTTGTAAATCTCGCAATGATATTTTCACCCCTTCCTCGAAGTCTATCTTCAGCTTGTATATCATCCTCTTTTAATTCAATATTCATATCATTACAAATCTTACTTATTATTTCTTCACAGTTTTCGTCTTTAAGTAGAGGCACGCTAGTAATTACTAAATTTTGTCTTCGTATATACTGATCAATGTTATTTATATCTACGATCATATTTTCATTTTCTTCTATAAGTGTATGAACATTATGATTACATCAGAATGTGACGAATCTGGGGAGTAGACTTTTTCTGGAATCATGGGAAACCTACGGTTTGAAGAGTCGTGCAATAAACATCGCAAAACCTCTATCAGAACCTTACAGGATTTTTGCAAAACCTCGAGTTGGGGGTGTTCATCTGACGTCGTGGAGTGTGGGGGCTTTCCCGGCGAGGGTTTCCCCAGCTGGAAATGGCGTCAGATGGGGATTCCCAACATGCGGGTATATAAGCTTAGGACTTTCATGAACTCTTCATTCTGCCTTCACTTGACAAAGGGAGCAGTTGGCTCCCGAAACGTCGTGTTTTTAAACCTTACGCCAGTGTCGAAATAACTGTTTGTTATAACATTATGAGTTGTTTTCTTCACTTTAGATTACCCGTTTTGTTTAACAATTCATTTTTGAGATCCATCAGTTCTTTTTTATTCTTTCCATTTTCCTCCATTATTATTCCGAATTCTCTCGTTATGTCTTTAAAGGTTGTACGCATTTCATTCATCGTTGCACATTTGCAATTATTACAAAAAACCAACCTACTTGACATCACCTGATTATTGGCATTAATAATTATTACTGCCTCATAGATATTACATCAGGCGGCGATGTGGAAATAAACAGGGATAGAAGACAGATAAACCCCAATCGGTGGCATCTGAAACTTTGTATTGAAATCATTTCAAAATTTTGAAACCGTTTCAATATTTATTGAATTACAGTGTTGGAAATTGGCTATATGGGATTGGGAAATAAACTGCAACTCGTCAAAAGTTTGGCGAGTAGGAATTTTGAAGTTTTGAGAAGAGGAAATTGGCGATTTAGGATTTGGAAGTAAACCACAGTTCGCCAAATTTCAACTTGGCAAGTTCGAACTCGCCAACTTTAAATTTTCAGCTCGCCAAAAATTTGGCAAATTGGCATTTGGAGTTTTTGCGAGTTGGAAATTTGAGATCTGGAGTTGGGAAGTAAACTATAACTCGCCAACTTCGAACTCGCCGAATTTCAACTCTCCATCTTCAATTTTCAACTTACTGAATACCTGCCGAGTTGAAATTGGCGATTTGGAAGTTTGAAGTAAACTACAACTTGCAAAATTCCAATTAACCAAATTTCAATTTTCAACTCGCCAAAATTTATTGAAAAAAGCAAAACAATCACAGATTCAATGTTAATTGAAACCCGTTAAATTTAAATATTGGCCTCAGCCAATTTTTTTTAATAAAACAAGGGCTTGTTCTCGACAAATTTACTTGAAAACATCCCCCATATTTTTATAGTTGGTGTACTAAATTATCATAAATATGAATAATTAATTATGGCATAATCATAACGAATCATTTCTTCTATTATTACATACTTTTCTGGTGTACACATCCTTACTAACTGGTCACTGGCATTTACAATACAGATAATATTTCGGTCACTTTTAACATCAGAGGATACACCACAAATTATTGTAATCGGCTGGAAGATACTTTTCATGACAGGTATATTGAACGATATATGTCCTTTCAAGAATGCTAAAAATTTTGATGCCTGAAAATTCTCGAATGAAAATTCATGAATACTCACACATTTAAAAATATACGGCTTGGCCCTTGGCAGTTGCTGCACATATCTTATTTAGACTTTCGGGGTCTGAATTTTCCGACTCATTCGCGACTACTATTATCCTCAGAATATTTCCACGATAAATTAGTTATTCATGAAAAGTTCTCCGAAAACTAAAATGACAAATTCCAGGAGAATTCATTGCAGTCCGGTATAATTAATACCAGAGTCCGGCATTGGGCCGCATCCTGTTGGTTGAGAAACGTTACTGTGAGTCAATAATTTGGCCACCATCACGCTACACTCATCAACAAAGCGTTTCCTTATGTAGGAAGGTCTCACTTTTTTGCAGCAGTAATTGTATCTTCTTAATACATTCATTCTGGAAAAGGCGAACGGATTTACTATTGGTGAGACACACGAATCAACCATCTAAGCACCTATTGTCGTTCCTCTTTCCAAGTCTCTTAAATACAATACAATACAAATTACAATAGAATACAAATCACAATAGAATACAAATTCTATTTTCATGTTAAAATTACATTTCAGTGATCAAATCAACCGTCTTTCCCATGTTACAGCTATTCAACATTCCGACACATGTATATCTTTTCTGGTAAGCTCTTTATTAAAGCAACCAGCACCGACGTGCCAAGTGTGCAATGAACCCATCAGTATTTTACATATTTTAACTCAATGCCCTTATTTTAACCTTGCTCCTACTCTTACTCTTAACTCTCCATCACACTCTATTTAAATGAGCACCTTGAACACGCAAGTGTCTTTAATTTTTTGAAGAGAACTGGTTTTTACAACAGTCTTTGATTTTACCATGTTTGGCGCAGTATAGCCCAGATGCTCTTGCGCCATAAAAATCCAAACAAACAAACAAATTTTATTAAAGCATTTTACCTTGTTTTACGTTGTAGTTGTTTACGTCCGTGAAGCCAGTAAGTATTCGAACACTATCGAGTATTCCTAATAACTTACATGTTCAGTGCATATATTTATTTACACAACAACATAGTAAAGCCATACATGATAATGGTAAATCTGAGGCCGCATATTACATGACTATATATTTATGTAATACATAATAAAAATATTAAATTGCAACACAACAAGCTAAACTCCAATTTCTCAAACAGCGGCCACGATTTTAACCCCGAACCAGAATTTAAATTTAAAATGTTGTTAAGCAGATTAAGGTTTTCCCAAGCTGAAATTACTGGAGATATAAATGAATTTTCTGGTTAGTCGGGCTATCATAAAAGAAATATATTTAGCATAACGACTTGAACCATACGCAATTATTTACGTTCTACCGAACGCACCTGCCGCATGACTTTGTTTCTGACCTAATTTGGTAGGTGCAGGTTCGAAGAGAAATTAATTTTTGGCCGGATAAATCCACAATCTAGTTATGGATACGATTGCCTCCGCTGAGTTGGCAGAAAATTCTGCTTCGAGTCTTGATTTGCCTCTCTGCCAACGGCGGTTGTAATAACTAATCACCAGCCGCGCTATTGCTAACTGTCATTAAATTTAATTTAGGAAATATTCAGACTTCGTTGCGAATTCGAATATATTTTCCATAATTCTAATAACATAAACACTATAAATTCCACAACACGGGGCAATTATTTCCTTAAAATCTCCTTCATGAAATTTTCTTCGATTTTGACTTCATTTTAGAACTTCGTCAACTACCGCCTTAGGACTTTCCTCCTCTTTCCTCCAAAACTTAAATAACTCTTAATAGATTGCATTTTTGAAGACAGAAATTAAAGTACATGTATAATTTCATATTTAACAGTTCCTCTTGATAAGGTCAATCTAATTAACTAATAGAGTGGAATCTGGTGAATTCACCACCTGGATATGGTGACTACTTTTTACAAGAAAGCACTGGTGGGACTCAAGAATGGCTATATCAAAGTTTATTATATATATAGCGACCACCTTTCTATTGTGGCCGTTGAAGTCCAGTCCCAAAGGTGGTCACTTTAGTCAGGTTCTATTGTATTTCTATTTAGCGATGGTATTTTTTAGTTTCGGCTAATGTTTTATAAAATTTCACAAACTCCGACTGAAGTCTTTATATGCTGAACGATTTCTCTCTCCGTGCTTCAGAAGATGATGAAAAGAATTACAAATCAAAATATTGGAACATTTTTTGGCTGTACGTTGGCTATTATTCCTTGCTAATGCTGTGTAATAAAAAGTATATGCAGGGTTTAAATTGAGCGGGAGCTCACCGGAGCTCAGTTCCGGCGTATTTTCATTTTTGCCGATTATTTGAATATTAGCCGGCGCCCGTAAATAGACGCTGTCATGAAAAAGTAATAAATTTGTGATTAAGCTCATGCATTTTGTTGTCCAGAAAAATGAACATAAACAATTGATATGATTTATCGATTCTTTTGCAGCCATTCAATTTTTTAATCGATTTATCATAATATTAGGGCTCCTTCACTTTTTTTTTGTTAGAAATTAAGCCCTGAGTATATGTGCACGTCATTATTATTATTATTATATACAAAATACACAAAGGTGTATTATTGCATTATCCAGAGAAGTTGGAAAATAATATTCGAAGAAATTTAATCGTGACGGCCATAATTTTTATTTAAATCTATAAGAGGTCTTTGATCTATATATGTTATAAAATCACATGCTATTTAAATTTCTAAGGCGAACTCAATTACCACAAATGTAGTTTACAATGGACGAAGGATGGTATTATTCACGAGCTCTTAAAGGTCAGCTTGTAGCAAAGATCAGGAAGCAGGAAAGCCCTCGCCTCGATCTGGAATCGAACCAGAGACTTCTTATTTGATTTTCAAGCTTCGAAAATTGAACTTAAAACTTGAGTGTCAAAGTATAGTTTCCCCATATATTCCCTTTCAGAAAACTTGAAAATAGAGCATTTCGCATAATTGTACCCTGACAGCATTATGAAAGTAAATACTTTTATATTTATATAAATTATTACCTTCTTACTTTTAAATTAATAATTAATATCTAAATACATTTAGATTAATTAAAATTCAAAATACCATATAAGAATTGCGAACCATCCGCACCAAGATTAGTTATCACAGATAGGTAGTGGCCTAAATTTTCCTCTATCCATTTTACTCTAGGACGTTCTCATTACCACGTCTAATGTTGTATTGTATGATTAATGCTTCAATTTTTTGTCATTTATATTTCAAAATAATGTTTCTGTGTTACTTTAATCGCAATTTGTTTTAATACTAGCTAAATAGATCCTATTTTCTTCCTTTTTCTAAACGATGTTTAAAATAGCAGGGATATCGTCCCCTTCGGTATATAGGCATTTAGTTATTTATATCAATACCGCAATACAAATAAATAATGAGTCGAAATTTGTAGGACAAAAAAGTTTAATAAGTGTAGAATGTATTTTAAAGATTGTATATCACAATGTAATCTTAGTTTTAGCGTAAAATTGCTATGTCCCAATAGTGAAATCTGTCATTTTCCCCCAAAGAGAACCAAAATTAAATTTACATAAGAGGAAATAATTTATGAAATTGCAAAATAGCTTTGACGCTATGTTAAAAGTTTGGATTTGTCTGAAGTAGCCCATAAACAATTTACATCCCGGATTATGTGCACAAAACAATATGCATGCAAATATGCAATGCAAAACTTCAAATTATGCAGATATATGCATTTAAAAGGAATAAACATGCACCTAAAATGAATAGAAACGCACAGAAATATGTTTTAACTTACTTGAAAATGATATGCCCTGCGTTTCAAAACAAATAAATTTATTATTAACTGCTGAATAGAGAAAAGGAGACATGGATATTCAATATGCAAAAAATGATACGCTTTATGTATGTAAGATATTATTACCCTTTTCAGGAATTACACAATTGCCAAGTGGTCAACACCCAGAGCCACCGGGTAAGTTTTACGTGGGTACACTTTTTTTACAGATTGTAATTTTTAAGACATCCTCGCCTAAGCTAAAACTGGAGCTTTCAAATTTTTAGGAGGAAAAAGAGACATTGCCCAGATATAGAGTCTCTTCCTTAGACACGGAGCCGTTAGGGGCTCTGCGGATTTAATGGAAGGCTCTTATTCGGCAATAGACCAGAGCGATATCTTTTTTTCTCCTAAACGTTTGAGTTTGAAGACTTTAGTTTGAGCTTAAGCGCGGTTGTAGGAAAAATTGCTGGGATTTATATATACAGCAAAATTCTTATTACGGTATATTACAATGCATCTCTAGGTGTTCTAAATAACTAATATTTGCTTTCTGTCATTCAAAGGCATATTTGTGGACAAAAGTTCCTCTCCAGAGCTCTATAGGTTATTGGACAGCATTTATAAAATTTTTCGGATAGTTCATATCCATTATAGGCTACCATCAGCATTTTAACTTTGGCAGATAATAATGTGGAATTTTACTTTATGTAAGTGTGTTTTTAAGCTTAACTTGAGTGAACTGTCAGTGTAGCATAATAGAACTAATCTTCTGCTTCCATAAGGATGGCGGCTATAATTTAGCTACGACCATAATTTTGGAGCACTAACACACATA